>CAJGYO010000003.1:2480656-3041243 GCA_904845875.1 Miscanthus lutarioriparius | reverse complement strand
TACTTGTTTGTTTTATCAATGAGAGATGTCTATTACAATAGCTGGGGTTCAGTATTTATACCCGAGGTTTGACTACGAGTCCTGGTCGAACAAGACCGGTTACAAACTTGAAAAAGAAAACAAAACTTTCTAAATTACGATAACTTGGACCTCAATATTTCCCTTCTATGAAGTTCGACGCGTCCTCTTGCTCCATGTCTTGTCGCCCCTGCTAATGGGGCCCATTCCCTTGAAATGTTGGCATCATCTTATTCAGTTGATGCCAATTTAGTTAGCCGATCTTGCTGAATATTTCGGCTTTCCTTCGATAAGTCTCCAACCTTGTGTCCTCCTTCTCTCGAACCAAATTTTGGTGTCAACACATGTCTCCCAATTTTAGAATAAATAATTTTATTCCAAAATTACTTCATAACTGTTGCATGGGCCGCATTTCGAACCATCTGCTCCGATTCCATGCTAACTTCTTTGGCCTCCTTGCAGATCTATTCCATTGGCCCTTCTCAATCAAGGACATATCGAAGATCATGACATTTTGTCACTCGATGGTGATCATCCTTTTGACCTTTTGAGCCACCCTTCTTTTCTAAACCTGTGTTCCACAACCGATCTCTCGTCATTTCCTTGGTCTGGTTGATACTGTACCCTAGTGTGCACAAATTCTTCCACCTTCGTCGATTGTTGCACCGGTGATCGGCTTTTGGATTGATCGCCTCTTCAAACTTGGTCCGTCAGCCAACCGACCGATCTTAAGTTGATCAACTTCGAGGCCTACCTCCGGACGCGTGTCAAAACACAAAACTACAGCGGATAACATTTCACATCCACATCCCGGATTTTGAACGAGACTATAAATAATATTTGTCGACACAGAATTTTCGTCCCGTGCCGAGAACACACGCAGCAAGCCGGAAGGGTCTGCTCGATCGAGCAGATCCGCCTAGCTTCAACGCAAGGGTGGTCGATCCTGCGCCCTCCTCCCGAGACGTGCCAGTCAATTTGACCCTGTAATTGACAAGAAGAGAAAGTTCATCAGTAATTAAGGGCGGAACTTGCCGGTGTTGCCAGACAGTCCCAAATATGCGGCTATGAGAGCCGATATGAACGGAGATCGACTAAATAGTCGATTCCAGCATATTCATGAGAATAAATCGGTTAAAGCTCATTGGGTTGTATAAAAAGAATCGGTTATCATTTAGGGCAAATATCATTGATCGAACATATATTAATCAATGGCAATAAGATGTCAACAATGATCCGTTTGTGCTGAGCCAATGATTATAAGTAACCGAACTCCTTTTATAAAAAGAAAAAATTTAACACCATTTAACCGTTTGATAAAGATAAATCTAATGAACATGTTAGATCTCATCTATCGCTATGACCAGTGGGGCATAAGGCAGAATCATGCAGGCCGTAGAAATAACAATAGACTCGACGACCCTAACTCATTACTAATATCAGTGGGGCATGAGGCAGAATCATGCAGGCCATAATACAATAATAAGATCATGGGGCTAACATATCTTTCAACCTATCTTTACTTCAACGATCTCACTCACAAATGATTTAATAGCCGCGGGTATCAACAAATATATATATATATATATATGAATTAAATACACTAACAGATAGAGCACAATTTTTAGAACCTAACAAAATTGGTTTCATAAATTTTTGGACATCTACATGATTTTATATGATTTACCAAAGTTCAGCTCAGAATTACAAATGAAAAGCTATTTCTATTTTCCACGAAAAATCTAAACCGATTTCGGCCCACGCGGCGCAACCCGCGCTCGCGCGAGTGTGCAGCGGCCCACAGGCGAGGCACGGCCCACGCATGGAGGCGGCCTGCGCGTGCTGACACATATGTAAAAACACCCCTAGACTACGAGCAAAACAACCCGCAGTCCACGTTACTATTCCTATAGACAGCACTTATGCAAGAGAACCCTCGAACATTTCTCCTCTTTACAGCGGTAAGGCCCTCGGCAATCCCCGCGCGCTCCAGCGCGGCAAGCAGTGGCACAGGCGCCTACGCCGGCCACGCGGAACCCCCGTTGACCTAGCTACGAGGCCGACGCTCACCTAGGGTTCGACGCGAGATGATGAGCGGTGGTTGCGCGAGCCGGGACGCCGTAGAAGGACCTCTCCATGACGACGGACACCCTGCGACAATGGCGACGACGTTCAGGTGAGCCGTAGCAACAATCAAAGCAGTAGGGCAGCGGGTGAGCAACGACAACTCATCGGTGACCTTACCAAGAAGCCAGCTCAGCTGGAGGCAACCCGAAAGAGGTTGGCCGCGTGCGCGCGGCGAGGCGAACGGCGGACCGCTAAGGCACGACCGCGTTAGCGGTGAGGAGGCAGCACAAAAGCTGCTACTAGCGTGCGCATGACGAAGAGGAAGCCAAGGCGAGCTAATGGTGCAAAGGAATTGGTGTGAGATAAAGTGATGGAGACTGGCCACGACGCGGGCGGCGACGAGCCTTAACAGCAC
The DNA here is from genome assembly GCA_904845875.1 of Miscanthus lutarioriparius. NCBI lineage: Eukaryota > Viridiplantae > Streptophyta > Magnoliopsida > Poales > Poaceae > Miscanthus > Miscanthus lutarioriparius. The sequence goes on along the minus strand of CAJGYO010000003.1, from coordinate 3,038,743 downwards.
GACAGCGGCAAGATTCCAAAATTGGAGCTTGGCACGACACGAGTCAAGGCAGGGCGGGGTCGGATGGAGAGGGGGTGCGAAGGTAGAGACGCAAGCACGAGGAATTGATGAGAGGTGCTCGCTCCCTAGCTTCACAGCGAATCGACACGCTGACAGCGGAATGCAGAGGGAGGGAGAGACGGGCGCGGCAGTGGGTTCGGCTCGTCCACGCCTTGGCAGGACACGAGCGGTGGGACCGGGAGGCCCACGCGCCGTAGTGCCATAAATGGCAAAGCGACGGTGGCGCGCACGGCCACGTGCGGGCGGCACCCAACTGAGCCAGGGAGGGGCAGCACGATGCAATACGCGTACTAGAGCGACACGACGGCGTGGCGCTAGCGTCTGCGATGCGAGGGCAGCGGGCGGACGTGACGTGTGGGCAATAAGCCACGAGGACGGGCAGGGCAACGACGGCGTGACGGCGCATGGCTGGGAGCTTGCGGCGGGGTAGTAGCGCGTGAAAGCATCTAGGCCCCTAGTTGGATTTCGGTGATTGATGTCAATACAAGATTACTATGACTAACGTGTGTTTTGCAGAGGCAATTAAGTTAGGTCATGGTAATGGAGATCGATTGGGCAATTGAGGTTGTCATGCCCCTCACGATGGAAATCGCTTTGGTTTTCAAAGGATGGACGACAAGGTTAAGGATAACTAGTTCTAAGTGTCAATTGAAGTTGGAGAGACACTTAGAGTAGTTTAGGACTTTGTTTTTCCTTTGGCCGCATTTCTATGAAGGGGGGTATGAACGGGTAGCTTGACCTAGTTAAGTCTAGTGAGTTAGGTGTGGTGCACACTTGTTTGAACTAGCTCTAGGTAGCTCCTATGAATGCCTAAGATCTTTTGGAGCACAATTCATTCACTTATATTCGGAAGTTGAAGTGAATGAAGGGTCAAACACTGACCGGACCGATGCTGGCGGCATGCGACCGGACACCGGCCGCAGGTCCGGCCATTCATTTGACCGAGGTAATCAAGTCTCGATGTGACCGGACGCTGGAAGAACATGTGACCGGACGCCGAGTTTCAGTTGTCCGGCCGACTCTGATAAGAAGGGTCCAGACTTGGGAAAGAGTGATCGGACGCGTCCGGTCAAGTCTTAACCGGACCTTGAGGGTTCAAATCCGATCGACTCGATGAGAAGGTTCCAATGAGGGTTTATCGACCAACGCGTCCGGTCGTCTGGTGCACGGACCTCGCCAAATGTCCGGTCATCTCTTTAATCTTGGTTCGCTGGTTTGAACTGACCGGAGCGTCCGGTCATCACGATCGGAGCGTCCGTCGTCTCCGCAGAAGCTCATAACGGTTCGTTTTTCAGTCGGCTTATAAATAGAAGGTCCACTCGTGAGTGGAGTATCTTTGCTCATTCCAACAAATGAGAAACACGCTTGTGAGTGCCAAGAAGAGCAAGGTCCTAGTGAGGTGTTTGTGATTTGAGAATCCAAGAGAGTAGCCTCACTAGCAAATCAAGAGTAGCAAAGTGTGCATCCATCTTCTCATTAGGCTTCATGTGGTCAAGTGAGAGTTCGTGCTTGTTACTCTTGGTGATCGCCATCACCTAGACGGCTTGGTGGTGATTGGGAGTTTGGTGTTCACCCTACCGAGCTTGTGGGTGACCCAACTCAAGTTGTGAGCGGTTTTGGGTGATTCGCTGCGACGGAGTGTCGAAGAATCAACCCATAGAGAGCACTTGATCCTTGCGCGATCAAGGGGAGCTACACCCCGCTGGTGCTCCAACGAGGACTAGTGGGGAGTGGCGACTCTCGATACCTCGGCAAAACATCGCCGCTTCCTTTCTCTCTCTATTTACGTTGAGCACTTACTTTGAGTATTTACTTTGAGCATTTCAATACTTGTCTTACATCCATAGAATTGCTTGCTAGAGTAAGTTTGGAACGTTGATTGCGAGGTTGTTGTGCATTAGTTTGATATAAACACTTTTTAGGCACAAGGGGTTAATTGGGCTATCCGTAGGATTTGATTATTGCAAGAAAACTTAGAATTAGCCCAATTCACCCCCCCTCTTGGGCATCTTGATCCTTTCAATTGGTATCAAAGCCTCGTGCTCACGTTTTTAAGCTTAATCGCTTAGAGCAAGATGTCTCATGGGGATGGACCTCCTCCTATCTTTGAGGGAGATGATTTTCCATATTGGAAAATTCGCATGGAGGCTTACTTAGAAGCTCTAGATGTTGGAATTCTTAGAGCCGCCTCTCAAGGGTTCCCGGCACCTAGGAATGCCGCACAACTTCAAGGCGATGAAGTGAATTATGAAAAATGGAATGCAAAGGCTCGCAACACCATCTTTAGAGGCCTTTGCAAAGATGTGTTCAATCGTGTAAGGAACCACAAAGACGCCCATGCACTATGGTCGGATGTTTGTGCGCTCCATGAGGGAACCAAGAGTGAGCGTGAGGAACGCTATCATCTTGTGATTAAAAAGCTAAATTCTTTTGAGATGTTTCCCAAAGAAAGTGCTAATGAGATGTATTCTCGATTAAATGTTCTTGTAGAGGAAGTCAATGGGCTTGGACTCACTCAAATGTCACCATCCGACGTTGTGAGAAAAATCTTGAGTGTCCTCCCCATTGACAAATATGGGCACATTGTGACCGTGCATCATCAAGGTGATCTTTCCACGCTACACCAACACAAATCTTGGGAAAGATCAATGCTCATGAGATGTACATGCACATCACACCACAAGATGGCTCATCCTCTACAAAGAAGAAAGAGAAGGACTTAGCATTCAAAGCTAGCCAAGACAAGGGCAAAACAAGACTTGAGTATGAGAGCTCAAGTGATGAAGATGATGAAGAAAGCCTTGCCCTCATGGTGAAGAAGACCACCAAGATGCTAAAAAGGCTAAACAAGAGTGGCATCAAGTTCGATGCAAGAAGAAGAAGTTCTTCACTAGCTCAAGAAGAAAGCCAATCTCTGAGATGGATTGTTACAATTGTGGCGAACTTGGTCATCTAGCTCATCAATGCACAAAGCCTAAGAAAGACAAGTTCAAGAACAAGGGCAAGAAAGATGATTCAAGTGATGAAGATGAAAAGAAGAAGAACAAGCCATACAAGAAGAGAGATGGCAAAAGAGGGAGTTCTACAAGAAGAAGAAGAGTGGCAAGGCCTATATTGTCGGTGATTGGCTCACGGACATTGATTCATCAAGTGGATCATCCTATGATGATAGTGACGATGAAAAGGTGGCCGCCATTGCTATTGATCTTGCATCTTCACCACGACCATCGCCATCATCATCTACACACCTATGCCTTATGGCCAAAGGCTAAACGCAAAAGGTAACTAAGAGTGATGATAGTAGTGATGATGAACATGCTAGTGATGATGATAGTGATAGCGATGATGATGACTCACCTACTTATGATGATCTTGTCAAAATACTAAGAAAATATACTAAGATCATTAGAAAGAGTAGAGCTACAAATGAAAAACTTGATGCTAAAATGATTCACTCTTAGCTAAGTGTGATACATTAGAAAAGGCTAATGATGAGCTCAAAGAAACAAATGATTCTATATCATCCAAACTCAAGGAGCTCAAATCTTCTAAGAAAGAGCTTAAAGATAAAAATGATAAACTTGAGTGGGTGCACAATGAGCTTATCACTAGTCACAATAAGCTAAAAGATGAATATGCAACTCTAAAGATCAATTATGATACCCTTATTATTGCACAAGAATTCTTACCAAATGAGCCACATGATGCTACTAACCATGTTGTTAAGATTGATATAGCTACCTCATGTGATGACTTAATTGATGAAAGCATTGAGCATGAATCTAGTAGCAAGGGCAAGCAAGTGGTTGAGTGCAATGACTATGATGAGTATGTCAAGCTCAAGAGTAACAATGAGAAGCTCATGAAAGATCTTGAAGAGATGAAAAGACACAACACCATTGTGCTAGAAACTCTTGATCATGACGAAGAGGTGACCCTTGAGAATGAGAAGTTAAAAGAAGAAATCAAGAAACTCAAGGAGGAGGAGAACAATGATCTTCTCAAGGAAGAGAACAAGAAGCTCAAGATGGAGAAAGAGCATCTCAAGGTGGGATTGAGCAAGTTTGCTAGAGGCAAGCATCTCCAAAGTGAGCTACTCATGAATACCGTCATGAAGATGGATAGAAGTGGCATTGGATATATGGCAAGTGTAGAGAAGAAGAAGGTTCAAGCTCAACACCAACAATCAAAGCCAAAGCCAAAGCCAAAGAGATGTTTTGAATGTGGACAAGAAGGCCACTTTGCTCATGAGTGTCAAACTCCACCACCACAACCCTTGCCCAAGCATGCTAGACCCTTTGCTTTCAATGCTCACTACATGCTTAGAAAAGATTCGAGTGGAAAGATGAAAGTCATGTTCTTAGGTCCTCCCAACAAGAGTAGGCCTAAGAAAATTTGGGTGGCTAAGTCACTTGTTGAGAAGGTGAAGGGCCCTCAACAAGCTTGGATCCCTAAAGCTTGAATCTCTTGTGTGTAGGTGAACTACAAGACCGGTGGAAGTCATTGGGTTATTGATAGTGGTTGCACTCAACATATGACCGGTGATCCTCGTATGTTCACCTCACTAGATGAAGAGGTAGATGGACAAGAGAAAATAACATTTGGAGATAATTCAAAGGGCAAGGTTAAAGGATTGGGCAAAGTGGCAATATCAAATGATCATTCCATCTCCAATGTGCTCTATGTTGCTTCATTGAGCTTCAACTTGCTATCCGTTGGGCAATTGTGTGATCTTGGCTTTCAATGCCTATTCACCGAGAAGGAGGTTGTTGTATCTAAGTTAGATGACAATCAAGTGATATTCAATGGATTTAGATACAACAACTTATATCTAGTTGACTTCACCTCCGAAGATGCAAACTTGAAGACTTGCCTATTCACCAAAACAACACTTGGGTGGCTATGGCATAGAAGACTTGCTCATGTTGGAATGAGCTCACTCAAGAAGCTTATGAAGAATGATTTGGTGAGAGGGTTGAAGGATGTGAAGTTTGAAAAAGACAAGCTTTGTAGTGCATGTCAAGCCGGCAAGCAAGTTGCAAACACTCATCCAACCAAAGCTTTCATGTCAACCACAAGAGTGCTAGAACTCCTACACATGGATTTATTTGGACCAACAACATACAAGAGTTTGGGAGGAAATCTCTATTGTCTTGTGATTGTGGATGACTATTCAAGATATACATGGGTGTTCTTCCTTCATGACAAATCCGAAGTTGCATCTTGTTTCAAGAAGTTTGCCAAGAGAGCTCAAAATGAATTTGAAGTGAAGCTCAAGAAGATAAGAAGTGACAATGGCAAAGAGTTTGACAACACAAACATATAAGCTTATTGTGATGAAGTTGGAATCAAACATGAAGTCTCCGCAACCTATACTCCTCAACAAAATGGTGTAGTTGAGAGGAAGAACCGGACTTTAATCACTCTTGCAAGGACAATGCTAGATGAGTACAACACTCCCAAAGCTCTATGGGCGGAAGCAATCAACACCGCATGTTATGCATCCAACCGCCTATTTCTTCAAAAAGTTCCTTGTCAAGACACCATATGAGTTGCTCAATGGGAAGAAGCCGGACGCCTCCTTCTTTAGGGTGTTTGGTTGCAAGTGCTACATCTATGAAGAAGCGGCAACACCTAGGGAAGTTTCAAAGGCGCCAGATATAGGTTTTCTTGTTGGTTACTCATTGAAGTCCAAAGCATATAGAGTATTTAATCATGCCACCGGCTTGGTTGAAGAAACATATGATGTGGAATTTGATGAATCTAACGGCTCCCAAGGAGCACATGAGAATCTTGATGATGTAGGTGATGAACCATTGAGGGAGGCTATGAAGAATATTCCGGTGGGAGACATCAAGCCAAAAGATGATGAAGATGATGTACAAGTCACTAACCAACCCTCTTCATCAAATGTACCACAAGATGGTGAAAAAGTTGGGAGAGTAGAAAATGAAGATACTCATATCTCCCATGAGCAAATGGTGGTACAAGCACAAGATGTTGATGCTCCACAACCTCCTCCTCAAGTGGTCAATAGAAGAAATACACCTCTCCTACAAGATTATCCTCAAGATCTTATCATAGGGAGTCCAACAAAGGGAGTGATGACTCGATCCCAAAAACTTACTTCATTTATTGCTCATCACTCTTTTGTCTCTTGCTATGAGCCTACCAAAGTAGAAGAAGCTCTTAAAGATCCGGATTGGATCAATGCCATGCATGAAGAGTTGAACAACTTCAAACGCAATGAAGTTTGGAATCTTGAAGAGCTACCAAGAGGTGCAAGAGTCATTGGAACAAAGTGGGTGTTCCGCAACAAGCAAGATGATCAAGGTGTTGTTGTGAGGAACAAGGCAAGACTAGTAGCAAAGGGGTTCTCTCAAGTTGAAGGTTTAGATTTTGGAGAAACCTTTGCACCGGTTGCAAGATTAGAAGCCATCCGTATCCTTCTTGCATATGCATCACATCATGAAATGAAACTATATCAAATGGATGTGAAAAGTGCATTCTTAAATGGCTTTATTAATGAACTAGTCTATGTTAATCAACCTCCCGGGTTTGAAGACCCTAGATATCCTAATCATGTTTATAGGTTGTCCAAGGCACTATATGGGCTTAAGCAAGCCCCAAGAGCTTGGTATGAGCGCCTTCGGGATTTTCTTATTGAGAAGGGCTTCACCATTGGGAAGGTCGACACCACACTATTCACCAAGAAGCTTGATGGGCATATCTTCATTTGTCAAGTATATGTTGATGATATCATCTTTGGATCATCAAATGAAGATTCATGCAAAAAATTTGGTGAATTGATGTCTAAGGAGTTCGAGATGTCAATGATTGGTGAGCTTACATTCTTTCTTGGTTTTCAAGTCAAGCAAATGAAAGAAGGCATCTTCATCTCTCAAGAGAAATACACAAAAGATCTTCTCAAGAGATTCAAGATGGATGAATGTAAGCCAATCAAGACCCCAATGCCTACCAATGGACATCTCGACCTAGATGAGGGAGGTAACTCGGTTGATCAAACTCTCTACCGTTCTATGATTGGTAGCTTGTTATATTTAACCGCATCTAGGCCCGACATCATGTTTAGTGTGTGCATGTGTGCTAGATTTCAAGCTAGTCCTAAGGAATCACATTTAATTGCCGTAAAAAGAATCCTTAGGTATCTTAAGCACACACCAAGCATTGGTCTTTGGTATCCCAAAGGAGCTTTATTTGAATTAATTGGCTATTCCGATTCGGACTACGCCGGATGCAAAGTTGATAGAAAGAGCACATCCGGAGGGTGCCATTTGCTTGGTAGATCTCTTGTGTCTTGGTCCTCCAAGAAACAAAATAGTGTGGCTTTGTCCACCATGAAAAGCTGAATACATTGCATGCTGGGTGCTTGTTGTGCACAAATATTATACATGAAACAAACTTTACTAGACTATGGAGTAGTTCTAGAGAAAGTTCCTCTTCTGTGCGACAATGAAAGTGCGGTAAAACTTGCAAATAATCCAGTTCAACACTCTTGCACCAAGCATATAGATATCCGCCATCACTTTCTAAGAGATCATGTAGCTAAAAATGATATATCACTAGAAGGTGTAAGATCCGAAGATCAATTAGCGGATATCTTCACTAAATCGCTAGATGAGGCTACATTTTGTAGATTGCGGAATGAGCTCAATGTACTTGATTTTAGTAACTTCACTAAAAATTGAGCTTGTGTTGTCCCTTGCATTCATTGTAATATACAACATGTTTATTTTGTGGCAATGCATATAGGGCTTGTCTAACATAGTTAAGATAACCGCCGAAAAGCGTGTGAAGAAGCTTAACCTTGGATCAAACTTGACAAGCAACTAGATTTACTTACAAGTATTACATATGCATGAATGTTGTTTTTGTCGTTTTGTTCCATTTGCCCTCTTGTTGCCTATTTCCTCAAAAAGAATTATAGCCTAAGGCAAAATATTTTGGAAAATATGAGGGTTTGAGAGAGGTCACTCACATCAGTCCCAATTGGTGTTTATCTGGATCTTATTCAAGTTGGGACTTGATTGGGAACAGGCAGCGCGAAGGAAGGTTGAAGGTTTGCTAGAAAAGGTGCATCGACGTGCGCACCGGACGCCGCCGTTCAGTCGTCCGTCCGGCCGGTTCATAGGAGGTGAACTCATTGATGAAGGAGTGACCGGACGCGATTCTGTGCGTCCGGTCAGAAGGGTTCAGCGTCCGGGCCGATCAAGGAAGGACAAGTTATTTTGACCGGACCACCTGCGTCCGGTCATGGACCACCGGACGCGTCCGGTCCCAATTCCAGAGGATTTGGACCTCTCTGGGAATCGACCGGACGACTGGGTGGTAGCGTCCCGGTCGCTACCACCGGAAGCGTCCGGCCGATGGATCTCGCGCGACTTCGCTCTTTTTCGCTTCCTTTTACGTCGCGTTTGGGGACTCTTATCCGAGCCGTGTTCCTTTTCTTTGACCTAACCAACGCCGCCACCTCCTCGCACCCAATCTCGCACTCAGCCGCCGTGCTAGCTAGCGGCGAGCAAATGGCCACCGCTTAGCCATTGCCGTCGTGACCTCGCCTCGCCGCGCCTCGCGCTCGGCCCCCTTCACCACCGTGCTCCGCCTCAGCAGTAAGAGCCACCTCGCTTGTTTCAAGATCTCGCCGCCTCCTCGCGCCCAAGCTCCGCCGGTCAATCGTTGCCAAGGTCGCGGTCTTCGCCAAGTGCTCTTGCCCTGTCCTCCCATTGATTGGTATGGCAAGTTTTGTGTTTCAATCTTGATCTCCAATTGTGACCTAGATCAAATTCTAAACGCACTGATTCCCCATTGCATTCAGGGCATTTGACCTAACCCTAGCCCGGTTTCGAGGATCCCCTGCGTGACATCTTATCTCTTCTCGGTTCGCTGATCGTCAGGTAGAAAGCCATTCGATTCAATTTCGCATCTACATTGCTTTCTCTACTAGGGTTTCGCATCTATTAGCAATATGGTATTTATTTGTATATCTATCTATTCTATCGTGCAGCGAGTCGGTTCCGTTGTGTTTCATCTGGAAGTTGGCAGTCATCTCGGAGCCAAGCTCGCGAGTAAGGAACGAGGCCAAGCCTCGAAAGGGACAGTTTGACAGTTGATCTTCATCGCGGCAGTTCACCATCTTGTCTGTTCAGATGGCTCGCACCAAGAACGTTGGTGGTGGTGGCCTGTGTGATGATGATCGGAGGCCCCGCCTGCCACCACCAAATGGATCGAAGGGCAAGGCAACCAAGCGGTGACATCCAAGAAGCGAAGTACCCGACGCAGAGACAATGAGAGAGCGCAAAGCAATTTGCAGCAGAGGTCAGCAGAGCGTGCGAGAGAGGAGGTGCCCGCAGCGAGTTGTCATTGCAGATCGGCCGCTTTTCACCAAAGATCGAGCTGCGATTGAGGAGGTTGAGCGTCGTCACGGTAGTCCAAATGGGATCACCACGCTTGCAGGACGACGGGTCGCCATTGAGGAGGGTCCGTCAAGACAAAGCCAGCCCCCCACAGAGAGCCTCACCACCCCAGGGAGACTCGGGAGAGTCGGAGACGAGCCGGCACCTCACCCACGCCCGCTCGAGTCGTACTCAAAGGTCTTCTGATTCCCACCTAGGCCAGCTACACAACACAGGGGTTCTCGCCCTCGCCTGCACCACGGTCCGCCTCCTCCAAAGGTTCACCTCGACTTGAGGGCCGCTGACCCAGGCGTTCAAGAATTGCGGTTTGTTGAGTTTGAGGTTTGGTTTCCTCGAGGAGGGATAAGAGAGCAACGGTGAGGGTTCTACACGCCACCGCATGAGGATTTCTACAATGCATATCTTAACAAGGGGCGGTATTTCGGATCATAGAGGGTCTCGGATAGAGTCCATTGTGGCAAAGAATGGAGAGGGCATTCGGCAATACTTGTCATATTTGCCAGGATCGACAGATTTGATTGACCTGACGGGCATATATGTACCTTCTTGGGTCCGTCTGGTTTTATGCCTCGCTCTACATTGATCCTCATCACAGCTTTCATTCACTTTGCTTTCAAAGGCAAAGACTACAGTGACTAGTGGCGAGTCGGGGAGATCTGAGACTACAGGAGCAGCACTGTAAGGATGCATGAGGTGTGCTATGGACATCAGAGCCTCCCAAGCGTCCTCATGGAGGCAGTGTGCCCCCCTCAGATTTAGTGCGGCATTGCTTCAAGGAGCCGCTTGGAGAGGGTCGGCAGAACCCCAAAGGACTTGACTCCTACAAATGAGGATACTAGAGGCCATCATCGGGAGGACACCGCTTCCTGTGTTGGGATCTGAGGGAGGGCCTGACTCGCTTCTGCCTCGGCTTCTCAATGCCATCATGCATGATGACATGTGTTTGACATCCGGGACCTCCTTCTTTCGAGATGGAGGATACTATAGTGAGGGATTCAAGGGTCGCAGTGCAGCTTCCCTATGCTCACTGGATCACATTCCTCATCCGCAGAGTAGTGCTTGATAAGCCCCTGGCATGATGGATGAGTATACAGTGCCACTCTGAGTTCCCACCTACAACTTGTCACAGAGGATCGACACGCCACTCCTCGGGCACCTGGGCCGTCTAGCTGTCGCCTGACGTGCAGTCTGTCTCAGCCTCAGCAGGATGAGATAATCGAGGGGATTGCAAAGAATCGAGGAGGAGGAGCTAGAGGCACAAAGCAGGGAGGTGAGTGAGTACAAAGGATGGCAGCTCTAACGACGACTACCACCCTATACCTCGAGATGCCTCCACGTAGACACGATGCAGAGAGGCGTGTAGCTCCAGCTCTGCCCACCGCTCCACAGCATGCACCCCGCTCATTGCTATTCTTGAGCGGATGCAGCAGATCGACACCACAGCAGCAGAGACAAATGCCAACTTCAAGATTTCAGCTTCTCGTCGGGGACGAGTTTCAGCGGCAGCAGCAGCTTCTTCAACAGACCAAAGAAGCTTATGCAAAGAAGAAATCATGGGATTCATGCAAGATGTAGTGACAAATGCTATTGGGGTCCCCCACCACAACCTTTCGTCCCAGCTTGCACAACCTCCCACCACTTCGACGACTCCAGCGATGATGCCCAAGGGCTTCAGAGTCGTGGACACCTCCACTCGGTTTCCTTCACCTCCTGTCAGACAGTGTCCCAATGGTTAGCCTCACCTGTGTAGCCCCAGCTCACTCCTTATCACACGGTTTCTCACCAGAGCAGACTTCCTCACTATTCGTGCTCGAGTCGCTGGTCTCCGAGTCTTGGAGCATCATTCATGAGTTGACCCCAAGATGCCTACTCCGCCTCACATGCATGCTTTGCCGTCCGCTCTCAAAGCAGCTCCAGCTATCATGACTACTCAGAGGCTCCCTCGTCTGTCAGCCTCGTCGATCCTCACGATGACATACTTGCAGATTCACAGGCAAAGACTGAAATTTCACTCGACCAGAGACTGTTTCAAATGACACTTCCCGCTTGAGAGGGTCACCACCAGAGCTCGTGGTCGAGATGATGATGGCGCCTTGTTCCATCTTGCTCCACGTGCTTCAGCGCCCGACTCTGCTCCATTGCAGCCCGCCGTCCAATTCCCTAGGTTTTGGTGTTTGACGCCAAAGGGGAGAGGGTTTGAGTATGTAGACTTAGGGGAGCGAGTTTTTAGGGGAGCTAGTTATCCAGCTTTTAGCTTATTATATACATTTGGAGTTTTATTTGTGTGATACACTATTACTTATGCATTCGTGTGTTTACTTTCATGCATACTATTATATATATGTGATAGTGCTATCTACATGATTATGATATTTGACATGTGTGACTTCTACTTTGCTTTATCTATATGTCATATCACTTGTGTGATGCTCATTTGATTTTGCTTCCGCGTTTATACTTTGAAGCAAATGAGCTTTGTTAAAGTGTACTCATGCTTAATCCATATTCTTTGAGTACATTGTGTTGGCTTGGGTCATATAAGCTTGCCTAACTCTTTTGTTCTTTTTGACAAAAGCTTATATGAACCAAGCCCGTCAAAAGAAAAAAAAACTCACTCCATAACATACTCGAGGTGGTGTTGTCATCAATCACCAAAAAGGGGGAGATTGAAAGCATCTAGGCCCCTAGTTGGATTTCGGTGATTGATATCAATACAAGATTACTATGACTAACGTGTGTTTTGCAGAGGCAATTAAGTTAGGTCATGGTAATGGAGATCGATTGGGCAATTGAGGTTGTCATGCCCCTCACGATGGAAATCGCTTTGGTTTTCAAAGGATGGACGACAAGGTTAAGGATAACTAGTTCTAAGTGTCAATTGAAGTTGGAGAGACACTTAGAGTAGTTTAGGACTTTGTTTTTTCCTTTGGCCGCATTATGAAGGGGGGGGGTATGAACGGGTAGCTTGACCTAGTTAAGTCTAGTGAGTTAGGTGTGGTGCACACTTGTTTGAACTAGCTCTAGGTAGCTCCTATGAATGCCTAAGATCTTTTGGAGCACAATTCATTCACTTATATTCGGAAGTTGGAAGTGAATGAAGGGTCAAACACTGACCGGACAAGGTTTCTCGGTGCGACCGGACGCCGGCCAGCGGTCCGGCCGATTCATTTGATCGAGGTAATCAAGTCCGATGTGACCGGACGCTTTGAAGAACATGTGACCGGACGCCCGAGGTTCAGCGTCCGGCGACTCAAAGAAGGGTCCAGACTTGGGAAAGAGTGACCGGACGCTCGTCCAGTCGATCTTGACCCGGACTCGAGGGTTCAGCGTCCGGCCGACTCCAAGAAGGTTCCATAAGGGTTTTATCTGCGACCGGACACGTCCGGTCGGTCAGAACCGGACCCGCCAGTCCGTCCGGTCGTCTCTTTAATACTGGTTCATGGGTTGAACTGACCGGAGCGTCCGGTCATCACGATCGGAGCGTCCGGTCGTCCCTGAAGCTCATAACGGTTCGCTTTTTCAGTGGCTTATAAATAGAAGGTCCACTCGTGAGTGAGTGGAGTATCTTTTGCTCATTCCAACAAATTGAGAAACACGTTTGTGAGTGCCAAGAAGAGCAAGGTCCTAGTGAGGTGTTTGTGATTTGAGAATCCAAGAGAGTAGCCTCACTAGCAAATCAAGAGTAGCAAAGTGTGCATCCATCTTCTCATTAGGCTTCATGTGGTCAAGTGAGAGTTCGTGCTTGTTACTTTGGTGATCGCCGTCACCTAGACGGGCTTGGTGGTGATTGGGAGTTTGGTGTTCACCCTACTGAGCTTGTGGGTGACCCAACTCAAGTTGTGAGCGGTTTTGGTGATTCGCGCGGACGGAGTGTCAAGAATCAACCCATAGAGATCACTTGATCCTTGCGCGATCAAGGGGGAGCTACACCCTTGCTGGTGCTCCAACGAGGACTAGTGGGGAGTGGCGACTCTCGATACCTCGGCAAAACATCGCCGCGTTCCTTTCTCTCTCTATTTACGTTGAGCACTTACTTTGAGTATTTACTTTGAGCATTTCAATACTTGTCTTACATCCATAGAATTGCTTGCTAGAGTAAGTTTGGAACGTTGATTGCGAGGTTGTTGTGCATTAGTTTGATATAAACACTTTTTAGGCACAAGGGGTTAATTGGGCTATCCGTAGGATTTGATTATTGCAAGAAAACTTAGAATTAGCCCAATTCACCCCCCTTCTTGGGCATCTTGATCCTTTCAACATGACATGTGAGGTGGTGGCAAATAAGGCCGCGGGGTTGTTAATACAATGGCCACCGAAAGGCCACCAGAACGCCTGTGTCGGTCGGACGACGGTCGACGTCGTGGCTCATGGGCTCGATGACCGCGCCTCCGAGAGGAAACCGACCAAGGACGTGCCATGCGCACTTTTTAAAAGCGTCCAAAACAATCAATTGGTTGGCCAAACACCTAAACCATCTTTACCATACTTTAGAAGGTATATTAGGCTACTAAAACAGACCATGACACTACTCTGCTTCTTAACTAATTTTTTCTACAAAAACTGATGAACAAAGCAATATCTACCCTCTCCAAAGTTCAAGAAATTTTCTAAGTTCTGAGTTGAACTCTATTTCAAATTACATTTCTAAGCTATTGGAAATCTTAGCTAGTAATATAATTTTTCGACCGCAGGTATTTCATTGTCATCTATAAAGTTTGTACTTCAAACTTTATTCAAGTATCACATATATGTTCTATAGCATTTTTGCTTAATAAAAATTGGTTTTAAACCCTAAGTGATATAACATGACTCTAGAATTAACTTTCATTTCGTATTTTCGTAGATCGTTTTGAGTTACGGAAATTGATCTACACACTCTATTACATGCATTAACACATAAACATGATGCTCATGACATGTTTTAGTAAATGATTTACGGTGTAACATCGAAGGTGTTACAGACATAGGATTCCTGCAAGCTGTGGCGGCGCACGCGTGATGGGCTCGACGAGCTCGTCGATGGGTTTGCTGGTCTTTTTTTGTTTTTTAATTCATTAACCGAGGCGAGCATTCCAACCATCTCCGTAGTTCTTTGATTAACCGAGGCCTTTTATCGGAGGCGGGTGGAATGCCCGTCTCGGTTAACTGTTTTTGACTGCCTCGAAAAAGCTATCTGCAGTAGTGCCTCGACGTACCCCTTAATCTGCTATACGTACGTGCAGTCACTATGTAGTGTATACTCTCTACAACAGGCCGGAGTACGTAATCCAGTACAGCCACAGCTAGTAGCTCGGCGTTGGTTAAGCCCAATGCCCCAATCCCACACAACCGGCACCCCCGTCCGTCCCCGCACGCATCGATCATCTTGTCTTGTCCCTGAGAAGGACGCGTTGGACGCCCGTCGGGTCAGTGGTGGTGGGAGATGGCGGCAGGCGCGTCGGCGGACGGCGGAAAAGCTTGCCGGCCGCTTGCCGTGGCGTGACCAACAGACGATGCAATTAGACACAAATTAAAGGCACTCTGCTGCTCTCCGTTATTTTCACGGCTATTTATTGGGTGCGTTTCTGGTATACCTACTTCGAGGAGAGAGCGACGTACCAAATTTTAAAATGGTCATGCCTACGATGCAAACAACCACAATAAAAATCTTTGCCAGACAAGAATGATTGTCGTCTAATAGCCTTGGCATCTATAAGACTATAAAGTAGTTTTTGCTCTTGCTTTTTTTTAAAAAAAATGAAAGTTGATTTTCTGATAAGAACGGTTGTTTTTCCATAAAAAAGTGTATTCATGCTCACGGCCAATCCAATCCCCCACCGCATCAGGTGCTGCGCCTGCGGCATGCTTTGCCTTTGCTGCTCGCTGTGTGCCCACTCCCAACCCAAGCCAAGTCCCACCACTGCCTGCCGCTTCGGTTCAGCACTGGCGCTGCCGCTGCCGCTGCCGCTGATCCAGTCCAGCGCATGGGCAGGGACAGGGCGGCTCCTCCAATCACGACCATTATCACCCTTCCCGCATCTCATTTCAGGCAACATTTGCCACCCCGCCTTGCTGACCTGACACCTTGCCTATTCAAGGGTATTCATGCAAGAGAACGTTTGGAATGGTAGCAGGCTCATGCTCCTTCTGCGCTCCTTTTATTCAGCACAGCAACACACACACACTTCAGTGTTCAGTCTCAACAACAATATTTACACAGCGCTCAACGATTAATTACTGTGTTACGCAGCACGACCGCAGGCTCTAAAAGCAACTAGAGAGAAATCAACAGACTCTAAACTGCGGTGAGAGATCCTAATCTTCTATGTGACTTTCAGAAAGAAAAATGAAAAACAAACAAACAGGGTGTGATGAAACAGTCTACCAATACTATGTCCTTCAGAATTATAGGCTCCATATGGAGAATCAGCATCCAATTCTGCACACGAAGGGAAGCTCGAGGCAGCCGACTTCTCTGTCGACCTAGATGACTGCCACCAATGTGATGGGATGCAATGCTACTAGCTCTTTATGCTCGATCCATGTAAGCCTTGCCGTTTCAGATGTCTGCATGGTCGACGGGGACGACAGAGCGATGTTGGTTCGGCATCTCTTGGCTCTCCAGGGGCATGTACTGAGCCATGATCGCACGGATCTCTGAGTCCATGTAGCTCTGGGGATAGTACGTACGACAGGAACAATGAGTCATCTCTTCTTAAGCTCAATGCGTAATCTCTACCAAATAAACCAAAAAAAAATGCAGGTGGAGTAAACTGTAAAATGAAGGGTGGGTGGGTGCATTGTTTTACCCGTAGCCTGTATTTGTACACGGCGTATGCTCCTGCTCCAGCCAAGGCAAGGCCGAAGAAAATCACCCATAGGAAGCCCCAGCCCAGGGACGAATTAGACTGTTTGCCTGCAGCATTAAGGGTCACATTACTACTTCTGCTGTAAATAGTTTGCCTCTCCATTTGAGAAGACTGAGGTGAGGAGTCCTGATGACAGAGGTGTCAGGTTAGATGACTCACTGATACAGGTATCATGCTCTCTGATGTACAGCAAATTGCTGCCACCACAGCTGCACTCGTAGCTTCCCCATGTGTTCTCACAAGCGCAATCCTTGCACTGGCAGAAAAGTTTCTCTTTGCATTCATCGACATCTGCAAATGGCAAGCAGAAAGGGGTTGCATGAAAGGAATCAGGAGGCTGAAGTTGTTGCCAGCTCGGAGCCATCATTGTGTTGGATAAATTGACAGTGATAGCTCTATTGGAGGATTTTCTAATTTACTATATCGAATATCATTGGCGCAAGCACAACTACCAGTCTAGCCAGGTGCAAAGGTATTATTCTTTTCTTAAAAATAAAAGAAAAGGCCCTAGTCTTGCAATATACTCAACGTGAAACATATTTCCCACAATGATAAGCTGATGGGCATATTTCGCACAATTATGCTAAGCTGTAGTTGCAAATGAGCACATTATGTCAGAAACTCAACGTGAACATTGCCCACAATGCTGTAGAGCAAACTTTTCCTCCCCAATAACACTAGTACCTTCACAACTGTTCACTCCATCACCCTTGAAACCTGATGGGCATTTGCAGCCTTTAGCTTCTTGATTCTGTAGAGTTCCAGAATTAGTTTTTTGCTCCAAACTGCAGCCACAAGCAAAACTGAAAACTAGAAGATATCTGAAAGAGGTTATCTTACTGAGCAGGCAGAGACAGTCTTCCCGTTCCTAGTCTCATTCCAGCAGCCCCCATTGTTGATCTGGCACCTACCAAGACCAGAAGCTGCCAAAGGCATGCCAATTAGTATAGTAGCATGATTGGAAAAACTAGGTTCAAACTTAGACCTTATGAGAAAAGATGGTAAATGTGAAAGTATTACCTTCACAGTGGCTATACCCATCGCCTATAAACTTTACACCATTGACAATAGGGCACTCACAAACACGACCACGGAAGGTATCCTACAATATAAATCTAAACAAATTATAAATGTGTACTCAGTCGTGAACAATGATGAACCCCCACCCCCACAAACCCCACAAAAATGTAAAATTGTACCTTGCACGCAGAAACATTGGTAGCCTTGTCTAACCAGCAACCTCCATTATTCTCCAAACATTCATTTGTCTCAATATCTGCAAAATAGAGAAGCCACCCCACAGAAAAGGAATGCAGCTTCAGAAGAAGTCCAGGTACAGTTCTTTAACAAAAAGGGGAAATCTCACAAACCTTCGCGCAAACAGACATCAGGTTCAGTTGTCTCCTCAAATCCCGAGCATACTGCTTTTAGCACAGATCTTTTTTCCAGTTTACCTAAAGGGAAAAATAAAATGATGGCATAAACGGTGTTGAGGCATACAAGACTAACTGTACATGATGATATGGGCCATACCTCTGTATTGTCTGTTATTGACGACAAGAGTAGGCAGTATAGTTACATCGCCACGAGAACCATGCCCAATCTAAAGGATCGAAAGCATAAAGATCACCCAGCCAAAGAACAAACTGAAAATATATGGAAGGAACCCCTGACAATCTAATGGTTTATCTTACTTGAGCATCCTGTTCTGCTTTGAGGACTGGATTTTCTTTATCAGCGTCAGGATCTCCAACGCACTTGTTGATTTTCTCAATGTCCAATCCTATAGAAACAACAGATGAATAAATTTACGGCAAAGATATCTTCATTTTTTTCGTATATAATCAAGTCACGTGGATAAAGTTTACAAGACCCCACCAAGTGAATTGATAACACCATGTGCACATTCACGTGTGTATTTCTTCTCCTTCATTGGGCACCTAACAGCAAAGTCGTGCACATAATCCCACCACATCCACGGCCTGCGAGTTTCATTGGCAACTCTGAACACGCAAATTTGAATCAGGTTCTGAACCACAACATCTTTGCCGTCATATCCAATGCTGAAATCCTGCTCTGGGTCTGGTGCGCAATATCTCCCATGATTGATACATTGTGACTTGCACTGTTTGCTCAGGATAAAGGCTTCTGGACAATACCATGTGATATAGTGAGGGGTAAACTGGGTGTAACCCCTTTTCTCAAGGGCCTGCGCTATTCCTCTGAAACTCCTCACGAAGTTCATTTGCACGTCACACTTAGCGCCGCATTCATCATTGCTGTTTGTCCAGAACTCATACTCCACACGCTCATCAGGATGGGGCAGAGATTCCCTCCAGTCCAGAAGAACATTCACCATCTCTCCATTTTGCAGTGCTTTCCTGAAGTCATCTCCAAATCTCTTGGTCACAAGTGCCGAAGGAATTGTGATGTTCTCTATGTGCTCTGTGCCACTGGATTCTGGAGAATCCATTGTGATCAAAGGCTCGACTTTGTCGTCGGCAACAAGAACTCCTGCAGCTCCAGCATTTTGTGCATTCCATCCCTTGGTTGTGAAGTAGCAGTCTGCACACCACAAGCGACTCTACAATTTCAATTTCGAAAAACGCTCCAAAAAATAAAATTTCAATTAATCTTAGAAGAAAAAATTAAAGGAAATGAATATGACTCAGGTATCAGTTGTAAATTTTGATGACACAGTTCGATCTATTCTTATCACAAGAAAGAGAAGAATCTTTATGGAATGATATAGAACTAAACAACTGGGACAAGCAAAGCCTCAAACTAGGTCTGAATCTTTCTCCAAACATACTAGCTGTCCAAGAAAAAAAAATTAACGAAACCTTGCACTGTCAGTGTCAGCCATGTAAGACAATTCAAAGAAACAAGTGCAGTGCTACCTGGGTGGGAGCGGATTCCATTGTGAATTACACGCAGATAGTACCAACTGACACAGGAAAGTAAATATTAAAAAACCACGTACTGTTTCTGCAAATAAAAAGAATGTGAAAAACTTTTGAAAAAAGCTTTTTGTGCCTAAGCCTCTCTGACAAAGACTTGCGTTAACCTTCGGACCACGAAGCTGTGTGCCCCCAAGAACACGAGTTCAGGCTGAACCCACTGGACAAAGACTTCCAAGTTCGAGCCAGATCATTCGAAATTAACACGTGCACTGCAGTATATCTTAAAGTATTGATCTCATGGTACAAATATGCATGTTGCTAGTAGCTCGAGAGGACAAATGAGACGCGAAAGCACACGTAATTAATAACAAAACCAAATAAATTACCGGTGGACATTTCTCCAGTGGCATGTGCACAGAGAATTCTATGTTTAGTTAATCTAATCTCCTCATGGTAGATTATTCAATCAAATCAAAGAAATAAAACGGAAGAAAGAAATTAAAGGTAAATGTAAGGGTGATGGATGGCCGGATCACCGTACCTCCGCGATCGACGAGCAGGAAGACGGGCAGGCCGCCGGGCTTGGGCTTGAAGGAGAGGCCGGAGTCGTCGAAGGGCCTGCAGGCCTTGGCGTCGGCCTTGGGGTAGACGACGACGCCGTGCATGGTGCCGCCGTACTGCGGCATGCCGAAGTTGCCGATGGCGCACTCGTAGACGCCCCGGAGCGCGGCCGGTGACGTGACCCGCAGGCTGTTCTTCTCCACCACGAACCGCGCCGCCGCCCGGTGCGCCGCGAGCGCCAGCGCCAGCGCCAGGAGCAGCAGCCGCCGCCGCCTCGCCGTCGCCGTCGTCCCCATGGACACACGACAGGATCCGAACCTTGTTGGTTCGTTCCGGCCGATCGATCAACCGATGGACCTACTATACCAAGGAGAAGTGGAAATGGGATGGGTTCTGGGAGCCGAGAGCGAGCGAGGGGCAGGCAGGCAGGCACCCTTTCCGTGCGGCTTGGGTGGCTTCAGGACAAGAAAAGGCGAGGCGAGGCTTTTGCGGACGGGCGCGGGCGCAACGACCATGGGCAAGGGACCTGCGGCCCGTGCGGCCGTGCCCGGGGGACGTGGCGCTGCGCGGTGGGAGGCTCTCACTAGGAGGGGTTTCTTGGAACGCTTCCAAGTTCCAAGGCAGCAGCTGCTGCACTCTGTCTCTGCAGCACACCGCGGGACGGTTACGGTGGCGGTGGCCACTGGCGAGCGAGCGAGGAGGTCTCGTGTCGTGCGCCAGCTTGCTTTGCGTGGGGTTTCGGGGACCGGGCCGCCTTTACGTTCCGCGGCAGCAGCTTGGGGAATGGAGATCCTCGGGGTCAAGTCGATAGTTCCTTACGTCCACAACCGTCAGCATCGATCCCTCTTTGTGCTCGTGCTATAGCTTCGGCCGTTTTATCTACAACTCCATTCTAAAAAGAGTGCACTTATACGGGCCATGGAATTTCTGTCAACCAAGACGCGGCGGAGGTTTATCTATATCTAAATTTATATATATAACTATGCCTACTAATAAAGTGGCAAAAAATTTTCGCATTCCCTTTTGGCATTCCCTTCCTAACTCAGCTCCCGGTATGTGACTCAGGCACACACGGATCACAGCGCGCCTCACATGTATACCACCGTAAATTCGAGTACATTCTGAAAGACAGAGGGGATCAACTAGATATAGATATAGTGGGTACAACTTTACATACGAGATAAAAACTTTCTAGAATATAATCTAGAGAGAGAGGAAGGGAGGTGAGATATCACCGACCATCCGCGGGCTTGGAGAAAAAGCTCGACGTAGTCATGACGAAGGTGATGCGGTCCGGTTCGACGGTATCACGGTGACGGTGTTGAGGTCAGTCGCAGTGCAGTGGTGACGTAGAGGCAGCAGTGAAGAATGCAGTGGAACTTCCCGTCGCTGGTTGTGCCCCTCACCTCTTTATAGCTCGTACTGAGAGCCGCTGGCCCCCACCTCTCTTTACAGCGCAGTGCGACGGGAGCCCACCAACCATGTAGATTTGAACGCCCCCGATCAAGGCGCGAGGTTAAGGCCCAACTCGGTCGTTGGGCCGAGCTAGAGAGATCAACACTAACAATCTCTCCCTTGATCTCATCTTATTACTTAAACTTAACTTACTTTATCTTTTTCCCATTCCATCACAGATCAGTGCATGGAGCATGCCTCATCGTCACGGTCAGTGCCATTAGATTAACAACTATAATGCCCTCTCTATTTTGAAACAGATTCTCAACTAATCCCTTATTGTTTAGGAATTATATGCTTTCGCTTAAACCCATGCCGGCTAAATGTTCTATGAACACGTTGGGTGATAAGCCTTTTGTAAGCGGATCCGCAAGCATCTTTTCTGTACTTATGTGCTCAAGACTAATTATATGATCCCGGACTTTATCTTTCACAACATAATACTTTATGTTAATGTGTTTGGCAACACCACTTGATTTATTATTGTGAGCATAACATACTGCTGGATTATTATCGCAGTATAACTTGAGTGGCTTATATATATCGTCTACCACTTTCAACCCGGACATAAATTTCTTCAGCCAATTTACCTGCCCTGTGGCCTCATAATACGCTATAAACTCGGCATACATTGTAGACGATGTAGTGACGGTTTGCTTGGAGCTTTTTCACGATATAGCTCCTTCTGCGAGAGTAAATATATATCCTGACGTGGACTTTCTATCATCTCCCGCATAATCTGAATCTGAATACCCCTCTATGGGTAGGCAATCAGATCTTCTGTACGTTAGCATAAGACCTTTTGTGCCTTGCAAGTAACGCAAAACTTTCTTTATCAGTCTCTAGTGTTCTATTCCTTACAAGTAACGAAGCTATGCGCAACAGCAATCACCCCACCTGAGTGATCTCTAATTACAACTCCTGTGCTTCCACACCCCACATCATCATCAAATGATGCATCAACATTTACCATGATCATTCCTTCTGGAGGCTTTCGCCACCCGTTGCCTTCCTTCTTCATAGACAATTTATAGTTTCTAGTTAGAGCAGCAGTCTCTGAATATTTTCACTGTGGGCATGTCGTCGGCGCTCCCACCAGATGTACCAGCCCCTGGTCAATATGAGTTCCGTAAGACCAACGTCCATCGATCGATTTTGTTCACCCTTTCGGATTCCTCCTCCAGGACTACCAAACCAGACCAGTCCACAACTAGGAGCCGAGCGATCGACTCCCAGATGCCGAACGCCCTCCACACTTCCTTCGCTCTATCGCACACAAAGAGAATATGCTTAACGTCCTCCGCTCCATTCAAACATATAGGGCAGCCCCTCCCGTGTTTCCTATATGTCGGTTTGCAAGAATTGCCTGGAATCAATCCGTGGAGAGCTCTCCATCCGAAGATCTTAATCTTCCCCGGAACCTGCAACTTCCACAACTTCTTCCACACTTGACGTCTTCCTACACCGCTAGCTTGCATAACATAGTGTCTCCACCCATATACATCCTCCCATTGGCAGTGATATGCTGATCGGACTGAGAATAGTCCGTTCCTGTTATATTGCCAAGGCACGAAATCCTCCCTTCCGCTAGTGATAGGAATTTGTAAGATCCTAGCTGCATCAACTGCCCAAAAAATCTGACTTCACCAAATCCCCGTCCCATGTTGCATTAACTGGATTTATAAGCTCTGATAATATCATTACCTCTCAGCGTTAAGAGTCCTCATGGAGGTATACAATCTTGTCTTGCGATCGCAACTCTGACTAAGGGTTTCTACCAAAATTTGTTTTGTAAATAAAAAAAGAAAAAAAATACTTTAACTACAACAACCATTGTTTTCCTATAAAACTCCACAAACATCCTTTAGCATGCTGAATATACATACTCATAGTCATAAATAGCAAAAGTTCACAAGGATCAAACTACAGACAGCCCAAATGTAAGGGAATTGTTTTACGTCGATAATGAAGATCTTAGGAAGACGGTGATGGGAACATTGGAACATGACATCATGGTCAATTTTAATCAGCTAGATATATTG
This sequence comes from Miscanthus lutarioriparius, assembly GCA_904845875.1. Lineage (NCBI taxonomy): Eukaryota > Viridiplantae > Streptophyta > Magnoliopsida > Poales > Poaceae > Miscanthus > Miscanthus lutarioriparius. The sequence continues at coordinate 3,015,440 of CAJGYO010000003.1, read as the reverse complement.
GTGGATCAATTTATACGGACACAGTGACTGCACAAAATACAATAATTAGGCACAGGTTTTAAACACATGCATCTTGGACCAATATTTTAGAAACGCCATCAAGATCATATAACACAGTTGAACCAAGCAGTTTCTGTGTGATGAAAAACAAGTCAAATGATCACTCCCCTCATGAGGATTACATGCAAGAGGAATGCCTACATCTGAATAAAAACAAACAAGGAAACATGAGGGGGTCTCATTATTTGCTGAGTTATCCAAGTTCTCTTCAATCAGGAATCATCCCGGACAAAAGTGGTGTATCAAAGTTGCAGTTGCAGACTTGCAGCCTTTTATGCCTGGAGACTCATGCCTCTGGTTCAGGTTTCTCAAAGAAAGTTTTCTTAATCCAGTCAAATGGCTGCAAAAGAAGTCCAAAAAAAATTTCAGAATCTCAGGTGAAAGAGGCACTAAACCAGTAGGGTACACAGCAAAACAGGAAAAGACCAGAATCGATTAAAGAAACTAAGACCTTTAACAAAACACAACAAAACAGGCACAAGGACATCAACATCCTCTGGTAACAAAGAATCAGGTGATTCAAAAGAATGGATGAAATAGAGTAAACCTCAAATGGTTTACATAAGTTTCAGGCCTCAGCACATGTCTCAACCCAATAGGGTGAGACGAATAGAGTTATTACGTCGCTAAAAGGAGGAAATAACCTTAAGGTGCCAAAGGAAACAACACCACAATTCAGCAACATTGCTATTGTTTCAGCTCCATGGTCAGTACAAACTCAAATGACCTACCGTAAGACATGCATTATCAGGAATACAGGTAACCTGTTGGTGAGACCTACAGTACACTTGTTTTCATTAAGAACACATATTCTTATTTCTCCACATATAATACACAGGTAAATATTCTCCACATATAATACACAGGTAAATAGCCCCTCGATAAGTTCCTCAAACATGAGCATATAGGCACAAGATTTAACATGGCTATAAAAAGAACCAGGTGATGCAAATCAAGAACCAGGTGAAAGCAAAATGATGCCACCACATGACCACATAGGTCAACTAAGAATTTATATTACAATATCGATGTGTTACAGATTTCTAGTGGCAGGAATATTAATCAGAATTATGTTAAATTTCTGCCAAGTGGTAACAGAAATTTGTGTATTTTGCTAGACTACAGTCTACTATATCCTTGTCAAATACAGGTCTGCGTGATAATGACCTGGTATCGAATTTATGTCTACTTCAACATTTGCCATACCTTATTTATTGCAACGATTTTCTGATTCCTGAGACACATTTGACACAGCAATTCCAATAGATAAATTTATAGCCTAGGCCATCACGAAAATGAGGGTCGTTCATCCTCTTCTACACCCATATTCATTAGATTCATTCGATCCAGAGGGCAAGTTTGACTAAGCAACAAGCATATCACAAGTCAAACCCCAATAGAGCGAACCGGGGTACGGATCCCTAAGACCGATCTAACATCCGCAGATCCAGACGAACCACGACGATCACACCACACGAGCATCACGGATCCGATCTGCAACAACCAAACCCTAACACCGATGCAGCAAACAATTCCACAGATCAAGGAAGGGCTAGGCCTACGAGCCTTCTACCCGAGCGAGCCACGGTCTATACACCGGAAGAGCTAACGGCGGATAAGAGATACGAGCAGGCCGATGGATCCTGACCTGGACGAGGTAGAGGGCGGCGGTGCCGGCGAATACTCCCCAGGAGGCGGCGGCCACGATGTCGGTGGACTGAGGTCGGCTGCGCGGGGAGACGAAGCGGAAGAGGCCGGAGCTCGACGCCGGGAGTGCCATCGCCGCCGCCGCTAATCTCGGTTCACCCTTCGCGTGTCGTCGGCTCTCTCTCTCTCAGAGGCAGGTGAGGAATTATGAGCGGAATATACGGACTGTTAAGTTTTCCGGGAGCAGGTAGGCCTATATTGCCTAATAAAAGCCCACGAGAACCAAATGGGCCTGATTGGCAAAAATAATCGAGGCCCATACTTTTGGACTGGAATCCAAGGATACATACCTTGTTCTTTTGCCGTCAAATGTCAGGAGAGATCCATAACAAAAAAAAAAGTCAGGACAGATCTTAAAAAAAATTCAGGAGAGTTGTTCGCAGATCCGTAAATAAATTTAATCTTTAGATTTATTTGTATTTTTACACACAGACCTTCTTGCATTTCTGCTCTCTTCTATGAGTCTTCTGTAACTCCATCGCCTCACCTTGCACTTTCGGTCACCATTTTGGTGGCTCTCGCTCATCTGAGTCCCAGAATTACCATACTATGGCTCTGCTTTGTTTGAGCTTTTATCTGGTTTCTACCGACCAAAAGTCAGAAGATGAAACAAACAACCAAGTTGTTGAGTTAGCTTTTTTTAAAACTGGTTTTCGATGAAATGAACTAAAAGTTTGAAAAACACGCTGAAAACAAATTTTCGCCTTTTGGTGTAATACTGAAGCTAAAAATTTATTTAAAAATCAATACGACAACACCAACAAACATAAACCAAAAGCCAAAAAAATCAGTCTTTAAGTAAAAAATTTAAAACTACAACTCAAACAAACGAGGCATACGATGGATCATTGTCACGACTCCTTGAACACCTACGCTAGGCCGCCGCTAATCTTGTAGGGCATGTTTGGTTCCCTATCTCTATGGAAGCTGGCTAGGCTTGTCCTAGTCCCAAAGAAGCCAACATGCACTTGTTTGGTTACATAGACTATCTAAGTCTGGATCGGAATGGGTGTGTTTGGTTCCCTGACTTGGCTTGCATAGAATCACCTTATCTTCTTCCTGGTAACTTCACCCCATATAGCACATTCTATCAAACACTTGGTGGGCATCACCTGTAATGAGCTCGCCTCCATGTCTAGTGCTCCAGTTCTTGCGGTGGTGGCCGACACTCTTGTCATGGTGAAGGTGAAGGAGAAGGCGTCTTGGTGCGGTCTTTGGGCGCTTTAAAATTTGTGCACCACGACACTTGTTTTGCTTGCTCGACGTGGGCGCGGTCACCGTCATGAGAGCCTTGGTGTCGCTGAGCTTTCAGCTGCTACCTTCTGCTTAGCTATTAGCCTTGGCTGCCCCTGCCCCGCCGCCTTACCTCGGTAGTGTGGGGTTGTTCTTTGTTGTCGCTTGCGACTTTAGGCGTGACGCCGCTTCTTTCCGCACAAGACCGCCATATGTCTGCCTCCTCGCTCGTGGCACTTGGGTGCCACAGCCACACCACACCGCGTCGTTCTTGAAAGCATCTAGGCCCCTAGTTGGGTTTCAGTGATTAATGACAATACGTGATTACTATGACTAACGTGTGTTTTGCAGAGGCAATTAAGTTAGGTCATGGTAATGGAGATCGATTGGGCAATCATGGTGGTCATGCCCCTACAATGGAAATCGTTTTGGTTTTCAAAGGATGGACGACAAGGTTAAGGATGGACTAGTTCTAAGTGTCGTTTGGAGTTGAAGAGACACTTAGAGTAGTTTAGGACTTTGTTTTTTCCTTTGGCCGTACTATTAAGGGGGGTATGGACGGGTAGCTTGACCTAGGTGAGTCTAGTGGGTTAGGTGTGGTGCACACTTGCTAAAACTAGCACTAGGTAGCTCCTAAAAAGCCCTTAGATCCATTGGAGCAATCTTCATTCACGTATAATTGAGAGTTGGAAGTGAATGGAGGGTCAAATGCTGATCGGACGCTGATTCCGGGTTGACCGGATGATGGCGCAGAGTCTGGTCAGTTCATTTGATCGAGGTGATTTCGTCTGGTGCGACCGGACGCTAAGAGGTGAGTGACCGGACGCTGAGGGACAGCGTCCGGCCGACTCCAGTAAGGTTCCAGAGAGGGAAAATCACGACCGGACGTGTCCGGTCACCACTTAAACACTAAAGTTTGGGGTGAACTGACCGGAGCGTCCGGTCACCCTGCAGAGGCACATAACGGTTCATTTTTCAGTCGGTGTTATAAATATTTCCTCCATTCGTGTGTGGGGGTACTTTTGCTCATTCCAACAGCTGAGAAACACCTTTGAGAGTGCCAAGAAGAGCAAGGTCCTAGTGAGGTGATTGAGATTTGAGAATCCCAAAAAGAACCCTCATTAGTGAGATCAAGAGTAGCAAAGTGTGCATCCACCCTTCTTATTAGGCTTGTTGTGGTCAAGTGAGAGTTCGTGCTTGTTACTCTTGATGATCGCCATCACCTAGATGACTTGGTGGTGATTGGAAGCTTGGTGATCATCCGGCGGTGCTTGTGGATGACCCAACTCAAGTTGTGAGCGGTTGTGGGTGATTCACCGCGACGGAGTGTCAAAGAATCAACCCGTAGAGAGCACTTGATCCTTGCACGGATCAAGCGAGAGCTACACCCTTGCGCGGGTGCTCCAACGAGGACTATTGGGGAGTGGCAACTCTCCGATACCTCGGCAAAACATCATCGCGTTCCTCCTCTCTTTACTTTGAGCATTTACTTTGAGCAATTCAATTCTTGTCATTTACATTCATAGAATTGCCATGCTAGAGTAGGATTGAAATATAGGTTGCTAAACTTTTGTGTGTTAGATCAATAGAAACACTTTCTAGGCACAAGGGGTTAATTGGGCTAACCGTAGGGTTTAATTATTGCAAAGAAATTTAGAATTAGCCCAATTCAACCCCCCCTTCTTGGGCATCTTTATCCTTTCAATTGATATCAGAGCCTTGTGCTCACGAATTAGACTTAACCGTCTAGAGAAAGATGTTTCACGGGGATGGACCTCCTCCTATCTTTGAGGGGGATGATTTTCCTTATTGAAAAATCCACATGAAGGCGTATCTAGAAGCTCTAGATGTTGGAATACTTAGAGCCGCCTCACAAGGCTTCCCAAAACCTCGGGATGCTACACACCTACAAGGTGATGAGGTGAATTACGAAAAATGAAATGCAATGGCTCGAAACACCATCTTTAGAGGTCTTTGTAAAGATGTGTTCAACCAGGTGAGGAACCACAAGGACGTCCATGCACTATGGTCGAACATTTGTGCGCTCCATGAGGGAACAAAGAGTGAGAGTGAGGAACGCTCTCATCTTGTCATGAAAAAGCTTAACTCTTTTGAGATGCTTCCTAAAGAATGTGCTAATGAGATGTACTCACGTTTGAATGTTCTTGTAGAGGAAGTCAATGGGCTTAGACTCACTCAAATGCAACCATCCGATGTTGTAAGAAATATTTTGAGTGTCCTCCCCATTGACAAATATGGGCATATTGTGACCGTGCTTCATCAAGGTGATCTTTCCACCGCTACACTGACACAAATCTTGGGAAAGATCAATGCTCATGAGATGTACATGCACATCACACCTCAAGATGGCTCACCCTCTACTAAGAAGAAAGACAAGGACTTAGCATTCAAAGCTAGTCAAGAGAAGGGCAAAGCAAGGCTTGAGTATGAGAGCTCAAGTGATGATGAAGTTAATGATGCAATCCTTGCTCTCATGGTGAAAAGAATCGCCAAGATGCTAAAGAAGCTCAACAATATTGACATCAAGTTCGACGGCAAGAAGAAGTTCTTCACAAGCTCTAGAAGAAAACCAATCTCGGAGATGGATTGCTACAATTATGGAGAGCTTGGTCATCTAGCACATCAATGCACAAAGCCCAAGAAAGACAAGTACAAGAACAAGTACAAGGGCAAGAAAGATGACTCAAGCAATGAAGAAGAAGATGAGAAGAAGAGAAACAAGCCATACAAGAAGAAAGATGGTAAGAAAAAGGACTTCCACAAGAAGAAGAAAAGTGGAAAGGCATACATCGTCGGTGATTGGCTCACGGACATTGATTCATCAAGTTGCTCATCCGATGATGATAGTTATAATGCGAAGGTAGCCGCCACTGTGATTGACTCCTCATTATCTTCACCTACACCACCGCTATTATCCTCTACACACCTATGTCTTATGGCCAAGGGTGAACGAAAGGTATCAAATGATGATGATAGTAGTAGTGATGATCATGCTAACAATGATGATTGTGATAGTGATAGCGATGATGATGAATTTGAATCACCTTCATATGATGAACTTGTCAAATTGCTAAATAAATATACTAGGATCATTAGAACGACTAGAGCTAAGAATGACAAGCTAGAAGCTAAGAATGATTCTCTTTTAGCTAAATATGATATAACCGAAAAGGCTAGTGTTGAACTTAGAGAAGTAAATGATGCTATATCATTCAAACTCAAGGATCTCAAATCTTCTAAGAAAGAGCTCAAAGATAAATATGATAAACTTGATAGGATACACAATGAGCTCATTACTAGCCACAACAAGCTAAAAGAAGAATATACTACTCTTAAGATTAACCATGATAATCTTATCATTGCTCAAGAATTTTTATCCAATGAGCTACATGATGCTACTAACAATGTTGTTAAGATTGATATAGCTACATCATGTGATGATTTGATCATTGAGAGCATTGAGCAAAGTTCTAGTAGAAAGGGCAAGCAAGTGGTTGAGGCCGATGATTATGATGAGTTTATCAAGCTCAAGAATGACAATGAAAAGCTCAAGAAAGATCTTGAAGAGATCAAAAGCCACAACACTATTATGCTAGAAACTCTTGATCATGATGGTGATTTGATTCTTAAGAATGAGAAGCTCAAAGAAGAAAACAAGAAGCTCAAAGAAGAGAAAAACAATGATGCACTCAAGGAAGAGAACAAGAAGCTTAAGTTGGAGAAAGAGCATCTCGAGATTAGATTGAGCAAGTTCACTAGAGGCAAGCATCTTCAAAGTGAGCTACTAATGAATACCATCATGAAGATGGATAGAAGTGGAATTGGATATTTGGCAAACCAAGAGAAGAAGGCTCAAGCTCAACAACAACACAAGTCAAAGCCAAAGTCAAAGAGATGTTTTGAGTGTGGACAAGAAGACCACTTTGCCCATGAGTGCCAAACTCCACCACCACAACCCTTGTCCAAGCATGCTAGACCTTTTGCTTTCAATGCTCATTACATGCTTAGAAAGGATTCTAGTAGGAAGATGAAAGGCATGTTCTTAGGACCTTCCAACCAGAATAGGCCTAAGAAAATCTGGGTAGCAAAGTCACTTGTTGAGAAGGTGAAGGGTCCTCAACAAGTTTGGGTTCCTAAAGCTTGATCTCTTATGTGTAGGTGAACTACAAGACCGGTGGAAGTCATTGGGTTATTGATAGTGGTTGCACACAACATATGGCCGGTGATCCTCGTATGTTCACCTCACTAGATGAAGAAGTAGATGGACAAGAAAGAATCACATTTGAAGATAACTCAAAGAGCAAGGTTAAAGAATTGGGCAAAGTGGCAATATCAAATGATCATTCTATCTCAAATGTGCTATATGTTGCTTCATTGAGCTTTAACTTGCTATCCGTTGGATAATTGTGTGATCTTGGATTGCAATGCTTGTTTACCGAGAAGGAAGTTGTTGTATCTAAGAAGGATGATGATCAAGTGATATTCAAAGGATTTAGATACAACAACCTATATCTAGTGGACTTCACCTCCGAAGATGCTAATTTGAAGACTTGCTTATTCACCAAAACAACACTTGGGTGGCTATGGCATAGAAGACTTGCTCATGTTGGGATGAGCTCACTCAAGAAGCTAATGAAGAATAATTTGGTGAGAGGATTGAAGGATGTGAAGTTTGAGAAAGACAAGTTTCGTAGTGCATGTTAAGCCGGCAAGCAAGTTGCAAATACTCATCCAACAAAAGCTTTCATATCAACCACAAGAGTGCTAGAACTCCTTCACATGGACTTATTTGGACCAACAATATACAAGAGTTTAGGAGAAAATATTTATTGTCTTGTGATTATTGATGACTATTCAAGATACATATGGGTATTCTTCCTTCATGACAAATTCGAAGTTGCATCATGCTTTAAGAAGTTTGCCAAGAGAGCACAAAATGAATTTGAAGTGAAGCTCAACAAGATTAGAAGTGATAATAGGAAGGAATTTGACAACATAAACATAGAAGCCTATTGTGATGAAGTTGGAATCAAACATGAGGTCTCAGCAACATATACTCCTCAACAAAATAGTGTAGTTGAGAAGAAGAATCGGACATTGATCACTCTTGCAAGAACAATGCTTGATGAGTATAACACTCCTGAAGGTCTATGGGCGGAAGCTATCAACACCGCATGCTATGCATCCAACCGCCTATTCATTCAAAAGTTCCTTGGCAAGACACCTTATGAGTTGCTCAATGGGAAGAAGCCGGATGTCTCATTCTTTAGGGTGTTTGGTTGCAAATGCTACATCTATAAGAAGCGACAACACCTAGAGAAGTTTCAAATACGTTGTGATATTGGTTTTCTTGTTGTTTACTCATTAAAGTCCAAAGCATATAGAGTATTTAATCATGCCACCGGCTTGGTTGAAGAAGCATATGATGTGGAATTTGATGAATCTAACGGTTTCCAAGGAGCACATGAGAATCTTGATAATGTAGGTGATGAACCATTGAGGGAGGTTATGAAGAACATTCCGGTTGGAGACATCAAGCCTTAAGATGATAAAGATGATGTACAAGTGATCAATTCACCTTCTTCATCAAATGTGCCACAAGATGGTGAAAAAGATGGGAGAGTAGAAAATGAAGACACTCATGTCTCCTATGATCAAATGGTGGTACAAGCACAAGATGTTGATGCTCCACAACCTCCTCCTCAAGTGGTCAATAGAAGAAATACACCTCTACTACAAGATCATCCACAAGATCTCATCATAGGGAGTCCATCAAAGGGTGTAATGACCCGCTCACAAAAACTTGATTCATTTATTGCTCATCACTCTTTTGTCTCTTGCTTTGAGCCTACTAAGGTTGAAGAAGCGCTTTAAGATCTGGATTGGATAAATGCCATGTATGAAGAGTTGAACAACTTCACCCGTAATGAAGTTTGGACTCTTGAAGAGTGGCAAAAAGGTGCAAGAGTCATTAGAACAAAGTGGGTGTTTCACAACAAGAAAGATGATCAAGGCATAGTTGTGAGGAATAAGGCAAGACTAGTTGCAAAGGGATTCTCTCAAGTTGAAGGTTTGGATTTTGGAGAGACCTTTGCACTGGTTGCACGACTAGAAGCCATCCGTATCCTTCTTGCATATGCATCACATCATGAAATGAAATTGTATCAAATGGATGTGAAAAGTGCATTTTTAAATGGCTTTATTACTGAACTAGTCTATGTTGATCAACCTCCTGGGTTTGAAGACCCTAGATATCCTAATCATGTTTATAGGTTGTCCAAGGCGTTATATGGGCTTAAGCAAGCCCTAAGAGCTTGGTATGAGCGCCCTCGAGATTTTCTCATTGAGAAGGGCTTCACCATTGGAAAGGTCGACACCACACTATTCACCAAGAAGCTTGATGGGCATATCTTTATTTGTCAAATGTATGTTGATGATATCATCTTTGGATCATCAAATGAAGATTCTTGCAAAGAGTTTGGTGAATTGATGTCGAAGGAGTTCGAGATGTCAATGATTAGAGAGCTTACATTCTTTCTTGGTTTTTAAATCAAGCAAATGAGAGAAGGGATTTTTCATCTGTCAAGAGAAATATACAAATGATCTTCTCAAGAGATTCAAGATGGATGAATGTAAGCCAATGAAGACACCAATGCCAACTAATGGACATCTCAACCTAGACGAGGGAGGTAACACGGTTGATCAAACTCTCTACCGCTCTATAATTGGTAGCTTGTTATATTTAACCGCATCTAGGTCCGACATCATGTTTAGTGTGTGTATGCGTGCTATATTTCAAGCCAATCCTAAGAAAACTCATTTGATTGCCGTTAAACGAATTCTTAGGTATCTTAAGCACACACCAAGCATTGGCCTTTGGTATCCCAAAGAAGCTATATTTGAATTAGTTGGCTATTCCGATTCGGATTATGCTGGTTGCAAAGTTGATAGAAAAAGCACATCCGGAGGGTGCTTGTTGTGCACAAATACTTTATATGAAACAAACTTTGCTAGACTATGGTGTAGTTCTAGAAAAAGTACCTCTTTTATGCGACAATAAAAGTGCGGTAAAACTTGTAAATAATCCGGTTCAACACTCTCGCACCAAGCACATAGATATCCGCCATCACTTTCTTAGAGATCATGTTGCAAAGAATGATATATCATTAGAAGGTGTAAGGACCGAGGATCAATTGGCGAATATCTTCACTAAACCACTAGATGAGGCAACATTTTGTAGATTGCGGAATGAGCTCAATGTTCTTGATTTTCATAACTTTACTAAAAGATGAGCTTGTGTTGTCCCTTGCATTGCATTGTAATATACAACATGTTTAATGTTTGGTAATGCATATAGGGCTTGTCTAACATGGTTAAGATAACCGCCGTAAAGCGTGTGAAGAAGCTTAACCTTGGATCAAACTTGTCAAGCAACTAGATTTACTTTCAAGTATTGCATTGCATATGCATGAATGTTGTTTTGTCGTTTATCTTCAATTGCCCTATTATTGCCTATTTTCTTAAAAAGAATTATAGCCTAAGGTAAAATATTTTTGAAAAATTTGAGGGTTTGAGAGAGGTCACTCACATCAGTCCCAATTGGTGTTTATTTAGATCTTATTAAAGTTGGGACTTGATTGGGAACAGGCAGCACGAAGGACTTTGAAGATTTACTGGAAAAAGAGTGACCGGACGCTGCACCGGACTCTGATGTCCAGCGTCCAGTCAGTTCACAGGAGGTGAACTGCTGCTGAGAAGGAGTGACCGGACGCTAAAACAGTGCTTTCCCTGCGTCCGGTCATATGGCGATCCAGCGTTCGGTCAAGCAAAGAAGACGAAGTTAGGATCAACCGGACTCTGACTGCATCCGGTCAGTGGTGATCGGACGCATCCGGTCACGATTCTAGGGGTTTTAGACCTCTATGAAATTGACCGGACGCTGTGTGGTAGCGTCCGGTTGCTGCCACCAGAGCGTCCGGTCAGTAGAAACATGCGGGATTCAAACTCTTATCTCGTTTCCTTTTCTTTCACGGTTGAGGCCACCATATATTCGAGTCACCTGTTGACCTAAAGCCCAACCGTCGTGTCGACATCGTCGAGCCCATGCCCTAGCCGTGCATCTCGCCGACGTCGCCCTGCTCCAGCGCCCATACGCCGCCACCGCACAACCGAGTCTTCCCGCGCCAGCACCGCCGCGCCGGGCCTTCCCGAGCCAGCGCGCCGTCGTACGCCCCGCGCCCCACCACATCCGCACTGCCGCAGTGCTCGCACTGTGTCCTAGCGCCGCCGTGCCACCTCCCTGCACCATCAACTCGCGCCAGCGCCTCCCCTGCCGCATTGCTCCACCCAACAGTGCCACATTCACCGCGTAGTGCCAACCCTAACCCTAGCTGACCCGGTGGTTCTCCGTTATTTGTTCCTTCTTCTTTGGTTCGTCAGGTAGCAAGCCCTTGATTCAATTTCGTACCTATTGCTTGCTTTCTTAGGATTTCGCATCTTTAGATATATAGTAATTATTTATAAATCTGATCTATTCTAACGTGCAACGAGTCAGTGTTTCTGAGGTCTCAGTGGCAGCTGTTAGTCAACTTGGGGCCAAGCTCGTGAGTACGGATTGAGGCCAAGCCTCGGAAGTGACAGTTGGCAGTTAATCTTTGTCAGCGGCAGTTATTCTTTTTAGATCCATCAGATGGCTCATGTCAAGAATGTCGGAGGAGGTCCCGGTGATGAGGATCCAAGGCCCCTGCCTCGCTAGCCTATAGATGCAAAAGGCAAGGCAATGAAGAAGCTAACAATAAAGAAGCAGAAGTATTCATATGCAGATACAGCGAGAGCAGCCTCAGTTGCAGAAGCCGCTGAGCGCGCAGAGAGAGGAGGTGCTAGGAGTGGAGTCCAGATCGCAGATCAACTTTCACCAGTAGCAAGGGCTGCACTTGAGCAGGTTGAGCGTCGTCATGGTGGTCCAGCTGGGACTCTCATGGTTGGAGGATGGCGTGTTGCTATTGATAAGAGTCAGCCTTAGGGGGAGTCACAGCAGCAGGCACAGCTAGCACAGCAGACTTAGGAGGGAGAGCAGGCCGAGGAGATAGAGCAGGTACCTCAGCCATAGTTACACCGCTCTAGTCGTACCCGTGCTCCAGTCACACCGAGGCCAGAGACACAGCGGAGGGGTTCTCGTCCGCCTCCTAGACCACAGGGTCCGTCTCCAGTGACTCATCTAGATTTGAGGGCTGCCACGGCCAAGCAGGTGCAGCAGCTCAGATTTGTGGACTTTGATCAGTGGTTTCTGCCGAGGTGGGATGAGCGTGCATCAGAGGGCTTCTACACACCACTCCAGGAAGACTTCTATAATGCATATCTTAACAGTGGGGCACTATTCAGGTCACAGATGGTGTGTAACATTGAGTCCATAGTAGCAGCAGCTGGAGAGCATATTCGCCCCTACCTAGCATATCTACTAGGGCTGACATATTTACTCGGACATACAGGCTTATATGTTCCATCTTGGGTTCGGGAGTTCTATGCTATACTTTGGATTGACCCGCAGCACAAATTCATTCACTTTGCTTTCAGAGGCAGAGATTATAGGTTGATGAGCTTTAGGGTCAGGGAGATTCTCATGCTTTAGGAGCAGCCCGTCAGGTTACATGAGGTTTGCTATGGATAGACAGCGCCTCCCAAACACCCTCATGATGGTATGGTACCTCCTACAAATCTAGTCTGCCACTACTTCAAAGAGCCTTTTGGTGAGGGATCGAGCAGGACTCCCAGTGATCTCACTCCTACAGCTAGAATACTAGATGCTATTATGAGGAGGACCCTGATTCCGAGGATGGGGTATCGCGAGGGCTTGACTCGCATTCAGTTATGGCTTCTCAACTCTCGGATGCAGCAGACGGTATTTGATATTTAGGATCTCCTTCTATCAGAGATGGAGGATACTATTGTAGAGGAGTTCAGAGGTCATCGACAGTTGCCCTATGCCCACTGGATCACTTTTCTTATTCACAGGGCAGTTACTATAAGGCCACCTGAGATGCTAGCTGAGTACAGTGGTGCTACAACAGAGTTCCCTGCATACAACATGACTCAGATGATCCGTCATAGCAGGCCGAGTGTACCCCGCCAGCCGCGCCGTCGTCCAGAGGTGCCAAAGACTGCAGCCCAGCAGGATGATACTATCAGGGGCATAGCAGCTACAGAGGAGGAGGAGCTTGATGCTCAGCAGGAGGAGATAGTCGAGAGCGACCCCAGTGATAGCTCAGATGATGACTACCAGGCCATCCCTCAGATGCCTCCAAGACGACATGACCATGAGGCCGGTAGCTCCAGCTCAGTTCTACCTGCACCACAGACAGACCCCGCTCTACTTGCTATCCTTGAGCGGATGAGGTAGGATTAGGCTTGCCAGGCACAGGAGACCGCCGCTACTTTCGCACAGTTTCAGACCAGGCAGGACGAGTTTTAGCGACAACAGCTGGCTATGCAGCAGTAGCAGCAGTAGGCCATGCATCAGCAGCAACGCCTCATGCAGCAGCAACTACTTGGATTTATGCAGCATGTTGTGACAGCTATTGGGGCTCCATCGCCATAGTCACAGCCCCATATTGGTCAGCCTGCTACCACTTCTATGACTCTAGCATTATAGCCTAGTGAGCTTCAGAGTCAGGGACAGCCACCAGCACAATTTGCTTCACCTACAGAGCAGGTGTCCTAGTGGTTTGCCTCGCCAGTGCTAACCCCACAATTCACACCTCTTCAGACGGGCTTCACACCGGCTCAAACGTCCTCACTGCTAGTGCCAGATACCTCAGTCTCTAGGAGCCTTGGAGCGACGTTTAGTGAGTTGACAGGGCAGCCCACTCTGCCATATCTATATGTCCTAGGTCCTTCCACAGTTGCACCTATTATCGGGAATACAGAGACGCTCTCTTCGTCAGTTGCATCATCAGAGCCGCCTACGTCAGTCATACCTACATAGTCTACAGCTGCTCCAGTCCCTGATCCGACCCAGACTGTTTTAGCATCGCTTCCAGCTACAGAGGGTCAGACTGCTCAGAGGTCAGGGTTAGATGATGATGGCACACAGTTTTAGCTCGCTCCTCGTACCTTAGCACACAATTCTAGCATGGCAGCCCCGCCGATCGACCCTTAGGTTTTGGTGTTTGAAGCCAAAGGGGGAGAGGGTTCGAGTATGTTAGCCTTAGGAGGAGCGACATATTTAGGGGGAGTTTATCTATTACATTTGGAGTTTTATGTATGATACATTATGCATTCATGTTTACTATTATGCATTGAACTACATAAGTGTGATCGTAATAGTGATATTAATGTGATCATGATATTTATGTGATATGTGACATGTGTGCTCTCTACTTTGAATTATTTATATGTCATATCACTTGTACTATGTTTATTTACTTTTGCTTCCGTGTTTTACTCTAATGCAAATGAGCTTTATTTGTTGTACTCATACTTATTTCATATCTTTTAAGTACAATATGTTGGCTTGGGTCATATAAGCTTGCCTAACTCTTTTGTTCTTATTGCCAAAAGCTTATATGATCCAAGCATGTTAAAAACCTCATCTCTTTCACATACTCGAGGTAGTATTGTCATCAATCACCAAAAAGGGGAAGATTAAAAGCATCTAGGCCCCTAGTTGGGTTTCGGTGATTAATGACAATACGTGATTACTATGACTAACGTATGTTTTGCAGAGGCAATTAAGTTAGGTCATGGTAATGGAGATCGATTGGGAAATCATGGTGGTCATGCCCCTACGATGGAAATCGTTTTAGTTTTCAAAGGATGGAGACAAGGTTAATGATGGACTAGTTCTAAGTGTCGTTTGGAGTTGAAGAGACACTTAGAGTAGTTTAGGACTTTTTTTTCCTTTGGCCATACTATTAAGGGGGTATGGATGGGTAGCTTGACCTAGGTGAGTCTAGTGGGTTAGGTGTGGTGCACACTTGCTAAAACTAGCACTAGGTAGCTCCTAAAAAGCCCTTAGATCCACTGGAGCAATCTTCATTCACGTATGAT
Source organism: Miscanthus lutarioriparius (assembly GCA_904845875.1). Taxonomy (NCBI): domain Eukaryota; kingdom Viridiplantae; phylum Streptophyta; class Magnoliopsida; order Poales; family Poaceae; genus Miscanthus; species Miscanthus lutarioriparius. Next base: position 3,000,374 of record CAJGYO010000003.1, on the reverse strand, counting down.
TAAGAGTTGGAAGTGAATGGAGGGTCAAATGCTGACCGGACGCTGGTTTCGGGTTGACCAGACGCTGGCGCAGAGTCTGGTCAGTTCATTTGATTGAGGTGATTTCCTCTGGTGCGACTGGACGCTTAGAGGTGAGTGACCGAACGCTGAGGGCCAGCGTCTGGTCGACTCCAGTAAGGTTCCAGAGAGGGAAAATCATGACCAGACGTGTCCGGTCAGTGCTGACCAGACACTGGCCAGCGTCCGGTCACCACTTAAACACTGGAGTTTGGGGTTAACTGACCGGAGCATCCGATCAACATGACCGAAGCGTCCGGTCACCTCGTAGAGGCACATAATGATTCGTTTTTCAGCCGGTGTTATAAATACTTCCTTCATTCGTGTGTGGGGGTACTTTTGCTCATTCCAGCAGCTGAGAAACACCTTTGAGAGTGCCAAGAAGAGCAAGGTCCTAGTGAGGTGATTGAGATTTGAGAATCCCAAAGAGAGCCCTCATTAGTGAAATCAAGAATAGCAAAGTGTGCATCCAGCCTTCTCATTAGGCTTGTTGTGGTCAAGTGAGAGTTCATGGTTGTTACTCTTGGTGATCGCTATCACCTAGATGGCTTGGTGGTGATAGGGAGCTTGGTGATCATCCATCGGTGCTTGTGGATGACCCAACTCAAGTTGTGAGCGGTTGTGGGTGATTCACCGTGACGGAGTGTCGAAGAATCAATCCGTAGAGAGCACTTGTTCCTTGCGCGGATCAAGGGAGAGCTACACCCTTGCGCAGGTGCTCCAACGAGGACTAGTGGGGAGTGACGACTCTCCGATACCTTGGCAAAACATCGCCGCGTTCCTCCTTCTCTCTTTACTTTGAGCATTTACTTTGAGCAATTCAATTCTTGTCATTTACATTCATAGAATTGCCATGCTAGAGTAGGATTAGAACATAGGTTGCTAAACTTTTATGCGTTAGATCAATAGAAACACTTTCTAGGCACAAGGGGTTAATTAGGCTAACCGTATGGTTTAATTATTGCAAAGAAATTTAGAATTAGCCCAATTTACCCCCTTTTTGGGTATCTTGATCCTTTCAGTTACCTCGTAGTCGCGATTCATGGACTGCTGCACTGCCTTCTCACTGCCACGCTGCGTTGCGGTCGCTTGCTTGCCCCCGCGTGCGCGTGGGATGCCTCGGCCGCGCTCGCACCGGCGCCTCGCCTTAATGGCGCTGCGGCCACGTAGGCCACGCCATGCCTGTCTGTCCCGCACACGCACGTGGTCCAGTCATGTGTCGCGTAGCTCGGGCGCAGGCGTAGCCGCATGTGCGGCCGACCACTTGCCGCCCAGGCTAGCCAAGCGGTGCCCTGCTACACCATCTCTATTCCTCTTCCTCTGTTCTCGTCGCCGTGTCGCGCCCACATGTGAGCCAGTTGGCGGTCACCTTTCAGCAATTACCGACGCCTACATTTTCGCTCTCCCATCTTTTCGCCAACCGAACCCGCACAACCATAATGGCGGCCCGGCCAGGCGCCAATTTGGCATATTCCCTCTGACGTGCCGTTAAGGCCGCATCCTGGCCATGACCAAGGGCAGGCCTCAATTCCTCCACTCGCGTCCAATTGCTTGTGCCACTGCACTCGCACTGCTTCCCTCCTCAATCTGCGTGCTTCTGTCCAACCGCTATCGCCCTCACTTCGTCGTTGACATGTCCGTACCACCGCGGAGAGCCACCGGAAGGCACTGTCACACATGGCTAGCCCTGCTTGGGGCATCTCTGGCCAAACCATCTCCATGGGCAGGCTTGTGGTGAGTCACTGGTACTCACCCGCTGTCTCTACCATTTCCGTAAGGCCGTAGCTCACCGGAACTTGGCCGCCGCTGCCGCAGGGTGCTCGTCATCATGGAGAGGCCATTCTACTACGTCCTGGCTCGTCCAACCGCTGCCCGAAGTTGCGCGTCGTCCTATAGGTGGGGGTTGGCCTCCTAGGTGAGTCGGAGGGCCCCCCGGTTGCCCGGCGTGGCGGTCCCGTGCCAGCCGATGCCACACCGGCGAGCGCGGGGGTGTTGGGGACCGGCCGAACGTAAAGATGATTGGGGGCGAGGGCCTTTTGGCAAAGGACCTGACTATAGGAATAATGTGCATAAGAGCGGCGTTAATACTAGGAAGAGCAAGGGTGCTTTTGCAAAAGTGTCGCGCGTGCGGGCTCCCTTCCGTCGTGGGCCGGCCTGTGTGCGTAGGCCGCGCGTGCGCACGCACGCCGCGCGCGAGTGAGGGCCGCGTCCGCATGGTGGTGGGGCGCGCAGGTGGAATTCGTTTTTCCTTTTCTTAAGAAATTAGAAATAGCTTTATATTTTAATTTCTGAGCTGAATTTTAAAAATTAATATCAATTCGCATAGGTGTCCAAAAATTGTTAAATAAATTTTGTTGAGTTCCTAAAAATGTTGTCTATCTGATGGCATAGTTAGCTTATGCATGACTGAGTTGTTACTGAGGCCTATTAAATCAATTGTGAGTGTTTAGTATTATTTAGATTAGTATTTGTAGGAATTTTTGTGGCAAATTGGTAATAGATTTTACCATAAAATTTTTACAGTAGGTTCATTGTATTATTATGTGCTCACTGTAATTTTTGTGGCCCTAGAATAGACCCAAAAATAAGGTAGTTAGGTGCTCCTTGTTTTACTATACATTAAATAGTTAATAAAAGAAGAAATAAGGTAGTTAGGACTGACTGATTGGAGGTGGGGATGGTGGAGGTCTAAGCACCACACTGAGTCTAGGACTCAGGTGTGGGGGCTTGGAGTCTAAGTTTGGACGGAGACCTAGACCCCTTGATAGGAGAGTGGTGGGTTGGTCCTGCTTGTGCCTAGGGTACAAGCGGGGCGTGTGTTTCGGGATACCCAGCTGGGCTACATTGGTTCGTGAATCGCCGTGTAATACGGTATGACTTGTCTACGATTTAGCACCGTAGTAAGAACTGAAAGATGAAAGATGGTGAAATTGATCTGATTGCTCAACTCTTGCTTGAAAGTAGAACAATGCTTACATTGACTGGTTAGCTGATGAACTAATCATGACTGCTAATAAAACACATACATAAGGATTCACTACTAGTAATGCTTTTCGCCAAAAAGGAAACCCAGCAAACAATAAAGCTTATCATATCCTTTGGAGTCGGGAAATTATTCCCACTAGTCGGGTAAGTCTTGCGAGTACATTGTGTACTCAGAGTTTATTTACCCCTGCTGCAGGTGCAACTTGAGGAATGACTGTTGTGTGGAGGATTCTTCTGGTGGGCACAGACGGATCCTTGTATCTTACCGTTAGATGTTTATTGTAATTCCGCTGTTTAAATTCCGCACTCTGAACTTGGTATTGTAATAATGTATTTCTAAGAACTCTTGTTGTATGAAATGGACTAAGTATTATAAACTCGTTCTCATTATTGGATCCTGGAGGAAAAACGTGGATGGTTCGAGTTCTTCCTTGGGGTGTGCTTGATGAAACCGTCCGATGTAGCCAACTTTTGGGGTGCTTAGTGTCTGGTGCAAGACGAGTGTATCTGGAAGCGTGCTATTTCGGGCGGTTCTGCCACATGTAGCCGTCGGCGAAGCACGCTGTGGTGGCTGAGGGAAGAGAAGGAGCTCGCGTGGTGGCAGAGTATGGTCGGAGCTTCGCCGGAGCAGTGGTGGCCGCGAGAGCACGGGCCGGAGCTCGTGTGCTAGCGGAGCCGATGGGAGCTTGGTCGTAGTGGTGGCCGCTTGCGGAGATCTGTGTTGACCTCGGAGCTCGCGTGGCGGTGGCCGGCGGGAGCACGGGCAGAGCTCTCGTGGGGGTCGTCCTCGTCCGCTCCAGAGGTGACGTGAATCCACGCCGAGCGTTGGCCAAGCCAGGCCCTAGAAAAATGGATCGCCGATCCGTTCTTTCGGAGCCCGGCCAGCGTGCGTACGGAGGCCAGCTTTGGCCTGGTTAAAGCCCAAGAACATGGAACTAAACAAACCTAAGTTGGCTCCAACAGAACAGACTAAAGTTGGCCACCAAACCAAACAGGCCCATACCACCTACGCCCAGTGCTGTTAGCCCTCCCTTCACCCGCCCAGGGCCTCCATTTAAATTCTGTTTGGTACGGACGCACGGTTTCGGCAACACAAGTGGAAAAAAGATGAGCGCTGCGAGTAGGCTCATTCTAAATTGGCTCATTAAAACATCAATGTCCAACACGACCATCGGCCCATCTCTTATTGTTTTTATCACATCCTCTGGGCTCTTGAGCCTCATTCGATGGTGACAAGCCCACGACAAAGCTATTGCAAAAAAAAAAAGACTACTCATCACCCGGGTGATAGTTCATACAGCTATCAACCACTTTTTGAGCCGATCATAATTAAACACGTCATCTATAGGATTTATATAAAATGACAAAGAAAAAATGAATAAACGCAAAAATATAATAAAATAATCAACCAGGCCCTCCCTCTCCGCCCGAACGCAACAACTTACACAAGAAGTCACGTTACATATCTAACCACTCAGATTCCTTTTGGCAAGCTAACTGAACACGATCAACTTGGAGACCAAGAAAAAAAAATAAAAGAAAGGGCATACTGAAACAGATCTACAGAATAGAATCAACGATGAAGACAAAGAGAAAAGCTCGAGCCAACCATAGTGCAAGGCCAACCCAACAAGATGCGAATGAAATAGATCAAGAAAAAGTACTTAAAAATCCTTCACTAAAACATACTCGATCATCCTGTTCTTAATGGATTTGTCTGCATACTAATATCAGATCAGCTCTTTGTTGTTGATGCTCTGAAGAACAAGAACAGAAATAGGAATCACATATTGAGTAATAATCTATCTGTCTGTTCACCCCTTCTCTCTACGGGCAATCTGCAAGGCCATCCTGCACGGCCGCTCCAAGTGCCAATAGAAGCACCAAACGTTTCCTTCTCATGTCAAGACGATATGACGTTTGTCCGTGGGCTCTAGTATGTGATCGTGCATAGTCTGTGATCACCTGATCTGCCTGTACGAGCTCTGATTAGATGATTGAAAAAAGTACATTTCATTTATATGCAGGTACACACAACTTCGGGAATGGATATAACACAGATGATTGAAAAAAGATCAAATACATGCAGTTTCATTAATATGCAGGTATACCTAAAGAAAACTAGATTTCATTTCAGATAATCATAGATTGTAAAAAAGTACATTTCATATATATATATATATATATATATATATATATATATATATATATATATATATATATATATATATATATATATATATATATATATATATATATATATATATTAGAACTACTGTTCTGCACCTGGCCATAGAATAACTTATTCTGTGGCTACTTTGAGTTATGATAGTTACTATGCTAATTTACGAGACTACAGTAACTCCTTACTAAGTGATTTACTATAATATTATGGTAAATATCACCGTGAGTTGTAGTAACACGAGTATCGTAAATGCATATTCATGTTATCGTAAATTGGTACAAACATTATCGTAAATCAAGGTGGCTATAGATTAAGTTATTCTATGGCCAACTGCAGAATAGCCTTACCCGTTGGGAGAGTATATCCAGTAGCCAGCTACAAAATAAGTTATTCCGTAGCCACCTCCATTTACGATAATTTTATATACTAATTTACGATAATGTCAATACATATTTACGATAATTGAGTTACTATAACATATGGAGATATTTACCGTAACGTTATAGTAAACCACTTAGTATGGAGTTACTATAATCTCGTAAATTAATATAGCAATTATCGTAACAAGTGGCTACATAATAAGTTATTTTGTAGCCAACTACATAGTATATATATATATATATATATATATATATATTTCATTTCATTATATAGGAACAACGAATTGGAACCATAATGAAGAAAAATGTCAAAAATCAGATCAAGCCAAGAACAGGTAACTGTATGGTGCTTAATTTTGGTCTTTCTCCCATTATTACATTGTTTCAGTTTTTTTAAACCAAGCAGTGAACCCAACTTCTATTAGGGATTAATGTTTCTTGATTCAATAGTGCTCTGAAAAGTTGATAACACTTTCTCTAACTATGAAATAGTAATAATGATCAGCTTACATGTGACATAGTAATATTATGTATCAATAAAAAGGGCACAATTCAGTGGCATGGTGACTTTTCCATTGGACAATGAAAAATTTTAATCCATATGTATTCAATATCAACGATAACATACCTTCCGCTTACAGAAGGCAATAAACTTGTCCAACATTTCTAAATGTGTGGCAAACAGAATAGCCTAAAAAAAAGAAATGTCAAAACTAATAAGAATGTTAAAACTAATATAAAAATAGGATTTTGAGAAATGATACGCTTACATTATCATTATTTTCTAGATCTTCAAAATTTTAAAAGTTGTGATGTTGGCCTCCTCTTAGAGAAAATGAATAATCAGCATGCTATGTACATTTTTTCCTTTTTCGTGCCATCTGATTCAGAAACATAAAAAGCTCTGAAAAATAGTGACTCTTGAATAAATGTATCAAGGCTACTTATCCTGTTACCATACACATAGAAATTCCAAAAACTGAAACCTGAATAAAGAATAACAGGACTGAACTAATCTACATGACATACAATCAAAGAATGAATAAGCCACTTAATATATTACTGTTACACAAGAGATTTGATGAATAATTACAAAGCACATGATATTAGATACGGTTCTGAAAAAAAAAGTGCTCTAAAACAGTGAACCGAAATAAAAGAAAAAAATAATTCACTGACTATACTAGATACCGTGAGAAGAGAGGAAGGGTGGGTGGGTAGATACTGAAACTCATGAGATTTTGCTACATGCGCAAGCGGCCATGCGTGCAATGCAGGCACGGAGCGAGTACAGACAAAACAGAAACCTCTCCCTCTCTTTTTCTTGCACCAACAGCACACTAGAACCAATTTGTTCTAGTTAAAATGTTTCCAGCATGCAATATAGAAAAAAAGTGGAAAAGTTCAGGTGGACTATGAAATGTGACACACACAAACAAACACTGAATCTTTGAACTAATTCAACTGACAGATAATTGGAACTGCAAAAGTTCAGGTGCACTACAGAGTACTTTGATGTGTTGTTGCACTCCCTCTTCTCTTAATGAAATATGTGAAATACATGTTCTTGTTTTTTAATAGCATAGTACTCTGTACAAGATAATAATTACATGTTTCATCTGCAAATATTCTTTAACCTCACTAAAACCTACGTAACCTGCTTTCAAAAAAAAAAAACCTATGTAACAAAATAGTGTTGCATGACCTGAGTAGGAGTTTCAGTTCCAATATAATTAGCAATATCAAACTCAGGGGCAGATCGATCGATGCATTTCAGACTCCACAAATCATATCTTATATCAATGCAACAATTCAAGGAACTAAACCACCATATATAATTAAACACACAAGTCCGCATCCTAGCCCTGTCAAAACCAGAAAACAGAGGAACTAGAGCACTAGCCTCCACAAGCAATAATCTGTTTAGAATTATATTATTTGAGCAAACTGAATTATCTGTTGTGGTTCCTTTAAAATCACAAACAAACAAAAACACTGAATCTCTGAAGAAACTGAAACTAAACATTAACAATACATCACCATTGCTTGAAAATGACACATACAATTATGAAGTACTAAAATAACAAGCACTGAAAAAATAGAGACTCTTGAATAAATGTATCAAGGATACTTATCCATACACATAGAAATTCCAAAAAAAAACTAAATAAAGAAGAACAAGACTGAATTGAACTACATGCGCAAGGGGCCATGCGTGCAATGCAGGCACCAGACAGGAAGCGAGTAGAGAAAAAACAGAACCCTCTCCCTCTCTCTTTCTTCAACAAACAACACACTAGAACAAAAGGCCAACAACCAATTTGTTCCGGCACAGACAACATAGAGAAATGAACAATACAAATTGATTTCAAAACAAATGGGTGTGCCATCAGATGCCAACCTGAATACAATGGGAAAATTGAATCGCATTGAAGAAATAATTATCACACAAATACAGATTATGAAAACACTACACAATGAATTTCACACTGAAGAAATAATTATAACAACCACAGATTATGAGAACAATACACAGTGATTTTACAAGAAAACTAACTGATACACAATTAAAAATGATGCATCCATTTCAACATAATAAACATATGCCAAACAAATTGACACAGCATGCTGGAAGTGAAATGCAGAAGGGGATGCAGGCGCAATCACATGAACCTAAATAGAATTGGGAAACTGAATCGCATCGGGGGAAATCAACACTAGTCTTCAGATACGCGCACCTGTTGGGCGGAGCAGCCCACTCCGCTCGTCGGAGACATCCTGTACACAACCAACTCAAGCTGCTGGGGAGGGGATTGGGGTAGAGGTGAGGGAGCACAACGGGCGCGACCAGATGGAAGCTGCTGTGGAGGGGAGTGGAGCTGAGGTGAGGGACGATGTCCGCAGGCCGCACCTGGGACGACGCCTGCAGCCCGCAGCTGTGGTGAGGGCTGCAGCTCCTCCGAGTTGGAAGCGGATAGAAGACAAAGATGAACACATGAATCCCTCCCTCTGCGTCTCCAGTATCCACGTAACATAAAAATGGGCCAAAACAACAGAACAAATTGAGCCCACATGACACAAACGGCAACAAACTTAGGGTGAATGAAAACATAAATAACCATCACCCGGATGATGAATAGAAACTCCGAAAAAGAAAGTCTTGTTCATGAAAATGCATATTTTCTAATCTTAGATGAATGGTATGCCTATCAAACAAGCATTTTGAATTAGTTGGATTTTTTATAAAAAAAAAATCATTTGGATTTAGTGACTAGTAGATCAATCAGTTATGGTCTCAGTGACAAGAATTGGGCCCAATATGCCGATTATATTCAAGTTGCCTATAAGTGGAAACAAGCATGGCCGTAATTAGAGCAAAATAATCTGAGCTCGGGTCATATATATACTACTAGCGACGAACAAGTGATGTTTTTTTGGATTACGTTTTGGATATTATTTGCAAAGATACAAGTATATTTTTGACTCAGAAATTAATATAGTGACACGGAGAGAATACTTTTTCTATGTTTATTTATTTTGTAACAAAAGGTGCTACTCAAAATTGTATTTTGGAAATGGTGTTGATGTCTAAATAAAAAGTCACTTTTGATCATTCGTGAGTGGAGGGAGTACGATTTAGCTGGACTATGAATCAATAAATTACTTCCACTATTAGAGTTTGAATTAATTTTTAATTTTCTTTTCGGTAATCCTTCTTTCCGTGACGGTCGTTGGGGGATATTCCCGTTTTTAATACTCCCTCCGTTAGGTTTTGGTTTTTCTAGATACATTGATGTATCTAGATATAATGTACATCTAAATACATATCAAAACTATATATATATAGAAAATCCAAAACATCTAATAATTTAATTTGGAAAAAGGGAGTAGTGTTCTAGCTTTTCCTAAAGCGGAACGTTTCCATAATTTTTTTATTTGGATTTGGATTTCAAAACCCCTGCCAAGCATAAGCATATATGCCCTTGAAAGCAGCATGCATGATATGACAACATGGGAGCTTGAGCGTGACCCAGGGAAAGATACATGGAGCCGCTAGAGGTACTGTGAACCATGCACTTGCATTGGCATGTCGACAGTACATGCGGCACAATAGGCTATAGACGCAGTGAATCGGATGAGCACGTCCAGAGATCACCAAAAAAGAAAAAAGAAAAAAAGATGAGCACGTCCAAAAGACATAAAGAACAAGTTGCTGCTACTAGCTGGCTAGTGTCCATACCTATCAACCTCCGAATTATTGCCATGAACGACCCATCTGCAGGCAGCCCGGGGTGCTTCGATTCGGTGATTAAAATCTAGAAGGTGTCATGTGAGGGTGTCGTATATGGTGTTCAGATACTAATAAGAAAACAAATTACATGATCCGTCGGTACTCCACGAGATGAATTTATTAAGCATAATTAATCCGTCATTAGCATATGTTTACTGTAGCCCTACATTGTCAAATCATGGACTAATTAGGCTTAAAAGATTCGTCTCGTAAATTAGTCGCAAGATGTGCAATTAGTTTCATAATTAGTCTATATTTAATACTCTATGCATGTGTCAAACATTCAATGGGACAACGACTAAAGCTTAGGAGGAGAAATCAAACACCCCCTAACTTTTCCGGTGTTCTCTGATGGCGGCTGGAGTTGGTGAAGTGAAAGGGATCAAATCTAGCTAGCAATACTGAGTCGGCAGTGAGATTTTACTTGCGTGGCAAGTGGTTTTCATCTGCACCTAAAAACTGTCGACCTAAAAAGTAGCTGTCATTTGTGGATAAACTAGGACAGCACATCAGTATCACATATCCAAACTTGTGGATTCACTAGCTCAAAGGAAGATAACAAAGACAGCAACAGATTAGCATTATTGCTGAATTGTAAAGTCCAGATTAGCATTTGCTGAATTGTAAAGTCCATGAGCGATTGTTGCAGCACGCCTTCAACTTAAGAAACCGATACTGAATTGATGAACAGCTGAACACACTTAACTAAAGGTATATATGCAGGCTAAAGTACTAGAACTACTTGGCAATGCACTATATATGTGTAGAATGTACAGAGGAATAATACTGTTTCAACACGTGCAGGAACTTTTAACCGAAAAAGGGCTTCTCTCTCTTTAGACCTTAGTCTTCAAGTGGAAAGCTCTAGCTAGGAGATGATCTTTTCTTTTTTAACTTTCACTTAACAAGCTGAATACGCCAAGCGAAAAACTTTCACATAACAAGCAGAATACGCCAAACGAAAAAGCACTGTGCTTTTACATACACGGCCTGTAAAGTCCATGTGACAGGAAATATATTGGATGCAAACTGACTTGGGAACTTCAGTCTTCAGACCTCGCGACTTTGCCATGAAGTTTTCTTTGGTTTTCTCGATCTCATGATTATCTATCTCTCCTAGAGAGGAATGAAGTTTACATTTAATCATATCGTTTGAGATCTGCATAGATTAGTGAGATCTATAGCTCAACTAATCTGTCGTAGGGTCCATCCACGCACGTGCTACCTTCACTCGTCGTTGAACTGATCAACAAATCATCGAGTTATATATCAGTTTGGCAGAACCAGATATAGACAATAGTGGCGACCTCATGCCTACTATTGTAACTTGTAAGTTGTAACCAGTAACCATTGGCTAGCATCAGAGCCTCTAGGCTTAGCTTTCTGCAGTTGTGGGCCTGCATATTTCCTAATCAGTGGGCTGCTAATCGTGCAGACAAATCAACTATTATATTCTTATTGCATCCTCTAGCTTAGTATGGCCCCGTTCGCGTGCCCTTAAATCCGGCTTAGTCCACTTCTTTTTTTATCCAGAACAGTGTTTTTCTCTCATAAATTCCTCCAGCATTCCTCCAAACCATACAAATTCCTCCAAACGAACAGGCCTAAGATACATAGTGGTTGAGCACGTTCAGAAAGAATTTATGCCTTGCGCATTAATTGTATTTTTTTTAGCTTGCTTCCATGCAGCCTTTTGTGTTGTACGCATGCTAGACATATTGTTGGTGGTGTAGCATATAACTTTATTTGCACTTTTTTCAGTAGAGTGATAGATTATTTCAGTTGGGTTCCTTTCTCTCTAGTCTCTAGTGGTGGACTGGTGGTTGCTCGATCTAGACCAAAAAATTGGGTTCTCTTTTAAGAGAGTTTTTTTTTTGGGCTCAATGCATGCATGTGTCGAGTGGTTGAGCTATCCATTTTAATCTCTATATGTCCTTCCGATCCCCTAAAACAATTGCATATGCACTATATATACAATGTGCTAGCTTAGCTAGTCAAAGTCTTCGGAGTGCAGGACTTGAAAGTGGACGAGAGTGAGCAATATTGAAGTTGGGTTGACAGTAACCCCGGCCAATATTGAAGCTTTTCTAACTTGTGTTGTCACGAGGGGCCTACGTGGATCTCCATCGGTCCAACCAAGCACCGATGCAGAAAGAACCTAGTGGTTACCCGACTAGTGACAGGAATGATCTACACAAAACCATATACAATATGATAATTGGCTTCAAAAGCGTTAAAGAGAGTTAGCAGGCCACAAAACCGGTCGGCTGGGTTGGCAAACTAAAGTGCATTATGAATCCTGGCAAGATTTCGCCGCCATTGAAATAATTCTACAGATTCCGTTTAGGATTCGATTCACGCACCGCATATGACATCGACCTCAGTTCTTTAACCAACTAAGCTATTCTCATTTCGTCAATGCTTTGTACTGACCATGAATATATTTGCTGCATAGACTGTTGCTGAGCAAACATGAAGCTAATTGGCATTTTTTTTGTACTTGTTTTTCCCCTAAACAAACATGAAGCAGACACTCACATACTTACACGGACGCACAATCACCTCTACAAATGCATACCTAAGAATGACAGAATTACCATGGACCCTTTTATCTCCGACAATCACGTCGCGTGCAACGTCATTTATTCCTTGAATAAATTCAAGAAAATGAATGTACCCTTGCCATTGCCATGCCTTTGTGAACCCAAGTGGATAGATTCCACCATAAAAAAACCCTAACTACTTCACCCTAGCTAATTCTTTGGATTGATGTTTGCACTCTAAAAAACATGCTTGATAAAACATGCATGAAGCTGGAAAATGCATGTACCCATGTCAAGTTGAGGATTTAGAATCCGGATAGATAATAGGTTCCACCACAAATGTACTTAAAGATCAATTGAGCTCAATTCACTTCTATACTTTCTACGAGACAACATATTGGTTGTGTGTGTGTGTGTGTGTGTGTGTGTGTGTGTGTGCACAAAATAAGGTCTTAAATACAATTCATATCCTTGGCGTATATACGTGGGCAGCAAATATACATATGCAAAACCCTGTTCAGGATGAACTAGAGATCTTTCCTTATTGTATTAACCATTATACATCATCCATGTGGATACCTATCATCAAACTATAGTCCTGCATGCATGGCTACTACTAGTACTGCTTGTGCAAGTAGTAGTGCATGCATGCATGCAAACTGCAGACGTGGCATTGGCTGGATATGCATGCATCAGCCTTTGTCAGGGATGGAAGCCAAACAGGTCGTCATCCCCGGCGTTCCCAAAGGAACCAAACGGCGAGCCGGTCATGAATCCTAGGCTGCTAGGAGACGACGGGAAGCTGCCAGGGCCACACGCCATGTCGCTGGTCCCTCCCGGACAGTAAACCGCCGGTGCGGACCCCACGGTAGCCGACGAGGTCATGGTCCCCACCACCACGGCGGCGAGCTGCGTGGCCGGCGAGCTGCTGCTGAGCGCCTCCTCGCTGCCGCAGCGGTAGTCCTGCGCCTGCGTCGGCAGAGAGGAGCTGTAGCCGAAGCGAGATAACAACATCGTGGATGCGCCGCCGACGGTGGATCCTCCGAAGCTGATGAGGTTCGCGCAGTCCGGCGGCGGAGCCGTGTCCGGGATGACGAGCGGGATGGTGGAGGGGTCCCGGCAGGTGTGGTGGCCGAAGTAGCTGATGATGAACTCCGACGGGTTGGCATCGGAGGCCTGGACCTGCCTTGTCGCCCTGCACCCTTGGTCTGGCCTGTGCGTGCACCTGTAGTAGCTCCTGTGCACAATATGTACATGCATGCAGTCATCAGTGATGCAGACGCAGAGAGAACTGGTCTAAGGCTCTTCATTCATTCTATATGGTAGAGTGGTTCTTTAGTTTTTTATTTTCTTTTTAAAAAGGGTGATGCGATCAACTAGTGCCACTGCTACATATAGAAACACCATATGCATGTAATACCATATTATACTTATCGATGAATAATGTACATGAGGCTATGGTCCAAATAAAGCAACATATATAATGCTTTATGATTAACTGGATATATAACCAGTTGCGAGTGCTTGGTATGCATGGCTTTAGTTTCTCTTCATTAAGGTATAGGGGGAAAAAGATTCAATGATTCAGTCATCACTATGACACTATATCTATACGACATGTGTATACGTATGCATGATACATGGTGCCAGCGTTCAGTAAGTTTATTAGAGGCCAACACATACCTCGGATTAGGGGACACTTGGATACGTTTTTGCCCGTATTTTCGCCATGAGTTGCCATCGTCGAGCGTACTGACAGTGACCGTGTTGACGAAGGGGCTGTGCGATCTGCCATATACATCCCGATATATGATTAGCACACACATACAAAAAGAAAGATCGACAACCATCATACACCAAGTTTTAATTGGAACACTAATTCATGTGAACTATAGATATGCATGCATAACATGCATTCAAGAGTGTCATGACTCGCACAGTCGTACATGAAAAACATACAGCACTGACAGGAAAAAAAAAATCCTTAAGTTGGGCCGGACTTCGATCGTAAGCTAGAAGCACTGAACCTAGATTAACCTTTTGACCTTTCAAATTTATTTCACAAGTGAAATCAGAGTCTTGTTGGAAAGAAAGCAAGTTTTATTAAGTTTCTCCCTATCATTGGCACATATAGTTAAACCCCACTACTAGAATTATACAACTAGCTGGGGTATCCTTCAAATTACAACTAGCTAGAATTATACAACAGCATAAGGAAACAGCAACAGCGACCAAGCTAGTTGCACAGTTAAAAATAAACGGTTTTGATTAGCCTTTATTTTCACCTTCTCCTGGTGCTTCTCCGCCGCTGCGGCCCGGACACGGCCGCCGCGCCGCCTCTCCTCCTCCTCCGGCCCTGTTCCTGTTGGCTGCCGCCGGCGCCGGCTCCGGTGGTATCCAGAGCCGACATGGCGCTCGACAGGCTGTTCATCATCCCGTCAAGCGTCAGTCTGACCTCACTGGTGGTCCCCGCCGCCGCCGCGATCGAAGGCGTGGGTGACTCCTCCAGCATGGTCTGGAGCTTCGTCGCGCCCTTGTGCACCTCGATCAGGCTGTCCATCACCACCCGTGGCGCCGCCGTAGCAGGCGGTGAACGCCAGCCGCTGCCGCCGCCGTCAGCGGAAGACGCCATGCTCGCTTGCTAGCTAGCTACCAAACCAGCGGTGCAAGTGCATGCATGTCCACCTGCCCGGCCGTAGCTGGAGCCATAGGGTCATCGGGAGCAGCTAGCTGTGCTGCGGCTTGTTTTTATTGGTGGCCGGTGGCCGCGGTGGGAAGTTGGGAGGAAAAAGGAAAGGAGGGCGCGGGATGGCGAAAGAGGAAGTGGCGTGGAAGAACATGCAGGAACATGCGGGTCCCCCCAGGCCCCGGTCGGATGGGTGTGCCCCACTGAGCCGAGCGCAAGGCGACGAGGGAACGACCGAACGAAGCTGGGGGCGGGAGGCGGGAGCTGATCGTCATCGCCGTGACGCGCCACCGTACAACTCCGGCAATGGATTTCAAGTTAGAGTCAATGCCGTACAACTCCGGCACGACCGAACGAAGCTGGGGGCGGGAGGCGGGAGCTGACCGTCATCGCCGTGACGCGCCACCGTACAACTCCGGCAATGGATCTCAAGTTAGAGTCAATGCCGTACAACTGCCGGAGTTGTTTGAGCTCCGCAATGGATCTCAAGTTAGAGTCAATGCTAAGTGCAATTACTGAAAAAAAAACTTTGACTGCTCGTTCTAGTGCTGGTATTGGTCATTTGATCAGGCATATCAAATTATGCAAACCGAGAAAGCTTGGCAGTAATGCCATGTCTCAGTCCCTGCTTAGGTTTAATCCTGATGGTTTTGTCCATCACTGGGAATACAGCCCTGAGGTTGCTAGAACACAGTTGTGCAGGTTGATTGCTAGAGAGGATCTTCCAGTTTGTTTTGATGAATCTGCTGCTTTTGAGGAGTACATTAAACTTGCTCATAACCCTAGGTCTGTTCCTGTCTCTCGGCAAACCACCACCAGAGACTTTGTTAAGTACTTTAATGAACGTCGTAGCAAACTCCTTGAATCTTTGAAGTCTGTTAGTTCTGTTGCTTTGACATCTGATATATAGTCTGGTAATGCTAAAGAAGACTACTTAAGTATTGTTGCTCACTATGTTAACTCTGACCGGCAATTAGAGAAGAGGATTTTGGGTCTAAGGTTGATTGATGTGTCACACAATCATGAGAACATTGCTGAACGTGTGCTTACTTGTATTGATGAATATAGCTTAACTGATAAGGTTTTCTCCATTACATTAGACAATGCTTCTGCAAACACTAAAGCAATGGAGATTCTTGCTCCTGCATTGTCTGGTTATGTTGGTGAACTGTTTTTGCATCAGCGCTGTGCTTGTCATATCATTAACTTAATTGTTAAAGCTGGGCTAGAAGTCTTCAAGCCCATGCTGCATGCTTTTAGAACTGCAATTTCATTTATGAATTCCTCTAATCTGCGCATTGCATCATACAAAAATTTCTGCATTGCTAAAGGTGTCCGCCCTCGTAAGTTTGGCTTGGACATGGATGTTAGATGGAATGCAACCTATCTAATGCTAAAGCATCTAATAGGACACAAGGCCCTTTTTTCAGTGTGGATCACTGCAAACCATCCTTTGGTTGATGGCCAGCCATTGTTGATAGAGAATGACTGGAAAGCTGCTGAAAAACTTCTCATATTCCTTGAACAATTTTATGATTCTACTGTTGTGCTGTCTAGTGTTTATTATCCAACATCTCCACTAATTATGCATCATGTTCTTGAGATTGCTGGACATTTAAATACTAATGAAAGAGACAGGGACCTGAGAAATATTGTTACCCCCATGAAAGAGAAGTTTGAGGACTACTAGTCTACAATTCCAATGCTTTATTCCTTTGCTTTTATCTTGGATCCTAGAGCCAAGATAAGAGGATTCACCAATGTTCTCCAAATTATGTCTAAGCTAACTGATGAGAACTATTCTGAATATTTAACCACTGTTAGGGCTAACCTATCTGATACTTTTGCTAAGTATGACAACAAGTTTGGTGCTGTGAGATTGCAAAGGGCCACAGTTCTAGGTCTTGCTTCAGGGAAGAGAAAGACTGCTTTGGGGGAAAATTTTTGGTGGCACTCCAGGTGGTGGACTTGGTGCTGGTGCCAGCCTAGCTGGTGGTCTTGGTACTGGTGCCAGTCTAGCTGCTGCTGGACTTGGTGCTGGTGCTAGTCTACCTCCTGGACTTGGTGGTGGTGCATCTTCATCCACTAGGAGGCCATCAACATGTGCTTTGCTGCAGGCAGCACACTCTGGTGCTAACCTGAATGCTTCTGAGTTGGCTGCATACCTTGACAGTGACACTGTCAACCAATATGACGACGACTTCAATATCCTTAACTGGTGGCATGAGCACAAACTGTCATATCCTGTTCTTTCCATCTTAGCCAGGGATGTTTGACTGTGCCTGTTTCTACTATATCTTCAGAATATGCATTTAGTCTAACTGGCAGGATCATCGAGGAACAACGACGGCGTCTAACTTCAGACATGGTGGAGATGCTGTCGTTGGTGAAGGACTAGGAGCAAGCAGATACAAAGACTCAACATACCATGGAGAATGTGGAGCTAGTGGAGGCATTTGAGAACTTGTATCTTGGTGATGAGAATGTGTAATGCTGTGGCCTGTGGGCTTGTACTCTTTTCCTTTCCTTTCTGGATGACTGTAAGACTTAATGAACTTATGAACACTTATTAAAGCTGTAGGCTGTACTCTTTTCCTTTCTGGGGTTTTCTCACGAGGTGTGAGTTTTTACCCAGAAAGGTTTTTAATGAGGCAGCCATTGCACTAAGCAGCTAATATATCAGTTATTTATGTTTACATTCATGTTACTTGTGATCTATGAAAGATGTTTACTTGTTGAAAGATAACCGAGAACTTGTTGAAAGATGTAACTGAGAACTTGTTGAAACCTGTTTACTTGTAATCTGTGAAAAAATCTGAGCTAAACATGTTTTTTTGAGCCTGGGGAGTGTCGGGCCTTGGGCTGGCACGGGCACGCTCACAAGGCCTTTAGGGCCGTGCTTGGGCCGTTAGTGCTGCCCGTGGGCCGGCACGGCATGGCCCGATGCACCTGACGGGCCGTGCCGGCCCGATGACCTTCGGGCTGTGCCGAGCACGGGCCCGTGCTGGGCTGGGCCGGGCGGCCCGAATGGCCATCTATAGTCATCCATGGCTCAGACCTCACAGTGAGTCACGGCTCAGTGAATACCTTGACCAGGGAAAAAAATGGCAGAAACTTCTGTTACAGTGGTACAATTAATGTAAAATAACAAAATAGTGATCAAAGTTATATTCTATAGATAATGAAAATATCATTTATTTGTGACTAGGAGTATATATATAATCGATGCATTTATTATGTTTAGTGAATCAAGGGTGCGTACGGAGTAGTAGTTGTGTGTACTTGACAATGGTACAAGCTGAACTTTTCACTTGTCGATCATCAGAGTGCTATAGCTAGTGATTTGAGGTAAGATTTACTCCCTCCGTCCCTAAACAACTGCCGCTTTTGGTTTTTGTGTCGTAAATTTGACTGAATTTGTAGAAAATACGTGCAACATTTATATCTCTAAATAAATTTATTATGAAAATAGAAAAAATATATCTAATGATATTAATTTTGTACCATAAATATTAATTTTTTATATATATTTAGTCAAAGTTGTTTCTCGGGAAACGTAAACGACAGTTATTTAAGGATAGAGGGAGTAGTTAATTGCGTTAATGTACAATTTAGAGGCTGTAGCCTGCAGTCTCATTTAGCTTCGCTATTACCCGTTGAAGAGCACCTCTGTTGAATGTCACCATAACCGGAGATTTAAAACGCTGCTTGTCATGCTGTGCAAGCCGGAGCAAAATGGCAAATGAAAGCCCAACTGGTGTACAAGTAGAGTACAAATTGGGCGCCATGCAATGCAACAAATGATCCCAGCGAGGGGGAGAGCATCTTTACTCGCAGGCAATTTTCTTATGAAAACTTGTGCATCTAGGCTGACTGGTCTTTTGCCCTGACACATGCATGACGGGAACAGGGCGACCCACGAAAATTAAACTAGGAATTAGCCACCACAAGTTTTGTATCTTTTTCATATGTGGGGGAGACATGTCACATGTCTGTCTTCCACTAAGTGTAGAGTACACTATTTCAAAGACAAGGTACATCAGAAATTCAGATGAAAGACATGGATACGATAGTTGAAGAGACGAGGTCAAAGACAGTGTTGCGGTGTTGGCCATTTGCCATGTCGACCACGGTCACAAGTGGCGTAGCTCGGATGCAGAAGCTATCAGCCCGCGCCCAAAAATCATAGGAGATAGAGATTGTACATCGCCGGTAACACAAACTAAGGCCCCGTTTAGATCCAAAATTTTTTGAATTTTGGCTACTGTAGCATTTTCGTTTGTATTTAACAATTAGTGTCTAATTATAGATTAATTATGTTCAAAAATTTCGTCTCGCGATTTCTCACCCAACTATACAATTAGTTTTTTTTCGTCTACATTTAGTACTACATACATGTGCCACAAGATTCGATGTGACGAATACTGCGCAAAATTTTTTAGAATCTAAACGGGGCCTAAACATCCAGCAGTCTAGCCCATCTGCAGACCGCAGATGACAACTGACAATTTTATTCCAGAACCTGATGAGTTGATGACTACTAGCTCTGCCAGACTGCCACCACCAATCGTCTAAATCGACCTACCAATTAGAAGCCGAAATGTGGCATCTTGATGAACATGTATAAATGGCATAAGTTGACGTGGCAGTGGCAGAACTGCTGCATCAAAATTACAGGAGAATAAGATGGGCCGTACAAGCATGCTTCTGAACAACCAGCAGACAAACTGTGCATGCTCTACTACATAAATAAAAAATGGAGTTTATGTACGAATCTAAAGGGACTACAGGTATATACAAAAAAAATCCTAAAGTTACAACGTAAATGGCACCATAGTGGGTGCCCTAGAACATTTTAGAAGTCAGATTCTAAAGACGAGGGTGCTTCATAGCCGAAGAACATCCTTCTACTATTTTTAATACTGGGATGGAAAATTAGTGATCCAGTAAAATTAACACAACTGCCACGATGATGGATCACAAACCTTCACTGGAGAACGTAAGTCATCTCTTAACTTATTGCTGGTTGTCATGTTGCTCCATTATTCGCCTTCTTTCAGCAGCTAACCCAGCTGCAACAGATGGAGGCAAACTCCTCAAGCTATCGCCATAATCTTGATCTGCCTGTTCTAGGGGTTCATCAGGTCCTGTCATCAGGAATAATGACTCCACATCCTTCAGCGTCAAAACAGGCTCATCTTTGAAGTTTTTGGATTTACGGGTTATAGTAGAGCAGACAGCTCTGCTCCTGTTCAATTTGTAGATGCTCTCTTCTATTGTTTTCTTCACCTGACAATAAATAATACATCAAAACCCGTTTCCAAGAATATATTAAAGAGAAGAAGAAAAAAGAAGAATAGGATGTAGCGCTTACTATAAAACGGTGAACAAATGTGCTTTTGTCTTGCCCAACTCTATGGATCCTGCTGATAGCTTGTGCCTCAGCGGCAGGGTTTAGTAATGGCTCCACTAGAATAACATGTTGTGCTTCTAGTAGATTAAGACCATTTGTTCCATGCTGCATAAGCATCAGTAGTACTTGAACAGGCTGCATTGAGGTTGTCCTTTTCACTTTAATCTACATTTACATTGCTCACCTGACCCTTGAATTGGGAGAGGGCTGCCTGTGATTTTCTGAAAAGGAAGCAAACTTTCACAAAGTCATTTCATTGCTCAGAAGTCAGAACAATGGAGCATATAGAGTACTTCCTCAGTGATAACCATCTAACTGAAAGATCAGAAAGGAACAGTTTGGCCAATCAAGAAAACTGAAAGAACACGATTCTATATATTTTATCACACCTTCCTCCTTTCATCCGAACATATGAAATGTTGTTAGCAGCGAGGGAGTGCTCTAGTACATCCAGTACATCATTCCAACTTGAGAAAACAAGAACTTTAGATGTTCCATCAGTTGAAGTGATTCTCAAGATTCTACTTGTGACAGCTTCAATCTTCATCAGGAAAAGAGAGAAAATGGGATCATTACACTGAACTTAACATACAATAACCAGACAAACCAGTAGAGGAGCTTGCTTAAGTATATGACCCATCTCTTTCCCTCTGCAAATATTTAACAGCAAGTGCATTATAGAAGTGTAGTTAAACAATAACATTTTCAGGACTCTTGAGAATATAGTCATTCCATCTTACAGGCATTTTCAGGACTCTTGAGAATAGTCATTCCATCTTACGGGTTTACATTATTAACTTCAACATACAATAACCAAACAAACCAGAAGTTGTGGTACCTGCTTAAGTAGTGGCCTATCCCTTTTTTTTTCCTTTGCAAACAGTAAGCAGCAATTGCATTATAGTCTTATAGATAGTTGAATACTAATAACATTTTGAGGAATTTTTAGAACATAGTCCTTCCATCTTATTCCTGTTGGGGTGTAACCCTCTTAGCGACGCGCTATGTCGGAACCCGGGTATGGTGTTAAATGAGCAAAGGCCGGGTCGTCACCCCCGTGACGCGCCGTGTCGCGATCTGGACACGGTGTCAAGTGAGCAAGGATCGGGTCGTCGCATCCTTAGTGGCGCGCCACATCGGCGCCCGGGTGTGGTGCAAAATGAGCAAGGGTCTTCACACCTACCTAGGCGGGTGCGAAGGGTAAGAAAGCTAGTCGAGCCAACTAGGATCCGTTTAGGTAGCTGGAATGTAGGGTTCCTTACAGGTAAGTTAAGAGAGTTAGAGGACACAGCGGTTAGGAGGCATGTAAATATCTTATGCATCCAAGAGACTAAATGGAAGGGGTAGAAGGCGAAGGAGGTGGACAATACCGGCTTCAAGCTCTGGTACACAGGGACAACTTCAAATAAAAATGGAGTAGGAGTTTCGATTGATAAGAGCCTCAAGGATGGTGTGGTGGAGGTGAGAAGGCAAGAGGATAGGATCATCTTAGTTAAACTTGTCATTAGTGATATGGTCTTAAACGTAACCAGTGCGTATGCCCCCAAGTAGGCCATGATGAGAGTGCTAAGCGGCTTTTCTAGGAAGACTTAGATCGCTCTAGGAAGACTTAGATCGCTTGATTAGAGCTGTCCCTAGTAGCAAGAAGCTCTTTATAGGAGGTGATCTTAATGGCCATGTAGGTACATCAAGTGCAGGTTTCGAGGCGGTTCATGGGGGTTTTGGATATGGTAGTAGGAACTAGGAGGGAGAGGAAGTCTTAGACTTCGCCATAGCTTTTGATCTGATGATAGCTAACACTTTCTTTCGTAAGATACAGTCCCATTTAGTGACCTTTAGTAGCGGCCAGTACTCTAGTCAAATTGACTTTGTCCTTACAAGAAGGAGGGATAAACGAATATGCGTGGACTGTAAGGTGATACCTGGATAATGTGTGGTCGCTCAACACAAGCTAGTGGTGGCTGATTTCCGCTTTCTGGTGCAAGCTCGTGGGAACAAACAAGCTAGGGTTGCTAGAACGAAGTGGTGAAAATTAGAAGGGGATGCATCAAAGGTCTTTAAGGAAAAGGTCATTGAAGAGGGTCCTTGGAATGATGAAGGCGATGCAAACAGCATGTGGGAGAAGATGGCAACATGTGTTTGAAAGGTTGCTTCAGAGGTGCTTGGAGTGACCAAAGGGAGCGGATGCGACTTGAAAGACACTTAGTGGTGAAATGAAGATGTGCAAAAGACTATTAATGAAAAGGAGTGCTATAAGCGCTTGTATCATAACATGTGTGCAAACAACATAGAGAAGTACAAGGTGTCAAAGAAGACTGCAAAATGAGCGGTGAGGCAAAGGGGCGGGCCTATGAGGACCTTTACCGACGTTTAAGTACGAATGAAGGAGAGAATGCCATTTATAGGATGGCTAGGGCTCGCAATAGGATGGCTAGGATTCGCGATAGGAAGACAAAGGGACTTCAACCAAGTCAAGTGCATAAAGGATGAGAGGGAACAACTCTTGGTGAAGGAGGATGAGATCAGACATAGATGGCTAGAGTATTTTGATAAATTGTTCAATGGTGAGAACGAGAACACCACCGTTCAGCTGGACGACTCGTTTGATGACACTAGCAGACGCTTTGTGCGGAGGATTCAAGAATCGAAGGTCAGAGAAGCTTTGAAAAGGATGAAAGGGGGCAAAGCGATGGGCCCTGATGGTATCCCAATCAAGGTGTGGAGACGTCTCGGGGATATAGCTACAGTATGACTAGCCAAGATGTTCAACGATATCTTCCGATCGAACAAGATGCCTGAGGAGTGGAGAAGAAGCATATTGGTACCAATATAAAAAAACAAGGGAGATATCCAAAGTTGTATTAATTATCGGAGAATTAAGTTGATGAGCCACACTATGAAGTTATGGGAGAGAGTCATCGAACAGCGCCTGCGAGGAACGACGCAGATATCAACAAACCAATTTGGTTTCATGCCCGGAAGGTCAACCACAGAAGCAATCTTCTTAATAAGATAGGTTACGGAGCGGTTTAGAGAGCAGAAGAAGGATCTCCACTTGGTTTTCATTGACTTGGAGAAGGCATATGACAAGATACCAAGAAATGTTATGTGGTGGTCTTTGGACAAAGATAAAGTCCCATCAAAGTACGCGACCCTCATCAAGGACATGTACAACAATGTTGTGATTAGTGTTCGAACAAACGATGGTAACACAGATTACTTCCCAATTAAAATTGGACTTCATCAAGGGTCAGCCTTAAGCCCGTATCTCTTTGCCTTGGTAATGAATGAGGTTACCAGTAACATATAAGGGGATATCCCTTGGTGTATGTTGTTCGCTGATGATGTAGTGTTAGTGGACGAAAACTAGGCGGGAGTAAATAGAAAACTAGAGTTATGACGACAGACCCTTGAGTCTAAAGGTTTTAGATTGAGCAGAACTAAAACCGAATACATGAGATGCGACTTTGACGGAGTTGTACAAGAGGAGGGAGATGTGAGTTTGGAAGGTAGTGCCTAAGAAGGATACCTTTCGGTATCTGGGATCGATGCTACAAAGGGATGGAGATATTGATGCGAACGTTAGCCATAAAATCAAAGCAGTGTGGATCAAGTGACGACAAGCTTCTGGCATGCTCTGTGACAAGAGGATACCACAAAAGCTAAAAGTTCTATAGAACGGCGATTAGATCGGCTACGTTGTATGGAACAGAATGTTGGTTTACAAAGATTCGACATGTTCAACAACTGAGTGTTGCAGAAATACGTATGTTGCGATGGATTTGCGGTCACACAAAATGGACCGAGTTCGGAACAATAATATACGTGATCGCCTAGAGGTAGCACGAATTGAAGAAAAGCTTGTCCAACATCGATTGAGGTGGTTTGGCCATGTCCAAAGGAGACCTCCAGAGGCACCAGTGCATTGTGGAGTCCTAAGCCAAGCTAATAATATGAGGAGAGGTAGAGGAAAACCAAAATTGACATGGGGGGAGGCAATAAAAAGAGATTTAAAAGCTTAGGATATACCTAGAGATCTATGTTTGAATAGGAGTACTTGGAAAGCAGCTATTGAAGTGCCTGAACCGTGACTTGGGGCTCTTGGTGGGTTTCAACTCTAGCCTACCCCCAACTTGCTTGGGACTGAAAGGCTATGTTGTTGTTGTTGTTATAGTCCTTCCATCTTATGGGGTTACATGATTAATTATGTGCATGGACACATTGACACAAAGGTCCTATTTTCAAATGTAGTTATGCGAGTTACAAACCAAAATAAAGCAGTAACCACAGGGTTCAAATGCAGAACAGATAGAACGCCAACAAAGTAATGAGATTGCATGAAACCTTTGTTCCATATGAACCTTGGACAGAAATAGTGCTTTCAGCCAAATCTTCAGTGCTCTTTTCAGGTTTGTCCCAAGCTTTCTCAACTACAAAAGCAACATTCTCAATATCTGTTCGCTGACGGCATGTGGGGCACATAATCCATTTTTTACGCTTTCTGAATTGGGCTGCAGATTGTTCTGTCATGTAAAGACAACCTGAGAGCAGTAAGAAGATAATTTAGTCAAGGTCAGGAATTCACTATACATCATATGAGTACTTGAACAAACAAGTGGCATGATTATCCAATTGTATGTCCTGAAGTTACATCAGCATTGAACTTAGAGGAAGGGTAAGATTGCTAAAGTAAATTCCACAGCACAACAAACAGACAGATACGTTATACTCCATCCCAGCCCAGAATACTACTTAAACTGGACATTACTAAGGCTTTTGATTCTGTATCTTGGTCATTCCTCCTGGAGGTTCTTGATAAAATGGGTTTTGGCTCGAGATGGCGTGATATTCTGTGTGGTCTATTGGTATCTTCTTCCACTCGGGTGCTCCTTAATGGTATCCCTGGAGATTTTATCCAACATAGAAGAGGACTTCGTCAAGGGGATCCCCTCTCTCCGATGCTTTTTATTCTGGTCATGGATGTTTTAAATTGGATGGTTACAAGGGCTTCTGAGGCAGGGCTGCTACAACCCCTATCTAGAAGACCAATTCAGCATAGAATTTCCCTCTATGCGGATGATGTGGCCCTTTTTCTCAGACCGGCTGCAGAGGACATCTCTCTGACTCTAAGCATGCTCCAACTATTTGGGGATGCGTCAGGGCTCAAGACTAACGTTCAGAAGAGTAGTGTGATGCCAATTCAGTGCTCGGAGGATGATATGGCTATAATACAAAGCTTACTGCCTTGTGAAATTATGAATTTTCCATGCAAGTATTTGGGTTTGCCCTTGTCTCTCAAGAAACTAACAAAGGAGCAATTCCAGCCAATAATTGACAGAATCGCGGATCAATTACCGGGTTGGAAGGCAGATTTGATGACACGGGCTGGTAGGGTAGTGCAAGTGCAATTTGTCTTGACAGCCATGCTGATCTATCTAGCCATGGCTATAGATCTACCTCCCTGGGCAATTAAGGCCATTGATAAAATCAGAAGAGGGTTCGTGTGGAGAGGACGCAAGGAAGCAAAAGGTGGACATTGTCTCATCGCGTGGCCCAAGGTTTGTCGAGCAAAGGAGCTAGGTGGGCTTGGGATTTCTGATCTGAAATCTCTATGTATTGCACTAAGAGTAAGATGGCCATGGCTCAAAAAGTCTGAACCTAATAAATCCTGGGCAAGTTTGCCACTGCAAGTCAGCAATTGCCACTGCAAGTCAGCAAGGATGCTGAATGCCTCCTCTCCCCGGCCATTATTACTGAAATTGGTGATGGTGCCAATACCCTTTTTTGGAAGGATAAATGGTTGGCTGGTAAGAGCATTCAGGATCTTGCACCCAATCTGTATGTTCTAGTACCAAAAGGAAGGGCACGCAAACACACTGTGAAGACTGCTCTTGATGAGATGAAATGGACAGAAGATATCCAAGGGGAAATACCTGTGCAAGCTTTAATGGAATATCTTGAGCTATGGGATATGCTAGAGGATATAAGTGTACAGGAGGGGATCCCTGATAGGCATATTTGGAGGCTGTCCGCCTCAGGTAAATATACAGCTAAATCAGCCTATGGTGCACTTTTTGAGGGAGCCCTCAGTTTCGCCCCATTTGAGCGCATCTGGAAATCTTGGGCGCCCCCTAAGTGTCGTTTCTTCATGTGGCTGGTTGCTCACAATCGCTGCTGGACAGCTGACAGGTTGGCTCGAAGAGGTCTTCCTCATCCGAACCATTGTCTGCTATGTGATCAAGAAGAAGAGAACATCCAGCACCTTCTCATTGGGTGTGTGTTTGCAAGACAATTCTGGTCTCATTGGGTGTGTGTTTGCAAGACAATTCTGGTATGACATCCTACATAGCATCGGACTGGCAGCACTAGCCCCGCAGTCAGATGTTTCCTCCTTTGATGATTGGTGGGACAAGGCGGTCTTGACAGTAAGCGAAGATGCGCGAAAGGGACTGAATTCCCTCATTATCCTAGGAGCCTGGACCATCTGGAAACATCGAAACGATTGTGTCTTCAACGGAGCTACCCCTAGATTATCTACAGCTTTGAACCTTGCTAGGGAGGAAGCCCTCCTTTGGTCTTTGGCTGGTGCTAGGGGACTGTCCCCGATACACAGCTCTTGATGTTTAGAGGGTCTCTGGTCATGGTTTTCTTCTCAAGCATAGGTGATTAGTTCCAGTCAGTAAGTGGAGGTGTGTTGGTGTTGTGTTTGTGGGTGTGGGTGTGTTTGGGTCTCTGTATGACTCCTTTCTCTTCTATTAATACAATGATACGCAGCTCTCCTACGTATTCGGAAAAAAAAAATTATAGTTCACTTTAGCTTTGTCCTAAGTCAACTCTCTAACTTTGACCAAGTTTATAGAAAGACACATCAACATCTACAATATCAACTTAGTTTCATTAAATTCTCCATGAACTATGTCCTGGTGTTGCATTTATTTGAATTTGTAGATGTTAATATATATATTTTTTCTAAAATCTTGGTCAAAGTTAGAGAAATTTGAATTTAGGACAAAACTAAAGTCAACTATAATTTAGAACGGAGGGAGTAGTTTGCATCAGTCAACAGTAGTATCTATCTTATCTAGGAGTACTGCTTTTCTTCAATTGGTGTAGCTTTGAACAAATTTTGAACACAAAACTTGCATGGATACTCACACTTGCAGCATACAAAATGACCACACTGGAAAACCATTTTCTGGTCAAAAACCTTCTCCTGGCATATTGGGCATGGTTCATTACGAAAATCAGAGACAGTTTGCCCTGTGACTGAACATGAAGCAACTGTATCAACAGCATCGCCTGCTTTAGCCAATGATTCGCCATGCTGGTTATGTGTTTTCTTGTTACATACCGCCAATCCCTAAAAGCACAGATGTGATCTACATAAAAAAGGAGCCATGCAAGAACAGGACTCTGTAGCAGAGGTATTATATTAAGATGATATTAACCCAAACAATAACGAGTGACCCATATGATGATAGTATAATAGTGCAATCTTTGGGAACAAACAAGTTATGTAAATTGTACACTAAAATGTGAAGTTCTATGGCAGAAGTTTACTTGAAGTTATCACACACCTTTAAGTTCTGGAGTTGGCCTCTTACACGGGCTAAAGATGAGAGTGACATGAATTTTTCACTTGTAAACTGGACATTATATGGTATGAGTTCCTCTCTAGTTACAATATTGGCAGCGCTAGGTTCATCGTCTTTCTCTTTGAGCTGAAGTCTTGAGATGGACATCTTGATCTCGTCATGAGCACGCAATAATTGGGTTTGAGCAATTGACAGAAACCTTGCTTGAGGAAACTCCTTGCGCATAGCCTAAATTATCATGTCATGGTTAGCAACGAGCTTGATTATGTCAAAAGAGAAAGAAACATTTTCTACCTCAAAAAGAAGTAAATGTTTTTTAGCAATTGCGGAATATTGCTTTCCCAATACTGTCTTTGAGTGATTCCGGATAACCCTTAATGCAGTCTCGGTTCGAGAAGGATGCCTGTAGACCTGTAAACATTAGCAATATTAAAAAAATATATAACAGATAGATAACACATAAATGGAATAATGGATCAATATCGATCGTTTTGAATGCCAGGTCAGAGTAGCGCAGAAGAAACTTTAAGTGATGATGGTCCTTGCAACACCTTTCACGGAATGCAAAGGCGGATGGACTGATCAATACAGATCTTAGAAGACAACAACAACAACAAAGCCTTTAAGTCCCAAACAAGTTGGGGTAGGCTAGAGTTGAAACCCAGCAGAAGCAATCAAGGTTCAGGCACGTGAATAGCTGTCTTCCAAGTACTCCTATCTAAGGCTAAGTCTTTGGGTATATTCCATCATTTCAAGTCTCATTTTATTGCCTCTACCCAAGTCAACTTCGGTATTCCTCTGCCTCTCTTCACGTTACTATCTTAGCTTAGGATTTCACTACGCACCGGTGCCTCTGGAGGTCTCCGTTGGACATGTCCAAACCATCTCAACCGGTGTTGGACAAGCTTTTCTTCAATTGGTGCTACCCCTAATCTATCACGTATATCATCGTTCCGAACTCGATCCCTTCTCGTATGACCGCAAATTCAACACAACATACGTATTTCCGCGACAGTTATCTGTTGAACATATCGTCTTTTCGTAGGCCAACATTCTGCACCATACAACATAGCATGTTTAATCGCCGTCCTATAAAACTTGCCTTTTAGCTTCTGTGGTACCTTTTTGTCACATAGGACACCAGATGCTTGGCGCCACTTCATCCAACCTGCTTTGATTCTATGGCTAACATCTTCATCAATATCCCCGTCTCTCTCAGAGTACTCGATCCTAAATATCGAAAGGTATCCTTTCTAGGCACCACTGGACCTTCCAAACTAATATCTTCCTCCTCCCGAGTAGTAGTGCCAAGTCACATCTCATATACTCGGCTTTTAGTTCTCTCGAGTCTAAAACCTTTGACTCCAAAGTCTCCGCCATAAC
Source organism: Miscanthus lutarioriparius (assembly GCA_904845875.1). Lineage (NCBI taxonomy): Eukaryota > Viridiplantae > Streptophyta > Magnoliopsida > Poales > Poaceae > Miscanthus > Miscanthus lutarioriparius. Next base: position 2,970,856 of record CAJGYO010000003.1, on the reverse strand, counting down.
TCCGCTTTACGATTCACCTGTCCGCGCTCATCAACTAGCACAACATCGTCTGCAAAAGCATACACCACGGATGTCCCCTTGTATGTCCTTTTGTGACCTCATCCATCACTAAGGCAAACAAATAAGGGCTCAAAGCTGACCCTTGATGTAGTCCTATCCTAATCGGGAAGTCATCCGTGTCTCCATCAATTGTTCGAACTCTAGTCACAACATTGTTGTACATGTCCTTAATGAGTCCGACGTACTTCGTTGGGACTTTATGTTTGTCCAAAGCCCACCACATAACATTCCTTGGTATTTTATCATAAGCCTTCTCCAAGTCAATAAAAACCATGTGTAGGTCTTTCTTCTTCTCCCTATACCGCTCCATAACTTGTCTTATTAAGAAAATGGCTTCCATGGTTGACCTTCCGGGTATGAAACCAAATTGGTTCATAGAGACCCGCGTTATTGCTCTCAAGCGATGCTCGATAACTCTCTCCCATAGCTTCATAGTATGGCTCATCAACTTAATTCCCCGGTAATTAGTACAACTTTGAATATCCCATTTATTCTTGTAGATCGGTACCAATATACTTCTCCTCCACTCATCAGGCATTTTGTTCGATCGAAAAATATGGTTGAACAGCTTGGTTAGCTATACTATAGCTATGTCCCCGAGACATCTCCACACTTCGATTGGGATATCATCCGGTCCTATCGCTTTACCTTCTTTCATCCTTTTCAACGCCTCTCTGACCTCAGATTCTTGGATTCTCCGCACAAAGCGCCTATTGGTGTCATCAAAAGAGTCATCCAACTGAAAGGTTGTGTCCGTATTCTCACCATTGAACAATTTGTCAAAATACTCTTACCATCAATGTTGGATCTCCTCCTCCTTCACCAAGAGATGCTCCCTTTCATCCTTAATGCACTTAATTTGGTTGAAGTCCCTTGTCTTTCTCTCACGAACCCTAGCCATCCTATAAATGTCCTTCTCTTCTTCCTTCGTACTCAAATGTTGGTAAAGATCCTCGTACGCTCTATCCTTTGCCACACTTACAGCTCGCTTTGCAGTCTTCTTTACCACCTTGTACTTCTCTATGCTGTCCACACTCCTGTCATGGTACAAGCGTCTATAGCATTCTTTCTTCTCCTTAATAGCCATTTGGACTTCCTCGTTCCACCACCAAGTATCTTTAGCCTCGCCTCCACTTCCTTTGGTTACTCCACACACCTCTGAGGCCACTCTCCGAATGTTGGTTGCCATCTTCTCCCACATGTTGTTTATGTCCTCTTCTTCCTTCCAAGAGCCCTCTTTGATAACCCTTTCCCTAAATATCTCTGACATCTCCTCTTTCAGTTTCCACCACTTTGTTCTTTCAATCTTAGCTTGTTTATCCCTACGGGCACGCACCTGAAAACGAAAGTCTGCCACCAAAAGCTTATGTTGAGAAACAACACACTCCCCTAGTATCATCTTGCAACTCAAGCATGCTCGTTTGTCCTTTCTTCCTGTGAGGACAAAGTCAATCTGGCTAGAGTGTTGTCCGCTACTGAAGGTCACTAGACGAGATTCTCTCTTTCTAAAGAAAGTGTTGGCTATCATCAGGTCAAAAGCTACCGCGAAGTCCAGAACTTCCTCCCCTTCCTGATTCCTACTACCATACCCAAAACCTCCATGAACTGCCTCGAAACCTGCGCTTGTAGTACCTACATGCCCATTAAGATTTCCTATAAAAAGCTTCTCACTACTAGGTACAGCTCTAATCAGGCCATCTAAGTCTTCCCAGAACTGTCTCTTAGCACTCTCGTCGAGGCCTACTTGGGGGTATACGCACTAATTACGTTCAAGACCATATCACCAATGACAGGCTTGACTAAGATAATCCTATCTCCTTACCTTCTCACTCCCACCACACTATTCTTGAGGCTCTTATCAATCAAAACTCATACTCCATTTCTATTCGCAACTGTCCCTGTGTACCAAAGCTTGAAACCTGTATTATCCACCTCCTTCGCCTTCTGACCCTTCCATTTAGTCTCTTGAACGCATAATATATTTACACGCCTCCTAGTCGCGGCACCAACTAATTCTCTTAACTTACCTATAAGCGACCCTACATTCCAACTACCTAAACGGATCCTAGTTGATTCGACTAGCTTCCTTACCCTTCGCACCCGTTGACTCAGATGTGAAGACCCTTGCTCATTTTTCACTACACCCGGACGCCGATGTAGCGCGCCACTAAGGATGTGACGACCCGATCCTTGCTCACTTGACACCGTGCCCAGATCGCGACACGGCGCGTCACGGGGGTGACGACCCGGCCCTTGCTCATTTAACACCATACCCGGTTTCCGATATGGCGCGTCGCTAAGAGGGTTACGCCCCAACGGTTTTCTTTCGGGTTTCATCTCCATTAGAATGGCTAGATTTAACGTTGACTCGCCACGCCTATCACAACCCTCCTCCTTTACCAGGGCTTGGGACCTGCTATGTTGAGACAACATATGGTAAAAGACAAACAGAAGGTGTAACATTATTTTCCAGAGGGTTGGGGTTGTAATGTTATCCTTGAAAAAGGTGTGGATAGAAGAAAAAGAGGAAGTGACAACTATTGATAGTACTACATGCAGGAATGGAAGTATGTAACACACCTGTATGTTTTCTCGAGCTGACCTAGGATTGTTATTGTCATAGCCAGGTTCAGATCCCTCATTGGATTTTCTATTACGGAAGAAGTGATTGAGCTCATATTTTCGCCTCTGTAGATCCTGTGCTTCTTCTACTGAATCAATGACAGAATCATTGTTTGATTTCTTAACAAGAAACAGACGTGCTTCATACCTCTAAAAGAAAGGAAGAGATTAAATCAATACACGATGGATTTCATAGAGGCACAAAAACATCAGCAAGCACTGGTGCATATTAACCTGAAAGAGTTCATCTAGCTCACACTGGATACATAGAGAACCAGTGCCATCATAGCACTTCGGACAATATCGCTGGCCCTCAATGTCCTCATCCCTTGGGTTATCCATTGTTTTGTCAACTTCCAGAAGTCTATCCACAAGATGTTGCCTCAAACTTTGTAGAGAATCAATGTCAGCTTGAATTGCATATTTTAATCCAGCAATACTTTTAATCCTGTGAAAGAACAAAACAACCAAGTTAACCATCAACTATAGAAAATAAATATTTTTTGACATATATTTAGTGATATGAATTCTTGAAAAAATGAATCGACATAGGTACCATGGAGAATATTAAAACAAGTTTGCTGCAGACCTGGAAGATATTCCCCTTGAACCCAAACCAGTGGTGCTCTTACTAGAAGAATTATCAATCTTCTTGATGAGTTCGTCAGCAGAAATGTTGTTCCGTTCAATGCAGTCCAAAGCATGCAGCCACCAATTCATAAGCCCACTCTGTAGCTCTTTAGTGATATTCAAGACCTAAAGGTAGGCAGACGCTCAGTATGAGGAGAAAAGGGAAAAGGCTTGGATCAGATAAAACTTACCAAGGATTAAAAATACAATAATAACAGGACAAAGAAATATAAATAAATTAATATAGCTTGGTGCAGCTCAAAAATAAGAGATAAATGTAGTGAACTTACCTCTGTGAATGATACATTAAAATCCTTCTGTGCTACTACCAGCCTTGAAGTAAAAACTGACAGGTATTTTTCTGTGATTGCATTGCAAGTCTTCCTTAAGCAGTCATCAGCAAAACATTCAGATGATGAGTGGCATCCAGCGACATTCTCCACACCCACATCGCCAGTTGTGCATGCTTGTCCAATAGTGTTTTCATCTTCTTCAGATGTTTCTAACCCATTAGCTGTCAAACTCGAAACACTGTTTTTACATATTTTATTTCGTTTCACACAAAGTACATTTGTCTCAACAGTGTTAGTTTCCTTTCTTTTTCGGCTGATTGCAACTTCAGAAGCCGGCTTTTTTAATGGGCATTCTTGTAAATATTCAGAACTAATTCTAAGCAGTTCTGCAAGATTGTAGTTGATATGAAGATTCAATAGAGGGTCAACACGGAAATCGTCGACATTTTCATGAGCCAATGCCAGTGCTTCTTTGTACAAAGAAATAGCTTCTTGGTTCCTTTGTTCAATAACAGCTAATCCAGCAAGACCATTCAGGGCAACTACAATTTTCCTCAGCTCTTCCTCTCCTTCAATTTTTGCTTTGCCAATAAGAACCTGGATGCAAAATTATCATTGGCAACACTGAGCGCATTATTAAAAAAAAATTGCACTACAGAAAATAGGTCGCAACCAGGACTGAAAAATAATCAGCTATCCACCTGTAAAATTTCATCCATTGACAAAGGGTTATGCTGCAGGGAGCAGAGACCAGAACTCCCCACTTGTGGGTGGCAACATGCCTGCCGAAGTTTCAGCAGTGGGACTAGGAGCTTGGCAATGTCGTCATTGGAGAGGTAAACATTTAGCAAAGCATTTGAATCTACAAGCACAAGGCAGAAAGAACCTTCAGGTTTTTGGATAAAGGACATTAATGTGGCAACTAATCAACCATTGCAACATGTTTAATAAAAAGAGGTAACCTAGTCCTGAAAGCTCAAGGGACCAGGGAATTTTTAGGCAACATTACAGAAATATTTAACAGTCTTGCAAATTCGCTATTACCTATAAATGCCTCTGAAAATGGTATTATCCATATCCCACTCAAAATGGAATTCCGTCTATATTATCTACTTTAAGAAATGTCCATTCCAACTTTTTTTTGGCTCATTTTCTATGGAAAAGCATGAAAACCCTGACCCTGAAGAATTAATGTGGAAACATAAAATGGTTGATCTGGTGGATAAAGTACCTGAAATTGATTCTCTTCTATTCGTGTCATTTCTCAAACTTCTAATAATTTGATGTGCATGGTCCATGCAGGTTGCATGCTGCTTCTTATAGAAATATTCTTCAATGGAAGAAAAGATGAGCCATGAAAAACACTCTTCTTGCGGAGGCAGCTGCAGTTCTCCTGAGACATGAATTTTGGAGGAACGCCACATGATTTCCCTCAAGAAATTGTGTGCATAATTCATTGCTACTCTGTTCCCCCTCTGCAGTTCAATTCAATGAGACAAAAGGAGAATAATTACTCAGGCCAATTATCTCAGTAAACCAAATGCTATCAAATCAAATCCTACCAAGTAGCAACAAGCGTTACATGCAGAGCTGTGGCAACATTATTCACGATTTCATGTATTGCTATAAGAAACAACAAACCAGCACTAAAAAGTTCATTTTATCATGAGGTTCTCAGTCCTTTATAAGACATGCTTGCCTATGTTTTCAGACTATATGGACCTAGATGGTAAGAACTAAGAACCAATGGGCCAACTGTAAGACTTGCACTACCAAGGCTTATGCACTTCACTAGATCCATCATCACCACCATGAAATTATGGTATTTGAGATCCGTCAGCCTAGGCAAGTGATCACAGTTTATAAACGATAAACATTACAACATGAAAATGACTTCCATTGTCAGCATGTGACAGATTCAGTAGTAGCAGGCAACATACCTCATACGGGTCTCTAACAAAGTTCCGCTAGGCGCTCGCCTAGGCGCGCCTAGGCGCGATTAAGCGCTAATCGACGGCCCTCCGCGTAGACTAGGGTGTAGTCGCAGTCCTAGGCGGGAGCAGCGACTAGGCGGCGCAAATCGGCGCCTCATGGCGATTCCATGGCGGCTGGCAGCGCAAGGGCGGCGCAGCGGGCGGACGACCAGCTCAACGGCGAAATTTTTGTCCGCCATGAGCCTTGCAAGGCTTATGGCGTCTGGCGCGAAAGGATGCGCGGAAGGAGAAGAGGGAAAGGTCCACTCCCCGCTCGATTCCCGCCTTCCAGTCGCAGATAGCCGCTCGGCCACTCCCTCGTCCGTCTCCTCCTCCTTTCTGGCGCCGGAGGGAAGCTCCACCATGGCCCCGCTTGTCGCCCTCTTGCCGCCTGCGACCCGCCTGGAGGCTTGTCCCGGCCGGCCTCCTCTGCCCCGCCTAGAAGCTGCTTTGCCCGCCTCCTCTCCCCTTTGGAGGCTTGTCCCGGCCGGCCTCCTCCGCCCTCGAAAGCTGCTTGCCCTCTTCTCTCCCGAACTGGAACCTGCAAGACCAAGGTCGAGCCCTCCCTCTCTCCTCTCCTCCATGTCCTCTGCTTTTGAATGCATCCTCGCTTCTCCTCTCGATTTGAATGCAGCAGTGATTAGAAACGACCATCCAAAGATCAGCAAATTGTGATCATGCCTATATCTAGGTACATGAAGCAAAGTTTTTATGTACTGAGATCACAGTTTCCTAATGACATTACTAGACATTTGTTGATTTTTTTCTCCATAGCAAGTGATGCACTGAATAAGTGATGAACCATTCCTAGACATGAAGAATGCAAAGTCTAGAACTCAAAATTATCACAACAAAATGTAGCAAGCGCTTAGTAACTAGCTAGGGAAGAGATGTTCTAATCTCATTGTAAATTGGATGTTCCAAGCTCCACCGCTGATCACCAATGAGTTGATCTGATTTTGCCTGCTGTGAATGCCCATTGTCTAAATGTAGGATGTCTACAACAGAGGGTGCACTAGGTGAGGGAGAAAATAGTGAGTCAGCGAATCTCCTGAAAAGGAATTCGGATGATGTTGGATGGGAGTATGGTGTTCTTGTTGATCCTAACAACAAGGACAAGGTGAAGTGCAAGCTTTGTAAGAAGGAGATGAGGGGAGGGATTTATAGGTTGAAGCAGCATTTGGCTCATGAGGGAAAGAATGTGAAGAAATGCACGGCTACAACAGTGCAGGCCATGGAGGCTAAACAGAAGTGCAAGAAAGCACTAGATGAGGCAAAAAGGAAGAGGGAGGAGAAGACTATTCGTGAGCTAGAACTTAGAGAGGAAGTTAATGTATCTAGGGTTGGAGAGTCAGATGAAGTCACTTGTGTTGGAAGTTCAGAGCCTCACAAATTAGGACCCATGGACAAATGGACACGTGCTATTGATCCTAAAGCTACCAAGACTGATTCTTTGAAGCAACAGCAGCTGAACAAGGAACTTTGGAAAGAAAGAACACATGAGGTGCATAAGTATATTGCAAGATGGGCCTATACACATGGTAAATTGCTAGTATACTCTTCTCAGACTTACATTACATGATCACTAATTCATTAGATGTTATTCCTGATCACTAATTAGGCTTTTTTTAACATCGGCAGCAATACCTTTCAATGCATGTGACAATGATGAGTTTAAGCAAATGTGTGAAGCAATTGATCAGTTTGGTCCAGGACTTGTACCTCCATGTCAAGATTCACTTTGAGAGAGATTGTTGGAAGAAGAATATGAAAGAACCAAGAGTCTGCTGCAGGAACGTGAAGCCGAGAAGATAAAAAATGGGTGCTCTATTATGACCGATGCTTGGTCGAGATAGGAAGAGGAGAAGCATAATGAATCATGCACCAATTGTGCCGATGGAACCTCCTTCATCGCTCTAAGGAGATGTCCCATGTCTCACATACCGGTGAGGTCATCTTTGATCTTGTGGACAAAGCAATTGAAGAGATTGGTCCGCATAACAATGTGGTGCAAGTAGTGACCGACAATGCCTCTAACAACATGGGAGCAAAGAGGCTATTGGAAGAGAAGAGACCACACATATTTTGGACCTCTTGTGCAGCTCACACAATCAACCTTATGCTCCAAGGAATTGGCAACTTGACTCGGTTCAAGAAAGTGGTTGACCAAGCAAAGGCATTTACCATATTTGTCTATGGCCACACAAGGACATTGGAGTGCTTGAGATACTTCACAGAGGGGAAAGAGGTAGTGAGGCCAGGAGTGACTAGGTTTGCTTCAAACTTTCTCACTTTGAGTAGCATGCAAGAGAAGAAGGACCAGTTAAGGAAGATGGTGGTTCATAGTAGGTGGGACTCATTGAAGGATGTGAAATCAAAGAAAGGAAAATAGGCAACAGCAACTATATTGAGTCCAAGCTTTTGGAAGGATGTGAAGCTAACATTGACTGTTTTTGTGCCATTGGTCAAAGTCCTCCGTTTGGTTGATGGGGATGTGAGGCCATCCATGGGTTTCCTTTATGGACAACTACTAAAGGCAAAGAGACAGATCAAAGAGGCCTTTGGAAATGTTGAGGCTCGGTTCAAGGATGTAATAGCTGTTATTGACAAGAAGATGAATGGAAGACTTGATTCTCCATTGCATTTGACAGCCTATTTGCTGAATCCTCACTATAGCTAAAGTGACCCATCAATCTTTGATCAGCCCAAAATATCAGAAGGGTTTATATCTTGTGTTGAGAAATTTTTTTATCATGATGAGGACATGCAGCACATGGCTGCCAACATTAAACTAAAGAAGTTTCAGAATAGAGAAGGACCCTTTAGCAAGAAGCTTGCTAGGAATTTTGAAAACTTTGATTACAACCCAGGTAGAGGTACTTCCTATGGCTCATGGCTGTTTGTTGTTTGCTGTTTTCTAAACTAATAGAGGTGTTTTTTTATTTCAGCATCATGGTGGAGACTGTATGGATATGAAACACCAGCTTTACAGAAGATGGCTACAAGGATCCTGTCTTTGACATCAAGCTCTTCTGGTTGTGAAAGAAATTGGAATGGGTTTGAAGGGGTTAGTACCTAACTACCTATCTATTATGAACATGTTTCAAGCTTTCAGCAGCATTACAATTTAATTGTAGAACTGAGAATGCTCTTTTTAAATTGTAGATACACACTAAGAAGAGGAATAGGCTTACTACAACCCGCCTCAACAAGCTGGTGTATATCCAATTCAACTCCAAGCTGCTTAGTAAGAGAGAAAAGATCAAGTCAAACAAAATCATCGAGATACTTGGTCTAGTGATACAACTGAAGCTCAAGGTTTTCTCAAGAGGGTGGGGATGATTGTGCATTAGTCGACTTTAGAGATGAGGAGCAAGATGAGATGGAAGGTACCGGATACCTTGGTCCGTCATTGGAGAGGCGGTGGGGAGCGGATGAACAGCTTGAGTCATGCGTAGAAGTGCAAGAGTGAGGGAGCTCTATGAAGGAGAAGAATTTGAGTCTCAAGAAGAAGAGTATGACGATGAGGATGTGAACTACAAGGATTTAAGAAATATGAACTGCAGCTTGTATTGTAATGTCCTTTAGTTATAAATTGTGTTGTGCAAATTTGTATTGAACTACAAAGTGAGTGAGGGAACTATGTGCTTGTGCTGTCCTTTATTTATAAATTGTGTTGTGCACTTGTATTACTGTCCTATCCACTTGTATTGTAATTACCAACCGCTGATATGGTGTGCTCATGGATGGGAGGCTCTGAAATCATCCAGATAAGTCACAACTTAGTGTTTTCTATTTTTTTTGGATGACCATTATTTGTCTATTGACTAATTTACTAACTACTAGGCTGTCAAAATGTGTTGCAGGAGGCGGGAGCTAGGAACATGCAAGAAAGCAAGAGTAAGCCAGCTAGGAATCAGATATGTCTACTGCCCTCTTTTTCTACTTACTCATTAGTGTGACTCATATAGTCATATATAGTAGTTATATACATAATATATATATAATTTATGGCTATATTGTCAAAACGCCTAGGAAAACGCCTAGGAGCGCATAGGACCGAGTACTCCCGACTAGGCGCTAGGCAATGGGTCAGCGCCTAGATTCCGCCTAGCGCCTAGCTGAACTTTGGTCTCTAATAATGTCCACCCACCATCTATATGTGTCAAATGGGTTTGTCCTAAGAAAACGTAGAAGCCCAAAGAGATCATCAAGCCTACTCCACCATCTGAGCTTCATCCAAACAAAGCCACCACCAGTGGATCTGTTATGGCAAGTAGAGCTGGCCCAGGGGCCCACGCGGTACTGTAGCGACGCGTTACTGTAGCGCTTGATTTGTTAGGAAAGAGATATGTGGTTTGGTTTGTTTGGAAAGATATATGTTAGATTGATTCGGTTAGGATATTTTCTTAGGGGTAAGTCAGTCATCTCTCTAAAAAAGAACCTCTGTATCAGTTATAATCAGGCAAGAAGCAACAATTAAGTTGTTGGCTTCCCCTGGGAGCCAGCCGGCCCTGCCCTCTCCCCCTCGCGTGAACAGTACCCGCGGGGGGTACTGTAGCTCCGTCGCCGCCTCTCCCTCTCAATCCTAGCAGCCACATAACAATCTGTTATGGCAAGTAGAGCCGGAGCTGGCCCAGGGGCCCACACGGTACTGTAGCGCGTGATTAGATTAGATTGTTTGGTTTGTTAGGAAAGAGATATGTGGTTTGGTTTGTTAGGAAAGATATATGTTAGATCGATTCGGTTAGGTATTTCTTTAGGGGTAAAGTCAGTCATCTCTATAAAAGAGAACCCTGTATCTGTTATAGTCAAACAAGAAGCAACAATTAAGTTGCTGGCTTCCCCTGGGAACCAGCCATTCCTGCCCTCTCTCCCTCGCGTGAACAGTACCCGCGGGTACTGTAGCCCCATCGCCGCCTCTCCCTCTCAATCCTAGCAGCCACATAACAAGATCCTTGTCAGGACAGTTGGAATGACAGGACATCTAAAGAGTGTAATGAAGTTCAGCAGAGGTTCAACCAAAGTTAATTTAACTTATTAATAAATGGCATGTCTGGATAACAATGGGATTCTTACTGTAAGCACTCAATGAAGTACTTGGACTGAACAAGCTACTGCACTTCTATTTCAGCTATTATCAGTGTACGTGTACCCTGATTCTAAGTGATGAATAAGCTCGAGTCAGTTATCCTTTCAGCTTCACCAGATTTTTAGTACTCGCATAATGTCAGATCAATGAATAGGTATCATAATTCAAAATATGTGAACCATGAACCCAACACAACAAAAAAGGAAAGCATAAAGATAAAAGTACAGTGGCACAAATCTCTGATGGGGTGTGGTATGTCAGCTTGCGTTTGACTTTTCCAAGAAAAAAAATGGATGTTAGACATCAGTAGTAGGTTTAGCTCCCTCATTTTAATTTTGTTTTAATTGAAGCAATTTATTTTACACATGCTTTTTTAGGACAATTTATTGTACACATGCTAGCAAGAATATTATAGCTGTTTATACAGACAAAACATCAGGAAGAATCGTGCAATTACCTTTTCCTAAAATTTAGGAAGCAGATCTTCCTAGGGTTATATTTTCCAAATAACAACACAAGTTTGTAGTTTCAGCTCATTGATATCTTTGCAAGGCAGTAGCTTGTATATGGGTTATTGTTTATATTTAGCTTTCCTTGTCAAACAGCAACATTGTAAGCCTCCACACCCTGCATTTGCCTCAAACATGGAAAAAATCCATGGCTTCCTGGTTCTAAGGAAATGTATGTTTCCTATAGTTTATGGAGGGCTTGAAAACTGGAATCAGTCTAACCTATCATGTCAACCTTCATTGTGAAAACTAAACATTACTTGCCTCTTTTGAAATCTCAAGAAGCGGCGATCACCATCATGACGGTCAAAATCATGTGATAGATCTTCTTTCAAGACATCATAGGTTGTCAAGACAACATCAGCAGTACTTATCTCAGTCATCTCATTTTTTTGGATGGTAGCAAGATCCAAGTTCCTTGCACCTTCATAAATGCAAACTTTCAGAGATCCTGGCCTTGTGTGTCTAGAGTAAAGAAAAACAGCTGTCAGTACTATCATTATATGCATATACCTGTAGCTATACCGTACCAAAGAGGCCAAAACACTCAAAAAATAAAACTGGATAAGGCACTTGAAGCTTCATTCTTGGTATAGACTGCACTAGAGTCGAAATGTCTTATTCTCAAAAGCTTCCCATCATGGGCACACTTAACAAAGATCCATCAGAAGGATTTTTAACATAAAGTTGCAGAACTTCTATACTCAAAATAGAAGCAGTGAAGAAGAGATTGAGTGTTACGTGGCTGAAACAATGACAGCAAAATAACAACCTTACATTCTAAGCAAAAAGACAGAGATTTCAAAACTGAGAGCAACAGCAGGCAGTGTTGACGTAAACATTAAACGCTAAACAGATTCAGCCATTTAAACGCCGATTAAACGGACACAGCTGGCCACCATGTACCATTTGAATGGTGCTTAAGTGGCTAAACGGCCATTTAGGCGAAGCAGAACATAGTGTTACACAGTATGTCTCTCGAATTCTCGATATAGCGAAGTGTAGCTTGGAAAATTTGAAAAATATTGATTCTGGTATTCAGAAATTATGCGCAAAATTGTTCAATTAACATTTGGATAAAAGAAATCATACCGGGTAATCTCAGAGTGCCATTGTGCCAATATTGGTGCGGGACATACTATCAATGTAGCATGGCTGAGTATATTAGTTTGAGTTGCTTCAGTAAGCTCCAAGCACAGTGCACAAATGTATTTGTCTTCTGTCTCAACAACAGAACACCTGGGTTTCTTTTTCCTTCTAATTCCAGACTTCATGGTGCTTTTTTTGTTTGTTGATGCTACAACTTCAGCGGTATCATCAAAAAGTATATCTTTCTTGGGTGAGTAACCAACACAATCAGCATGTTGCCAAGCATCACAAATGTCACATTGAACCCATAGACCCGTGTATGCAGAACTTTCACTCGCAGCACCACAGATGCACTCAACCCTTTCTACTTTCTGCCTCTTAATTTGATCCATTTCTGTTTTGTTCTGGAAGACAGAAAAGCTTAATGAAATTGGTCTACGATGAGCAAAAATGCATGCTAATAGCTCGACAGTTTTCCCCAAAACCCATTTCATCTGTATCAATTGAGGACAGAAAAGGAGTGTCAGCGGTAACTATCCACAATAGTAAATACCATAAAAGCAGTATAATAATGAATTGATGAACACAATTGTTATCGACTTACCAGCCAAAATGCCCCCAGAGACATAAGGTGGAGAAGGCTCTGGTTGCAATGAAATATTTCCGCTGCATAGTAAGTCAGTAACAGATATGTCAAAATCTGAGGTATTCACGGGAACAAAAAGAATTGAAATCAAGATTGGCGGAAACATTATGTGTATGGAAAGCATGTTGCTCAAATAGTACAACAATATGCAATGAACTTAAGAAATCTCAAGCATACTTAACTAAACAAGCTACAATCATATCAACTAGACTTGATTAATGTTTACACACTTCAGACTTACTTGAACGGATTATAGAACATCCTGGAATTCTTGTGAATAAAATCAATAGGAACACAATATGGTGCAGGATTAGCATATTCTTGATGGGGTATATTTCCCTTTTCACGTTGAACCATCCAATGTGCTGCACGAAGTTGATATGGTCTGAGCTGAGGAACTAAATCAGGAAGGTCCTCTTCCAACTGTTCTGCATTACTAACAACAGGAATAAAAGATAAGTATCATACAACGGCCAGAAAAAAAGTATGATACATCCTAAGGATCATAACGAAGCTTTGTATAACTCAAATCATAGATTCTGATCACACAAGCACATATGGTGTATCATAATAAAAAACGGCAGCAAGTAGTTATCTATAAGTTTAAATGCTTTCATTTCATATTCATGTTAAAGCACATGATTATGAGGTTAGAGTAATAGTGAGATGTAAGATACTCACATCGAAGGCTTAACGGCCTCATAAAAAGCGGCAAGATCAAACTGTGAATCATTCTTCGGTGTCAAATCAGCATTACCACCATCATCCATTGGCACACCAAGGTCATCCAACCCATATATGGCTGCCGATGTAGTGACCTCAGGACGCAGCCAAGCCATCATATTCATCAAACTCTTTCTCCATGGATGCCTAGCCACCTCCAGCAGCGATTCGCACGCGCTGAAAGCCTGTTCCATCACCTCCACTCTAATCCTAAATGACTCAACCCTCGCCTCACCCATATCCTGAAATGCTCTGAACCATTGAACCCGGAGCGTGATGAATCTCAAGCTCACCAAATGGGCGAGACCCGATACACCTTCATCAGGACCATCAAAACACCCTGAGACCACATATTCTGCGTGCTTCCCTTCACGACTCTCATGGACGACATACTCCAGGAGCACGCAATCCGACGGCATAACGGGCCACTGGCCCATCCTGAACCCCTCCTCCGGCGCGTCGCGCACCCGCAGACGCAACGAGAACGTCGACGCCCCGAATGCCTCCTCCAACGCACCTTCCCCATCCCCGTCGCCGGAGACGCTCACGTCGCGGAGGACCACCTCGGCGATATCGCGGTGGTCAACGTCGGCGTGACCCCACGTGCTCCTATCCACCTCCACGCAGACGTCTCTCCTCGCATCGCCCTTGGTCCCACGCTTCGTGCTGCCGCTAGGGCTCGGCGCGTAGGGGTCGGCCTCGGCCGCCGCAGAGGCAGCGCCCGCAGCTCGAACCGGCCGCGATTTCTTCCTCCCCATATGTGATTCAGGCGGTGTGGTGGACCATTCGGTGGGGCTTTGGACACCGGTGCGGAATTGGGCGTGGGAATTATCAGAAACCTTGAATTTTGAGAGGAGCGGAAGGACGAGATGGGAGCATCGGCTAGTGCCTGGGGACGGGGCAGTGCTGGGAAGATATTGGGTAGATTGGTGGCTTGGAGGTTTTAGGAGGAGCCGACGAACTGACGATCTGACTGGAGAGGACGGCGGAGGAAGGGCGGCCGGAGTGTGTGTGTTTTGTTTATCTGGCTATACAAAACGGCTATCCTACCACCCGGACGTCCGGCGCACAGCGCGCGTCCGGACGCCCCCGCTCAGGTGCTTAACCACCCGTGTCCCTTTCGCCCCTGCCCCACGCGCATGCCTCCGGCCCAGTCCGCTGGCCCTTAGGCGAGCCGCGACCTTAGCTCGCCCTCGCAGCCCGTCATGTCTGCCTTGGCACCACCCACGTGCGCAACGAGCACGCCCACACAGCACCCCTATCCGCCGGCCCCCAACGCCTCCGTCCACTAGCCCCCAGCGAGCCACGCGCCCCCGTTCGCCAGCCTCCAGCTCGCTCCCTGGTCGAACAACATAAAACGTTCAAATAAAATATTTGCAACAATATAGAACAACTGCTGCAACATAAGATCGAAGCAGCTGAAACATTTGAAACATATTATTGCAACATTTGAGTGAACCATACGAAACATCCGGATTAGAACGATTGCAACATACGTCTAGAAACAGGTGAAACATTTTGAACAAATGCTTGCAACATGCCTTTGAAACACTTGTAACATATGCAACATGTGCAACATCCCCAGATCTACTTTGCAACATCCATATGATTCAACTGCAGTATACCTCTGAAGCGTCTAAAACAATTGAAAGATATAATTGCAACAAGTGGGAGAGAGAGTCTGCGCGGAGAGCGCCACGGTCGTCGGATCTTAGGGCATTGGGAGCTCCCTGTGGGGGAGGACGCTGGTGTCGGGGGAGGGGCGCTGCCGGGGTGGGGGAAGAAGCCACCGGGGTGGGGGGAGGAGGACTCCGCGGTGGGAGAGGGCGCGTGCCGAGGTGGGTGAGAGTGCCGCCGTCAGCCAAGGAGGGAGCAGCGTGGCACGTACAACGGGAGGGGCGGAGAGGAGCGCGAGCCACGGGGAGATGACAGATGAGTGGAGGAGGACACGCTCGAGAGAGAGCAGATAAGTGCGGATAAGTAGGGAGAAAGGATCACGGTAATTAAACGAACGAAAGGATCACGGGCAGGATGCACGGGGCGTGCTGCGTGCGGTGCGCAGCGCGGACGGGTCCATCTGGACGGACGGACGTCCTATAAAAAGCATTACCGTATACAAAATATGGGTGATCCGTGGATTCTGATGATCCCCACGGGAAAAATAAATTAGATGGACTTTGGGTCCATTAGTCCCACACGACCTCCTAATAAGATCGTACGTCTCACCAGAGGAATATATCCTCCACATCACTATGGCTCCACACGTGGACACACAGGTGGAGCCACTTTGGGAGAGCTCAATGCCCATTTGATTTGGTTAGACATCCAGGTGTCAACCATCCGTAACAGGGTGCACGAAGGAGCTAGGGATATGGAGGACCAAAATCACTCAGATTTCTTAATGCCACAAATTTATGTAATGCAACTATATTCATCACATACATTTTATAAGACAAGTGGATTTTAAACAAATATATAGCAAATTAAAAAACAAATTTTAAACAAATATATACGTAAAGCAATTGCTTGGAAAAAAAGTAAGTTCCATACAATCTATAGTTACAACAATTCCATATTATAAATTATATTAAAATAATCTAGTAAATTTAATGGGCGAAAGGGTCTCTGGCTGAGTTGGTTATATGGTTTGAGTAGCACTCCTCAGCTGAGTTCGACTCCTCGTGTGAACGAATTTCAGGTTGAATTTAAAAAAATCCCCTCGTCTACACAGGTCTAAGGCCTGTCTCTGGTCGTTGTTGTTCTCACATGAGCTACGGTGCCGTTGTGTATCGGTGGGGTAAGGGTTTATGGTTTTTCTGGACCTGTCTGAGAAGGTCTTTTTCTTAATGCAATCCCCGGAGACGCTCTTACCCATGTAGGTCGAGTTTTTTTTTTAATAATAACTATAATTATGCATGAAGACATCAAATGTTCAAGCATCTCTACATGGTCACTCACAGTCTCATAATCACTAAAGTTGTGAAAATATACAAATCAAAATCAAAGACGTAGAAAACATGAAATAGAAAAAAGAAAAACATATTAAAAAAGAAGAAACATAACAAAGGAATGTCTTATGGAAATCTACAAAATCAAACAACCTTTGCATTATTCTGACCAAAATGCTACTAGAATATATAACTATGGAAATCAAAATAAAAAATGCAGATGACATGGACTTAAAAATGAAAATAAGGGAAAACATATAAAAAGGTAAAACAAAGGCATTATACAGAAAGTTATGAAAATCCATAGCAGCTTGCATCAATTGAACCTAACTACTACTACAAGATATTAGTATGTCATTTAAATCAAAGAAAGAGATGAAATAAAAAAAACTAAGAAGAAAATAACATATTTCAAAGACAGATGCATGATGCAAAACAATAGGGAATACAACTAATATAGCACAGAAATTGCAACATTCCACAAAGACAATTACACTGGAACTATAAACATAAAATACGCATAACATGATATAAAATTGGAACCAAATCACATACATTATCAATGAATAGTAGCCATAAAATGAACCTACATATAATACACTCCTGCTACTTACAACTAAAATCTCAATAAAAAGGAAATAAATAGATTACATCTTGTTGCAACTACTGCTGAAATGCAACCATAATAAGGCAAACAGCAAGTAGCAACTGCAGCTTACCAGCAAATGTAAACACATTATAAGGCTTTCTCCGGCTTATCAAGCACCCAATGCCTTCCTCCGGCTTTGTAATTTACCTATAAGAAGAGATCAATTCCTTTTAGGTAACCAAATTTGCTTGGGTCCTCCAAGGTTACTGACTAAGCTTTTGGGCACCTAAATAGCTTTCTTCTGAGACCACAATTGGTACACCAATGAACTTAGCATGAACACCATTAGCACCCCTAGAAAGTAAATAGCAAGAATCAAACTTAATGGAGGATATGGTAGGGTTCTTGTTCTTGCAATTTCTCTCCAAATGTCCCACTTCATTGCACTTGTTGCAATAGGTCCCATTACCCCTCACAAATTGACTCTTGTGAGAGGCAAAAGATTTTTTGCCACTCTTTGGGACATAGCCTAAGCTCTCTTTGTTACAAGAGAACCTTCGACTACTTAGGCACTTGAGCAAGTGGGTATATCCACCGTACGCCTTTCTGAGTGCATATGTGAGCTCATTAACCTCCTTCTATAGTGTTTCATTCTCTACAATGAGAGTGGAGTCACAAGTGAAACCATCACTAAAGAGAAGTACTTATGCTACAAGAGGGGTTAGTGGTCGCAACAACAATAGGAGTAGAATATCACAAGTTACTCCTACATTGGCTATTTCAGTAGGCTACTTCCTTTGAACAAGGAGAGAGGAGTGAGCTTCCTTCAACTTCTCATGAGTTTCAATTAGAGCCTCATGAGTAGCTAAATGCTCATTAAGGGTTTGCTCAAGAGCTTTGTGCCTTTTATGCAACTTGAATTTTCCCTCTTCTTGTTTTTGAGAGAATGAGCCTCTTGCAATAGCTCGATCAGTTCCTCCTTGGAGGGCTCCTCGTCCTCAATATCACTCCCACTATCGCTCTCATCATATTGTACCTTTGGGCCCTTGTTCATGACGCATGATGAGGGGGTGTCAAAGATGGAGGGCTTCTTATTGATGGCGATGTTGACAAGTGACTTGATCTTGTTACTCTTCTCATCATCATCACTTTCACTTGAGGCATCAGAGTCCCACTCGACACAATACACATATGGCCTTTCGTATTCTTCTTAAAGGTCATTGTTTTGCCTTCCTTGTCCTTCTAGGACTTGCTCTTCTCATCCTTGGAGCTCTTCTCCTTCTTGGGACAATTGTCTGTAAGATGACCAATATCCCCACACTCATAGCACCTTCTTTCTTCCTTCCTTTTGGATGAGGATCTCCTTTAGGCATGGCAATGGGGTAGATACAAAAAAACGCATGCATGATATATTTTATATATTGACATGTATAAACAAGAGGCAATAAACAATACACAATTTCATGACTCAACTTATAACACACTTAATAGCTTACATAAATAATTTATTAATAAAACACATGAGTTTTTATTCAACTGGTCTATTTCGGACATCCATTGGACATCCGCCTAGAGGGAACCGAAATGTGAAACTGAACCCAATAAGTTTTGGCTTCATCGTGGGGGGGTGAAATCGAACCGAAGCCGCTGGACCCAAACTCCACGAATCTCTGACCCGAAATGGCCCCACTGCCATCCCTAGTCTCCTTCTTCTTGCACCATAACCTTTCTTCTTCATGAACTTGCCAGACCGGTGCACAAAGAGAGCCATGTCCTCCTCCTCCACACTTGAGCTTGAGCTTGCATCTTCATCATCACTTGATTCTTCCTTTTCTTGCTCTTGCCATTGGATGATGTGGTGGCCTTGAATTCCACACTCCTTTTCTTCTTCCTTCTCCACCTCCGCAATTTTCTCATGGTATGTGTCTTGTGTGACTACATCATCTAGTACTTGGGTAGGGGTGACTCCCTTCAAGCTGCCTCTCACAATGATAGTCACCAATGTGTCAAACCTTGGTGGGAGGCATCTCAAGAACCAATAGGAGAAGTCCTCATCATCAACTTTGTGCTTCAAATTCCTTAGCCCATTTACAATGGCATTTATCCTATGGAACATTTATGGCATACTCTCATCTTTTAGCATCTTGAACTTGGCATACTTATCCTTGAAGATGTAGAGCTTGGCTTCCTTGACCGCTGAGGTGCCCTCATATGAGTCTTCAAGCCTTTGAAGCATCAGGCTAGGCTCGCTAGACATCTCCGGTGAGCACTAGATGCCCCCGATGTCTAGTTTCCAATAGCTCAAAAAATAGTCGTTACCAATGTTAGAGGTCCGTGCGCACCTCCGGTGCACAGCGGACACCTCCGGTGTGAGTTAGCTCTAAGTGTCCCCAAAAACAACCTCTCCGGTTGAATGATGCAGTGTGAGATATAGTGCTCACACTAGACATGTCCAGTGGGTGGATTGAACTTTTCACGCTTGGTAGACACACACCGGACCTCTACAGTCAGTGCACGTCTGGTGCACACCAGAGAGAAAGGTGATTGGCTGGGAAAACGACTAAATCAGAGCACAACCCGACCTGTCTGGTGGTAGCTCTAGTGCCACATTGGACAGATCTGGTGAGTGCAAATTAGCACAGCTAGGACCTCTCAACTCTCTCTTCGCAAGCGTGCCAACTCTCAAATAATTTGCCAAACATCTAAGCACCGAGTTAGCATTTTTCAAAGTGCTTTGAAAAACATCTTCGCTTGCTACTCACCACGTCACTAGGTATAATGCACATGCATGTAAATCAACACCTAGTGGCACTAGATAATTGTGTTTGCTAATTAGAGCACCCCTCTTTTGAGGAAAACTATGAAGCTTACTCCCCATAACTTTATTGAAAAGAAAGGACAAGTACAAAGGTTAGCTAGGTGCTAACACAAGAAAGAAAGCTTACATAAAAACAAACCACAAAACAGGCACAAAAGCCTTGCCTAACCAGGCAAGAAGACTGTCGCAGTCGTAACAAGAAAAAATTACAAAGTTTCTAGCCAACTCATTATAACAAAGTGACAATGGGGTGGGAGTCGGTGCAAGTGAAGTTTAACTTCACTTTTGAAAATAGCTTTCCAAGCCACCACTGAGGGTGCATTTACATTGAAGATATATGCATTTCTTTCTTTCCAAATACTCCAATCAACAATCATCACAATGACCAACAAATAGGGGGAATTGGATGTAGACTTCTGATGAGCAAGCATTTGAAAGAGACTTCCTTGAATGTTCCATTGGATGTTTACTATGTACCATCTCATGATGTTGGAAGAGCACTCAAAGAAGAGATGCATTGTCGTCTCTTCCACATTTTCGTGGCACAAGACACAGTTGTAACCCTCCTCAAAGTGCTTATGGCGCTGTCTAAGCACATTTCTAGTATTGAGTCTATCCATGAGGAGGAGCCAAGCAAAGATTTTTATTTTGGGCATGCATTTTGATTTTTAGATCCAAAGGAACATGGCAGGTGGAGCACTGGAAGCAAACTGGTGCTTGTAAAAGTTGTTGGTTCTGAATATGGGGTTGTTCTAGATGTAAGACCAAATATGTAACTAATCTTGTGTTGACTTGAGAGGTTCTATGATTTGTGACAAGTCTAATAACTCATTATAAGCTGCCTTGGTCATTGGTAGCCTAAACAAGCCAAGCATATCCCCATTGAAAAGAACTTTGTGTAGAGACAACTACTTGTTAGAAGCAAAAGTGTAGAGAGCAGGAAGTGTAATGAAAGTAGTTGACCTGCAAAACATTCTTCATAGAAACTGACAGTATCACCTTTACTTGCAATCAGAAGGAGCCTGAGTAGTCAAAAGATGAAGCACTTTCTATTGGTAGTAGGAGCTACAAACTAAGTGCACCCAATGGATATACACCTTATTGTAGAACTTGTCTAAGTGCTTAAGCAAAAGATCATCATTCTGCAGATAAAGATTCTTAACCTCCGGCCTTTGTTTTTGGCATGGTTACTAACTCCCATGCAACCAAATTATAACCTTTAGCATTTATGTTTGAACCCCTCCATAGACAGTTCTTTCTAAAATATAGTCTGGAGACCATTAGACAACCGTATGATTAGAATATGCCTCCACATTTCCACTGTTATATCGTTTGTTTCTGTTTTCTACGGTAAGTCGAGAGTGAATTATGAATTGAAGAGAATTTTGAGAGATATATAATATATATGCACCAACCATTATGAGATAAAAATATTTAGAGCGTTTTAAATAGTTCGGTTATTGAAGAAAAGTTAGCGTCCTTATATATTCACATGTGCCTTCCAACATTCGATAATTGTTCTCTGCTTGTAGTGTTCATCTCTACATCTCACGGCCTAATGGCAGGTTAGTAATTTCTCTACAACACAAAAATAAGCTATATTTTGTTCTCTTAGTTTCATCTTCTCTTTATTATTTTTAAACCCATTTTTGTTGTTGCGAACATTTCAGGTGCCCCTCGGCCAGTAATGACGTAAGTTCGAATTTCTTGTTGAAAGCCACGAATTGTGCATTTGGCATATTAGTTCCTATCATTATAAATTTAATGAACTCATTCGTAGTGTTGGTGAAGAATTCATTGCGCATCGTTTACTTAACCCATTACACCTTCCCCTAGCATGGTGCTACCAAAACCACTCAACAAGTATAGTTTTGTCAAAACTAAAATATTGCATGGTGGTAGCATCGGTACTTAGGAGTGTGTTTCTTGCATGTTATAAGTATCTAGTTAATGAATGCATGCATTAGCTAAATGTTTTACTAATAAAACTGTTATGTGGATTATTGTTGGTGTTTCAAACTGTCGACTAGTAAATTTATATTTGCGCATCTGGCCCAGATTGTGTGCTCAGAGGACACAAGGGTTTATACTGGTTTCGGGTGAAATGTCCCTATAGTTTGAGGCTACTCGTGTTATCGACACTTGTTTGTAGTAGGGGTTACAAACGGGCGAGAGAGGGAGAAGATCCCAAGTCTCTGATGAAAGGATCAAATGGAGTTGAGTCTAGTTGAGCTCATTCAGCTATTGCACCATGCCCTTCTTGGGGCGTCTTGCTTTCCCTTTTATAAATGAAGGGGAAGGCGCAGGTTACACGAGAAAGAGAGAGAAAAGACAGCGAGAAGAAGGCCTTCGGGGTCGTGGCGCCCTTCATCTCCTTTATGTGGGTCCCACCGGTCCTGTAGATGATGGCGGGGATGGCTCCACGTCACGACCCTATTCATCATTGGCGCTATACGCGGGTGTCGTCAGCCGGTCGTGGTGCTCCATTTCGTCCAGGAGGGCGGCATGGTTAGCATATACCCCCATCGAAAGTCGTACGGGGATTAGATAGCATAGTGCCGGCATGCCCGACACTGTTGGCGACGTGAGTGCTCAGGTATGACCCGTCGTGGCCGCGGGTCACGTCATGACGTGCCTACTCCCTTTTCTGGTGTCAGAAGTTTGACACTGGGTTCATACTCTTAGACCCGTAGTGGTTGGGGGTGGTACTGACCCCCATCGGGCGAGGCGGAATCCCCCTTTGAGGGGTCTGGCGAGGCAAAGTCCACGTCCGAGGGGTCGGGCGAGATAGAGCCCATACCCTTAGGGTCAGGCGTGACGGAGCCCACGCCCTCAGGGTCGAACGAGACAGAGCCCACACCCTCAGGGCCAGACATGACGGAGCCCACGCCCGAGGGGTCTGGCGAGACGGAGCACGCACCCTTGGGATCGGGCGAGATGGGGCCCACGCCTTTAGGGTTAGGCGTGACGGAGCCCGCGCCCTTGGGTCAGGCGTGACGGAGCCCGCGCCCTTGGGGTCGGGCGAGACCAAAATATGCTCTTGACCATTCGGGCGAGTTAATGTTCACGGCCATCAGCTTCCTTCTTCCAGGTATCCCTAATACTGATTCTCGACAGTAGCCCCCGAGCCTATGGAGGAGTAGGATACTCCTTTGAAGGCTTTTTTAGACAGAAGGATTCTGTGGGTTTTTATCTCCCATTACGGGCCATGGGATGTCTTGGTAGGGTTGTGATTCCTTTCCGTCATGTTTGGGCTCTTCGGGAGCATGCAGCTGCGGGATTTGGGGGTCGGAAAAGATCTCTCTTGATTCTGATCCCTCCCTAGGATCCGATCGATCCGCCATTTGCGACCGCATATTCGGTCTCCTTGCGAGTCCAACTTCCCCCGAGCCCCCATGCGTAGCAAGGGTTTGGTCAAGGGATCAGCTCGTCTTGTGGTCATTCTCCCTCAAGCATTTTTTTCGATAAAACGGAGGGGCTGAGCCATGCCATGTTTTCCTCGATGGACGAATCATGGTGCTCGGTGAGCTATTAATGGGCTAGTTCGAGTGGGGCTCTGGCTTCCCATTTGCGGGGGTCCGGCATGGGTCAGTTGGTGACCGACTCCTGATTCTTGGCGGCCAATCCATATAGTTCTTAGGTCCGTTCGACTGGTCCCAAGGGCTCATTGCCTTTCTTCGAAGAAAAACCATAGACTGTGCTTTGGCCAAGACCCGAACGTGGGCCGAGATGCCCATGGCGCAAGTGCGCCTGGGTACCAGCCGCTAGTGGGCCCATCCCTTACACCCCTCACTCTAAAGGTACCCTAAAGCAGTTGTGAACCCGTCTGTGGGCCAACCTTCGAACTCCTATGCCTTAATGGGCCATGGGAGTATTTTGAGCTCCGTATCCCTTCTTACATGCAGCGATTTTTGGCCCATCGAGGGGGCGAACCACTGTCCGGCGTGCCCTTCGAGGAACGGCTGGGGGTGATCAAGGAGTCGGTGACCCCCCTGGCGCAGAACCTATCAGTCAAGATTGAGGATGAGGTCATTCCCCTGAGGGGTTAGTTAGTTAGATAGGCTAGGCGGTGAACTTGTAATAAGTAGATAAGTTTTTAACTTTTGTTATGGTCGAATAGACTTTTGGTTCTTCTCCCTTTTTATGTATAAAAAGGTTAATGCGTTTTGACCCTTTCCATAGTTAAGGTTGTAAAGCTCGGGGTGCGGGCGAAAAAACTCTGATCACGCTGGTGAGCAAAAACGTTGTAGCCACTAGGACGTAGGTTTCTTGTGGTCCGGCCAGTTTTACTCATCGTTTGTTTTTCGCAGCCCTTACTTCTAGATCTTAACATAAGAGAGGATCGGACCCAGAGAATGTTTTTGGGAAGATATACTCCTATCAACCCCTGAGTGAGGCCCGACCCCTTGCCGTTGCTAGGATCGAGTGTCACTGAAGATCGAGGAGACAAAATAGTGAAACCGATAAGAAAAAAATGTTTTCGCATTTCAGAAACATCATTCTTAATTTCCGCAAGTATATGCATAGGCTAGGAGTAAAAGCAACGTAGCTGTTCGATGTTCTAGTCGTTGATGAAGACTTTGTCATCGATGGTCTTGAGCTTGTGGATGCCTAGTCAGAGCACCTCCGTGATGACGTATGGTCCCTCCCACGGTGGAGAGAGCTTGTGGCGGTTCTTGTTGCTCTAGACGAGGCGGAGCACCAAGTCCCCAACGTTGAAGGCTCGACCCCGCACCCGACGGTCGTGGTACCGGTGCAATGCTTGCTGGTACTTGGCCAAGCGAAGGAGGGCAATGTTGCATGCTTCATCAAGCTGATCCATGGTGTCCTCGAGGGACACCTTGGCTCTCTGCTCGTTGTACGCCCTAACCCTCGATGCTCCGTACTCGAGGTCTGTTGGGAGGACCGCCTTGGAATCATAGATCATGAAGAAAGGTGTGTAGTCGGTCGCTAGGCTAGGGGTCGTCCTCAAGCTCTAGAGTACCGCAGGAAGCTCCGCAACCCATCGTCCACTAAATTTGTTCAGCAGGTTGAAGATCCTAGGCTTAAGGCCTTGCCAGATCATGTCGTTCATGCGCTCAACCTGCCCATTCATGTGGGGGTGCGCCATGATGACCCAATCAGTGAATAATCACATGATAGGGATCATCTGGAGTGCTTGGGCCGATAGGTGGGTTTGACAAGCATAGTACTAACACCCTTCGTAGGTGTGCACAATTTGCTCGGCGTCGACCACCGCGGTTGGCCAGTAGAAGCCCTGTCGGAATGCTTTTTCCAACTAAGGTTCTGGGTGTGGCATGATGTCCATAGACCCCACCATGGATGTCCTTCAGTAGTAGCATCCCTTGTTTGATGAGGATGCAACGCTATAGGATCTTGGTGTTGCTTCAATTATAGAGCTCCTCCTCAATAATAATGAAGGACTTGGTGCGACGTGCGAGCTGTCGGGCCTCTGTTTTGTCCGTCGGGAGCACCTCGTGGAGGAGGTAATCGAGCTAAGGTGATCGCTCGGAGTCGGGTGCTTCCTCAGTGGTCCCCTCCTTGATGACCGCGAGCTTCTCGGAGGCGATAATTGATAAGGCGTGCTCACAGCACTCAACTTTGCACTCGTAAGCACGCTAGAAGGAGGTGTTGACGGTGATGACCCCACGCGGGCCTGGCATCTTGAGCTTCAGGTAAGTGTAGTTGGGGATGACCATGAACTTCACATAGCACGGTCGTCCTAGGATGGCGTGGTAGGTTCTATGGTTGGCCGGGTCCCCGAAGGTGATAGGCAGGTCGATCTGCCCGAGCGGTATGACTTGTTTCCCAGCACGATGCCGTGGAAAGATGCCCCGGTCGGTCGAACGCGCCACCAGTCGATGGCCATGGCATCAAGCGTCTTGGCGTACATGATGTTGAGGACGCTGCCTCCATCCATTAGCACCTGGGTGAGCCGCTTAGTGCCGACAATCGGGTCAACCATGAGCGGATACCTTCCCGGCTATGGAACGCTCTCTGGGTGGTCGGATCGATCAAAGGTGATGGCGGACTCCGACCACCGAAGGAATATATGGCATGGATGGCTCGTCCACGTAGACCTCGCAACGCGTGAGCTTTTGGCGGCGCTTGGAGTCATAAGCTGCCGCCCCACCAAAGGTCAAAAGGCAGCCATCTGGCGTCGGAAAGCCACCATCTTTCCCCTCGACTTCATCCACCACCGGCTCAGGCTTTTTCCTCTGGTCCCCCTTTTAGGAGCCACCAGACAGGAAACACTTCATGAGGGGCATAGTCCTTGTACAGGTGCTCGATGGGGAAGATGTGGTTCGGGCACGGGCCCTCGAGTAGCTTCTCGAAGTGGTCGAGAGCACCTTCGGTGGGCATCCGGCTGCCTTTCTGTTCGGCAGCAACCACAAGCAAGCATCGTGTCACTGCTTGTTCTTCTTCTTGTTCGAATGGTTGGAGGTGCCCTCGCCGGTGTCCTCGTCCCGCTTCGCTTTGCCCTTGGGGTGGTTGAAAATCGCTCCGACCGCCTCCTCACCTGAGGCATGGCTGGTCATGATGTCGAGGAGCTCCTTAGTGGTCCATGGGCCCTTGCATCCTAGCTTGTGGACCAAGGACTCATAGGTGGTCCCAAACAGGAAGGCTCCGATGACATCGGTGTCGGTGACGTCGGGCAACTCATTGCATTGCCTGGAGAAGCGTCAAATGTAATCGTGGAGAGTTTCCTCGAGCTTCTGTTGGCAATTCTTTAGATCCTAGGGGTTCCTAGGGTGCATGTAAGTGACCTGGAAATTTCCCACAAAGATCTCCTTTAGGTCCACCTAGCTTTGAATCCAGTTGGGCGAAAGGTGCTCTAGCCATGTTCGTGCCGAATCGGCCAGGAACAAGGGGAGGTTGTGGATAATGAAGTAGTCACTATCTACACCATTGGCTTGACAAGCAAGCCGGTAATCCTCGAGCCATAGGCCGATGTTCGTTTCCCCAGGGTATTTCAGGATGTTGGTCGGTGGTCGATACCGCAGTGTGAAAGCCGTGTTGAGGATGTGCTGGCCAAAAGCCTAGGGCCCCGACAAATCAGAGGTTGGGCTCTGGTCCTCGCCGCTATCGTAACATCCGCCACAACGAGGGTGGTAGCCACGTCCAGCCTCCTTTCTATTGCCCCCCTATCTGTGCCTATGGGAGTCTAGGGTGTTACGTACATCATGGTTGGGGCCGAGACGCTCATGCACCGGGACCATGGCAAGCCCCCCGCCGTTGCATGGCGCCTGGTGGATGTATATGTCCCAACCATGTCATCCCGAAGACACGCACTGACTGGCGTCGAGCTTGCATCACCGAGACAACGAGCTTTCCACCTTCTGCACCACCGCGTGCAGATCTCACGATGGGTCCAACGGTCTTTGGGTGTCGTGGGCTCTGGGTGCCCTTAGAGCAAGGCTGCCATGGCAGCTATGTTCTGGCTTGCCCGGGGGAAGTGCGGGAGGCGTCCATCATCCTTGATGATCCTCCAGTTTACATCGCAGGCGATGGCACATGCACGGCCACCATCTCCATGGTGTTCGATCTCGCGCTCGAGTTCCACATGCTCCTGCTCCAGCTAGAGTCACGCATCCTCGATCTCCTTGTGCCATGCCCTTAGCTGCTCCACCCGCAGGCGAGGCAGGGCCCCTGCATCTCCCTTGACCTCGCCGTTGGGGTAATTCATAGGAGTAGCCCCTCCCTCATGGATGCTTTTGACATGCCCCTCTAGGGCGCCTGCCATGAAGCATTATCGCGAGGGGTGTTGGCTTCCCCTACTGGAGTTAGAATCAGAGATCGTCTCTGAATCTCCCGTCAGAAGGTCATGGAAAGATTCTGTGATGTAGTCCATCATACCCACGAATTCGTCATCTGTGGGGGACGGGTGTAACAGAACCGACCAATTATACGAAATTAAGTAAGAAAATCATCCACCAGAGCAGACGATTGAGCAAACTTAAGCCCGTATAACCCGGTAGTCCGTGAAATCACGAAGGATTTCAAACCAACTCGTGTCCCAGCCATGATCGTAATAAGTTTAGCGGTCACCAATCACATATTACATAAAAGTTTCCATAACAGATACATCAGAGTTTAAACATAGTTATTACAAAATAAGTTCGAATAAAAGTAGCGGAAGTCATTTGTTTAAAACCACACACACACTCACACGGAGTTCAAATATAGTGCCAGCGAATGATCATCTCCAACAAAAGCATTAGATGAGACGTAAGGAATGACCATGCCCATGGTCCTAAGCATCACCCATCGCAGGATAGAGGCAGTTGATACAATAGCCGTAATACATCCGCCCATCTCGCAACAAGTGGGAATAAAACCACGAGTGCGAGAAGGTACTCGGCCAAGGACTTCACCCGACATAACCGAAAATAAATGACACCAAGGATTATGCGGGCATTATAGTAGGGTAGTCACTCATTTGCAAAAGAAGCATTTTAGCATTTCAAGAACCTTTCTAAAAGCGATATTGTCAAGTTAATTATTATTAACTCCGTCGACTAGATTTTCACCTATACTAGAGTAAACATGTGATTAAGCAATTAATGATAACCGCTGATCATTAAACAACTTCCATCTTGTCATATTCACTATAAGCGTCCAAGTGTTCCATAAACATTTACTACGATGAAGTAACTCAAGTCAAGTGCTCACTATCCGGGAAGCGATGGCGATTCGAATCGATTCCTAACCACCGGTGGTGATTTATTCCTTACACAAATCTCACTCACCCGCTAAAGTGAGATATTGATCACCGAGTCAACTTTCCGGTATCTCGAGTTTGCCAGAACCACATGTACCCGGGGCCGACCGATTGCACTTTGGTCTTATCATCCCGCCCGTGTCCTACCACACCAACTTGGCCTGCGGTCTTGCTGCGGGCAATCTACTCGGCCCGAAAAATCTCCCAGCCAGCGGGTCGGAAGGTACTTTATCCGGCCAGCTAAATGTAAGGCATGCGTTCAACATGACTCGAGGCCCAACAACGGTCGGTCCTTAATCGACCTGACGGAAACACTACGGTCCAAAACCACGCAAGTCTCCGCCCGGTCTCAACTTTATTTAACACTTAGTTATACCATGACTTCATAGCCATCCAAACAGATCCGGTAACCACCTATAGCTCGCGGTGACGAAATCACCCGACTTCTACCGGTCTAAGCCGGTTAAGCATTGACTTCATTGCGGATACCGTGGTAACAAGGATATAGTATAACAAAGGTAAACAAGGTATAATGCAAAAAGCGGTTGCAAACAACTCCTGAACGTAATGCATCAATTTAAAGTAAAGCATTTAACGAAATCATTGCAAACCGGGAGAAAGATGCTCGGGGGCTTGCCTCTCTCGAAGGAGCTCGGACGGTGATCGGGGCACTCGGGAAGTTCTTCAACGTCCTCCTCGTCGACTTCACGGCACTTCTGCGCACTGCACCTCGAATCTGCTCCTCGGGCTCCTCGGGTATGACGACTGGGTTCTCGGTTTGCGATCCCGTATGATGCAATGCGTGTAAGTGCCTATGCAATCGGTTGCATCGAAGGAGATGAATGCAATGAATATGTTGAAAGGCAAGGTAGACAACATCATCCAAGAAACTATGCTACAAGCACATGTCATCTCTGCATTCTCTTCTACTACCAATATGTTAAGTCAACATATTTTATTAAATGCTTCAAAGATACACCAAAGCTTTACTAATTTCTTAATCACACTTAAGGCAACACTTGCTTAAACCCTAATTAATAATAGGTTTGAATAGCAACCTATATTTCTGATGCTCCTAAAAATCTGAGAAAATTACAGTAGCATACTACTACCCTAAACAGACTACCATAAAAAATTTCATGGCATTTGGATAAGTAAACTATCCTACACAAAATGACAAGCTATAGCCTAAAAATGAGCA
The DNA here is from genome assembly GCA_904845875.1 of Miscanthus lutarioriparius. Lineage (NCBI taxonomy): Eukaryota > Viridiplantae > Streptophyta > Magnoliopsida > Poales > Poaceae > Miscanthus > Miscanthus lutarioriparius. Next base: position 2,940,941 of record CAJGYO010000003.1, on the reverse strand, counting down.
TGAAATTACTTTGTACTATGAAAAGTGTCAAACAACAGAATTAATATTTTTCCTAGGTTCTTCATGGTATATAATGACTGTACAAAAATTATCACATGCATGTTTTATACAAAGTTTGCTCTCTAGCAAAAATAACAAAAATCAGCCATTTAAGGTACTTGAACTACACCTCTAAAGTTTTCCACAGCACATGCATGAAATATATTTTTCCTAGGAAGTACATGACATAAGAAGATTAACAAACTTGGAATCATATTTTTCTGAAGCCTAGATATTTTTCTACATATTTTTCAAGTTATCAGCAATATTCAAGATTAAATAAAATCCTATAGAAAAGTATATCAAAAATGACATGCACTATTTTTCCCAAGTAGATCTGGTGATAAGGAACCTAGCAAATTTTGTTTCAACAAATTTGGAACAAGTTTGATCATCCAAACATTTTTCAAACCATTTTTGATTTCAAATAACAAATAATAAAGGAAATCAATTCACTTTAAACAATATTGGGCCGGCCCGCTGGAAACAGCTGGCCCACGGCCATCACCGGCCTTGCGCGGCCCGAGCGCGAGGGAGGGGAGACGGCCCAGCAGGCGTCGTTACGGCTCGGCTTGGCAGCGGCCACCGAAACAAAGTGCCTCGGCAAAGTGCAAGATCTGGCTGGGCCAGTAAGCTTCGGCCACAGGCCAGGCGGCCAACTCCGGCCACGGCGCAAGCGAACAAGCGGCGCCGCAGGATGTCGAGGAGACGAAGTGCGGTAGGGTAGCTAGGCTAGGCTAGGCGAAGAGAAGGAAGACGACTTCCATGGCGGCCGAAACGCAGCGGCGCCATGGCCGGCGTCGTCGGCGGCGGCGCGGAGGCTCGACCTGTCTTGTGGAGGGAGGCGCAAGTCGAGCGCGACTTGAAGGAAGGCGAGGCGGAGCTGCGCGCGCGAGGAATCGGGAATGGCGCGCGGTGGTGCGGGAGCTCGACGCCGGCGGAGGCCGGGCTTGGCGGCGGCGGCGAGCTTCGGCTTTTTGCTCTGGAGGAGAGGGAAGGCAATGCGGGCGGGAGTGAGCGAGCGCCTGCAGCTCAGCAGAGAGTAGGCGGGCGCGTGGCGCTGGCTCGAGCCAGCGTAGCTGCCGCAATGACGGCAATGGCGACATGGCACATGGTCGCCACGCCGGGCGAATGTCTCTGCCATGGTCGTCGCGCGTGGACGAGCGCCGCCAGGGAATGACAGCGCGGGGCAGCCGAGGCGGCGCAGATGGGATGGCGCGGCAGTGAAGCGGGCAGGTGCCGGTCTTGGGCCGAGCGAGGCGAGGCGAGGCGCGCGCGGGAGGCTCGCTGGGCCGGCTTTCTTATTTGGCGGGCTGAAGCGGCGGCGACCCGCTAATGAAAAACATTCTTTTAAATTTTCATTTTCAATAAATTTTTAAATAACAGTTTTCAAATATTATTTTGAGCAAGAAAATGACCTCTTTTGAAATGTACCAAAATGAAAGTTGCTTAGAATTTAATTCTCTACAACTTTGCTTTTAGGACCACAGCCAAATTCTTTCTAGATTTTGAATTGGAAGATCAAAGTCCACGTTTAGCTCAAAACCCTAATTTTTGGAATTTATTTTTGAAGCCGAATTTTGAATTAATTTGAATACAAACATTGCTCCAAAAATTGAACTAAACATTGCTAGATGATTTACAATAGCAGCCAAACATGTTCTACTAACCTAGCAAGCAAGAATCAGAGCAAAACAACTCTAATAAGTGTATGCATCATTTACGTTTCACAAACATGTTTCAGTATGTTTCAAGTAATGTTTCAGTTATTATATGCAAGATTATTCATGTATGATTAGGATGCTTGATGATGCATGATATGCATGATTTGCGATTGCTTAAATACAGGCATAACACCGGGGTGTTATACTGACCCTCCCCTTATAAAAATCTCTCGTCCCGAGATTTGGGTTCTGAACCATTTGTTATAAAATTCTTCATAAGCCTTTTGTAGATACTCTCCTGTTTCCCAAGTTGCATCTCCCTCATCATGATGATCCCACTGTATCTTGTATGTTTTCACCACACTATTCCGAGTAGCACGTTCCTTAGTGTCTAACACCCGGACTGGTTGTTCACGATACACCAAATCTGATTTGAGTTGAATACCTCGAGGCTCTATTCTTTCCTCCGGAACACGCAAACATTTCTTGAGATGTGATACATGGAAAACTGGGAAAACTGTACTCATTGTCTCAGGTAACTCTAACTTGTAGGCTACCGGACCTCTTTGTTCCAAGATTTTGTATGGTCCTACGAATCTCGCAGCAAGCTTTCTTCGGATTCCAAACCTTTTCTTCTTCATTGGCGTGACTTTCAGATAAACATAGTCACCAACTTCAAAACTAAGGGGTCTCCTTCTTTTGTCTGCATAGCTTTTCTGACGTGATTGGGCCGCTTTCATATTCTGCTGAATAATATGAACTTTCTTCTCGGCTTCTTCTACAAAGTCAATGCCATAATACCTTCTATCACCAGGCTCGACCCAATTCAATGGTGTTCTACATTTTCTGCCATATAAAGCTTCGAATGGGGCCATCTTGATGCTTTCTTGATAACTATTATTATAAGAAAACTCAGCTAATGGTAACCATGACTCCCATGATCCCTTGGAAGACAATACACAGGCTCTCAACATATCCTCCAAAACAGCATTCACTCGTTCAGTCTGACCATCTGTCTGAGGATGATAAGCGGTACTGCGAATCAAACTAGTTCCTAAACCTTTGTGTAAATGTTCCCAAAAATGAGCCGTGAACTGTGAGCCTCTATCAGATATTATGGTCTTTGGTATTCCATGCAACCTCACAATTTCTGCGATATACTTCTCAGCATATTGAGGTGGTCGATATTCTGTTTTGACAGGCAAGAAATGAGCGGTCTTGGTAAGACGATCCACAATTACCCAAATCGAATCATGTCCTTTTTGAGTAGTTGGCAAACCCGTGATAAAATCCATACTGATATCGTCCCACTTCCAACTAGGGACTGATAAGGGTTGCAACATACCGGCAGGTTTCATGTGAATTGCTTTCACTCGACAACATGTGTCACATCTGACAACATATGCTGTAATTTCTTTCTTCATTTTGGTCCACCAATAACGAGATCTTAGTTCTTGATACATCTTACTACTTCCAGGATGGATAGATAGCTTAGAAAGGTGAGCTTCATCCATGAGTTTATTTCTAAGCTCTCGATCCTTGGGAACCACAAGACGGTTGTCAAACCACAACACGCCCTGTTCATCCACTTTAAAGTGTTGAGACGGCTTTTCTTTTATTTTCTCTTTGATGTGGAATATCCCCTTGTCAGTTTTCTGACCTTCTATTATCTTACTTTCCAACGAGCAACTAATCTGAATACTATGTAACACAGCAGGATGCATTAGATCGAACCCATCTTCAAGTAATGGCTGCACATTCAAGTAATGTGACTTTCTGCTCAAAGCATCTGCCACTACATTGGCTTTACCAGGATGATATTGCACATTCAAGTTATAATCCTTGATCAATTCCAACCATCTCTGTTGTCTCATGTTTAGCTCTGGTTGGGTAAAGATATACTTAAGACTCTTGTGATCCGTGAAAATATTGCACACATTACCAAGCGGTAATGTCTCCAAATTTTAGGGCGTGCACAACTACCCGCAAGTTCAAGATCATGTGTTGGATAGTTGACCTCGTGCTTCCTCAATTGACGTGATGCATAAGCAATGACTCTCCTTTCTTGCATAAGAACACACGGCCCTAATCCAGTCTTTGATGCGTCGCAAAACACATCAAATGGTTTCTCGATATCTGGTTGTGCTAGAACAGGAGCGGTGGTTAACAGTTTCCGCAAAGTGTGGAAAGTTGCTTCACACTCTTCTGTCCACACAAATTTATGATCCTTCTGAAGGAGACTTGTCATTGGTTTGGCGATCTTCGAGAAATCTGGTATAAAGCGGCGGTAATAACCCGCTAGTCCTAAGAAACTTCTAATCTCAGGAACTGAGGTCGGTGCTTTCAATTCATAACTTCTTGCACCTTACTTGGATCGACTGAAACCCCATTCTCTGACAGAATGTGACCAAGGAAAGGAACTTCCTTCAACCAGAATTCGCATTTGCTAAACTTAGCATACAGTTGATGATCTCTAAGTCTGGTCAAGACGGTTCTCAGATGCTCTTCATGATCTTTCTCATTCTCGGAGTACACCAGAATGTCATCGATGAATACTACCACAAACTTATCCAATTCTGGCATGAAAACTGTATTCATCAAGAACATAAAATATGCAGGAGCATTTGTCAAGCCAAAAGACATGACAAGATACTCATACAACCCGTATCTGGTGGAAAATGCAGTTTTCGGTATATCCTGTGGCCTAATCTTAATCTGATGATAACCGGATCTCAAATCTATTTTTGAGAACACCTTGGCCTTGGATAATTGGTCAAAGCGAACATCGATATGTGGCAAGGATATTTATTCTTGACGGTCACAAACATTGAGTGGCTTTGTAATCTCGCACATTCTCAACGTGCCCTCTTTCTTCTTTTTCACAAACAAAGCGGGACATCCCCACTCGGACTTGCTTGGCGAATAAACCCCTTTTTGACAAATCTTCTAATTGCTTCTTCAGCTCAACTAACTCATCTGGAGGCATCCGATAGGGTCTCCTTGAAATCGGAGCCGTTCCGGGTACTAGCTCAATTCCAAACTCAATCTCCCTATCCGGTGGAAGACCAGGTAACTCATCCGGGAATACATCCGGAAATTCACACACTACCGAATCGATGAATAGGAATGATCGCCAGTAGCACATGTAACACTTATAAGGTCTCATTCTCCGAGGCAATGGTACTTGGAAAGTACCCTCACCCAGGGGATCCTTAAGGGTAAGTACTCGACTTCCAGTATCTATGACCGCTCCCCAATCTTTCATCCAATTCATCCCTATAATGACATCCAAGACTAATCCAGGCATAACTATCAAGTTCACTCGGAACTTCCTCTGCTACCTAATTCAAGGGTTGCCCTCGAACCATCCGGTTAGTCAAAACATCACCCTATTTGAACTTATACGGTACCCATACCCCAATTACATGCATAGTTGTCCATGTTTACGTGCAAATGCTTGACTCATAAAAGAATGCGATGATCCGAATCAAATAGAACAACTGCAGGGGTTTTCGTTGACGGAAACTTACCAGCGAAAGGATTTTGCTCTCCCTCGGAATTTCATCCATTGTTGTCTTGTGCACTCTAGCATTATAAGTCTGCCGCTTCTTCTTGGGCGAATGCGGACAAAACCTCGAGAAATGACCGGGTTGATCACGAGTTATAGCGAGGTCCTCTTCTTGTCACGCAGATCCCACAGTTCCCTTGAATCGCCTTGTACCGCATTCTTGGTACGCTTTGTTAATTTGTACTACCATCTTGTACGGCTTTTGAGGTCCACGGAAATTTTGGCTTCTTGGTGAGGTGGCTGAATCTAGCGCCAGTGCTTGAGGGGCGATATGAAGGACGACCTCCCATAGGTGCTCTAGCTTGAGACGGCCCACCTTCAAAGGCTCTCTTGCGTGTCTTGGGCTGCGATCTTTGGCGTTGTTATTCTTCTCCTGCTTGAGACGATCGGTTGATGAAGTCATTGAATCGACACGGTTGTTGGTACCAACATGCTTCATCATTTTGGATTGAGTCCTCTCTTGGCTGGCTATTCTTTTAGCATCTGTGTCAACCATGTCGAGAGCATAGCGACACAAGTTGTTGAAAGCATGCGGTATTGCGTCACGGTTTTGGTGCCTGGTTCAACGCCGAAACTCTCCCAACTTCATTTCGGTCAGCCCACGGTGGAATATAGACTCCACGAAAAGCCTCAACAAACTCTCTCCAAGAAATCGAGCATTTGGAGGGAAGGTGGTGCGATGGTGCTTCCACCACATTCCCGCCGGTCCTCGCAATTGAAGTGCAACATACTCCGTTTTCGAACCTCACCATCCTCAACACACACGGAATTTATCTTCCATCGTGTTGATCCATTCCTCGACATCAAGTGGCTCTGTGGCTTCCTTGAATACGGGTGGCCTGGTGTCCATGAAATCCTTGAAGCTGCTATATTGGTTCACTCCATGCCACCACCTTGATTGTTACCACGTTGAACGTTGTTGGCGATGGTGCGCAAAAATCCTCCATGTTCTTACGGGATTGTTCCGTGTTTCTTGTGACTCCTCGCAGCAACGCGCGAGAAACATCTCGGGGGTAAACGGGGAGGAGGTGGCAAATGTGGTTCATGGGGAGGTTCATTGTTGTTGCCGTGGTTCCCATCATCACCACCACCACCGGTCCCCGCACCATTAGCACCGGTCTCGGCGACTTCATCGTGGTTCGGCGAGTGTTTGTCATCGCATATTTCAAAGAACAAGTAACGATTGAGTGAAGTCGTAATGATTGCAGTGAAGAAAAATTATGCCGTCTTGATTTTCTTGGGAGAGAATAAATTCATGCAATAAAACAGAGGCACAACAATCTCATCCCAATTAAGACAACAACACTTAACCGAATTACTTCAATGGCAAACATCGCATCCATACGGTCACATTGCCAAGATACATACACTTCGACTTTTTATGCGTTCGGATATCGCATTCAAAAATCAAGTTCCAACCACATGCCAAGTCTCATACGTTCAAACAACATACGATAGGTTACATGCCAACAAAAGAAAGGTCTTCGCGACGGGACCTAGATACTAGCGCGCAAGGCAACTAGCCTATTCCTCGGGGCCATCGTCCGGGATCGGAGGCGTCACCATCGCCTCCGGGTGAAACTACAGGCTCGTTACGGTTGTCGTCGTCGATGTCCATGCCAATGGCGTTTGTTGAGCATATGGGCCAACCCCATTGTAGAGCGCGTGAAACTCCTCGTGCGAGTTGCCGTTGTATTCCTCTAGCTCATCGACTCTCTGCGGCAGAAGGTTTCTTGCGTTCCGAGCTTCATTCCTCTCTGAACCAATTGTGTCCAATCATGCGGTCTGCATTGTTGTTGGCTTGAGTCAACGTATGCACTCATTGCATAGCTCTATCACCTCTCTCAACCGCTTTGATCTCATTGTAAATTCATATCGATAACCGCTCCTGCAAGCTAACTATGGCTCGTGCTGTCTCTTCTTCTTCTTCTTCCTTTGAGCTTATCCTCACTCATAAGCCAGTCAAAGTCCAGTAGGTACTCTCGAGACCCTCATACGCTCTAATGGCGGCGAACATAGCACTCATTGCACAGGTTGTCGCTAGCTTGTCCCTCACCGGACCTCTAACCAATGCACTTCCACGAAATTTGAACCCAAATGGCATCACGAGGATCATCCCTAGGAAAAGTACCATTTAGAGCTGCTTTGCAAGCTCACTTTGGGAAATCTGCTCATAATGTCCCCGATGATGACACGGAAGGCTGCTCCCTCTGCACCCTCAATCGGTGAGTGCGACCCTCAAACTCAAATGCCAACCATCCCAATCTGGAGCATCACCGAGAGCGGGAACCGTGATCTCCACCACTGCAAGTCCATCATCTCGCCAACCGGCTCTCATTCCAAGAGTACACGGCTCTTGACCCTCTGGGTACCCCACATCATGGAGCACTCTCCAAAGCAAAGTTGGCATGCCAAACTCGCTCAAGAAGGTGTCCGTGGTGCGGTGCTCCCTCGAGGCCAGCAGGCGTCGGGGTGCTCTTCCTCCGGTGGACTTACTGGGCGATGCCTTCGTCTGGGGGCCATCTGTAGCAAAAGTTCTCTTATTACTTGAAACATACTTTTGGTGATACGTCTTTTATCAAAATGAGATAATCAATTTATAAGGGAGGAATGCATGAGATGAATGAGATGCACAAGTAACATGATGTATGTACGTGCAGCGTCGTTCTCACAAACTTAGGAATAAATAATTTCTAACGACGAATTCGGTGGCATACAACGATCTCTCAATACGTAGCTAATACGTTCTACGATAAGCGTTGTTATGTACTGCAGAAAGATTCATTTCAGCCCAATTCCCAATGAATGCATAAAAGCGATAAAGTTTTATCTACACGCTCTATCTGAATCCCCGAGATCGTGTACAACGGTAGTAACTACCCGAACCATCGTCCTATTGACGGCATCGCCTCCACAGACGGAAGACCCATACATGAGATACCTTTGTAAAACATGCGTAGAACATGTAATTACTCCAAAGATCATATAAGCATTCACCCTAGATCGGCGGTGTATCCGATCATGCTCTCACAACTCACACTTACCGAGGCGTGAGGCAAATGATCCATTCATTACCACTCAAACAAGTGGCACTCATACAATAGCACGCACCATATGAGCGACGAAGAGAAATATGATGCAAGAACCCCAAGTCGATTATTTAATTAAGCCACCTAAAGTCCTTAATCGGGCATAAAGGATATGATCACCGGCACACTTTATAGTTTTAAAATCACGTTTTCCAAATGCCTTTTATTTTAAATACACTTGTGAACAATAACACGCTAAACCATGCTCGATGCGGTATATGTGAGCCGACCAATTATACGAAATTAAGTAAGAAAATCATCCACCAGAAGCGGGGCGATTGAGCAAACTTAAGCCCGTATAACCCGGTGGTCCGTGAAATCACGAAGGATTTCAAACCAACTCGTGTCCCAAATGGCGATCGTAATAAGTTTAGCGGTCACCAATCACATATTACATAAAAGTTTCCATAACAGATACATCGAGTTTAAACATAGTTATTACAAAACAAGTTCGAATAAAAAAGTAGCGGAAGTCATTTGTTTAAAACCACACACACACTCACACGGAGTTCAAATATAGTGCCGGTGAATGATCATCTCCAACAAAAGCATTAGATGAGGCGTAAGGAATGACCATGCCCATGGTCCTAAGCATCACCATCGCAGGATAGAGGCGATTGATACAATAGCCGTAATACATCCGCCCATCTCTGCAACAAGTGGGAATAAAACCACGAGTGCGAGAAGGTACTCACCCGGACTTACCCGACATAACCGAAAATAAATGACACCAAGGATTATGCGGGCATTATAGTAGGGTAGTTGACTCATTTGCAAAAGAAGCATTTTTAGCATTTCAAGAACCTTTCTAAAAGCGGTATTGTCAAGTTAATTATTATTAACTTTTCGACTAGATTTTCACCTATACTAGAGTAAACATGTGATTAAGCAATTAATGATAACCACGATCATTAAACAACTTCCATCTTGTCATATTCACTATAAGCATCCCCAAGTGTTCCATAAACATTTACTACGATGAAGTAACTCAAGTCAAGTGCTCACTATCCGGGAGGCGATGGCGATTCGAATCGATTCCTAACCACCGGTGATTTATTCCTTACACAAATCTCACTCACCCGCTAAAGTGAGATATTGATCACCGAGTCAACTTTCCGGTATCTCGAGTTTGCCGGAACCACATGTGCCGGGGCCGACCGACCGCACTTTGGTCTTATCATCCCGCCCGTGTCCTACCACACCACCTTGACGCTTGCGCTGCATGGGCAATCTACTCGGCCGAAAAATCTCCCGGCTTCGCGGTCGGAAGGTACTTTATCCGGCCAGGCTAAATGTAAGGCATCGTTCAACATGACTCGAGGCCCAACAACGGTCGGTCCTTAATCGACCTGAGATTTAAACACTACAGTCAAAACCACGCAAGTCTCACTTGGGTCTCAACTTTATTTAACACTTAGTTATACCATGACTTCATAGCCATCCAAACAGATCCGAGTAACCACCTATAGCTCGCGGTGACGAAATCACCCGACTTCTACCGTCTAAGCCGGTTAAGCATTGACTTCATTGCGGATACCGTGGTAACAAGGATATAGTATAACAAAGGTAAACAAGGTATAATGCAAAGAACGGTTGCAAACAACTCCTGAACGTAATGCATCAATTTAAAGTAAAGCATTTAACGAAATCATTGCAAACCGGGAGAAAGATGCTCGGGGCTTGCCTCTCTCGAAGGAGCTTCGGGACGGTGATCGGGGCACTCGGGAAGTTCTTCAACGTCCTCCTCGTCCGACCGGCACTTCTGCGGGTGCACTCGAACTGCTCCTCGGGCTCCTCGGGTATGACGACTGGGTTCTCGGTTTGCGATCCTGTATGATGCAATGCGTGTAAGTGCCTATGCAATCGGTGCATCGAAGGAGATGAATGCAATGAATATGTTGAAAGGCAAGGTAGACAACATCATCCAAGAAACTATGCTACAAGCACATGTCATCTACTGCATTCTCTTCTACTACCAATATGTTAAGTCAACATATTTTATTAAATGCTTCAAAGATACACCAAAGCTTTACTAATTTCTTAATCACACTTAAGGCAACACTTGCTTAAACCCTAATTAATAATAGGTTTGAATAGCAACCTATATTTCTGATGCTCCTAAAATCTGAGAAAATTACAGTAGCATACTACTACCCTAAACAGACTACCATAAAAATTTCATGGCATTTGGATAAGTAAACTATCCTACACAAAAATGACAAGCTATAGCCTAAAAATGAGCATGAAATTACTTTGTACTATGAAAAGTGTCAAACAACAGAATTAATATTTTTCCTAGGTTCTTCATGGTATATAATGACTGTACAAAAATTATCACATGCATGTTTTATACAAAGTTTGCTCTCTAGCAAAAATAACAAAAATCAGCCATTTAAGGTACTTGAACTACACCTCTAAAGTTTTCCACAGCACATGCATGAAATATATTTTTCCTAGGAAGTACATGACATAAGAAGATTAACAAACTTGGAATCATATTTTTCTGAAGCCTAGATATTTTTCTACATATTTTTCAAGTTATCAGCAATATTCAAGATTAAATAAAATCCTATAGAAAAGTATATCAAAAATGACATGCACTATTTTTCCCAAGTAGATCTGGTGATAAGGAACCTAGCAAATTTTGTTTCAACAAATTTGGAACAAGTTTGATCATCCAAACATTTTTCAAACCATTTTGATTTCAAATAACAAATAATAAAGGAAATCAATTCACTTTAAACAATCTTTGGGCCGGCCCATTGGAAACAGCTGGCCCACCATCATCACCTCTCTGCGCGCCCGGCCTTGAGGGAGGAGAGCCCAGCAGAGCGTCAAACCACGGCCTGGCAACTTGGCTTTGCCAGTATGAGAACAAGGTGCCTCGGCGGGTCTTATAGCTGGCCATGGCCAGCCAGCCTTCGACCACGAGGCCAATGACCAACTCCGCCACGGCCAGGCGAAACAAGCGAGCGCACGGGATGTGCGAGGAGACGGCGAAAGTCTGGTAGGGTAGCTAGGCTAGGCGGGAAGAGAAGAAGAAGACGACTTCCATGGCGACCAAAAGCCGCAGCGCTGGCGCCATGGCGTCGTGGCGGCGGCGGAGGCTCGACTGTCTTGCGGAGGGAGGCGCAAGTCTGTGTGACTTGAAGGAAGGCGAGGCGGAGCTGCTGGCGCGAGGAATCGGGAATGGCGCGGTGGTGCGGGAGCTCGGCCGGCCGGAAGTAGCTGGCCTTGGCGAGGGGCGAGAGCTCGCTTTGCTTGCTCTGGAGGAGAGGGAAGGCAATCTGCGGGCGGGGAGTGAGCGAGCGCCTGCAGCTCAGCGAGGAGTAGGCGGGCGCGTGCAGGCTCGAGCTCAGCCGCTGGCCCTTGTGGCAAGGCGGGCGACGCCAAGACATGGTCGCCATACTGTGGCGGAATGTCTCTGCGGCATGTGGCCAGACGGCGACGAGCGGCCGTGAGGGAACGGCGAAGGGGAGGCGAGCCAGCTGGGATGGCGTGAGCGAGCCGGCAGCGAGTCTTGTCAATGGGCTGCCAGGCGAGGCGAGGCGCGCGCGGGAGGCTCGCTGGGCCGGCTTCGGCTGGCGGGCCAGAAGCGAGGCGGCGGCCCGCTAACAGAAAACATTCTTTTAAATTTTCATTTTCAATAAATTTTTAAATAACAGTTTTCAAATATTATTTTGAGCAAGAAAATGACCTCTTTTGAAAATGTACCAAAAATGAAAGTTGCTTAGAATTTAATTCTCTACAACTTTGCTTTTAGGACCACAGCCAAATTCTTTCTAGATTTTGAATTGGAAGATCAAAGTCCACGTTTAGCTCAAAACCCTAATTTTTTGGAATTTATTTTTGAAGCCGAATTTTGAATTAATTTGAATACAAACATTGCTCCAAAAATTGAACTAAACATTGCTAGATGATTTACAATAGCAGCCAAACATGTTCTACTAACCTAGCAAGCAAGAATCAGAGCAAAACAACTCTAATAAGTGTATGCATCATTTACGTTTCACAAACATGTTTCGTATGTTTCGAAGTAATGTTTCAGTTATTATATGCAAGATTATTCATGTATGATTAGGATGCTTGATGATGCATGATATGCATGATTTGCAGTGCCTAAATACAGGCATAACACCGGGGTGTTACAACGGGTGCATGCACTGTGCCGCGAGGTGACCAATGGTCCTTGCAGCGTTACGCAGACCAAACGGGAACACTGTCGAGGTGCTTCGGGTGAGATATTCCGGGGAGAGCGGCTCCTCTTCGGTAAGTTTTGTCATGACATTGGCGAACGAGAAGGTGAGGCAACGTAGGTCCTCAGAGGACAGTCGGGGTCCTAGGAAGGCATCGAGCTGGCGCTCTAGCCTCCCATAATCGAAGCCAAGGAGCTGGTCACTCCTAAGGGCTCGGGCCTCCGGGGCGTTGAAAGGTCCTAATGGCTAGAGGGGGGTGAATAGCCTAATAAAATTTCTACAACAACACTTAACAAAAGGATTAGACAATTATGAGGCGAAGTGAGTTATGCGCTAGCCTACCAAAATGCAAGCCACCTACCACAATTATAGTTTAGATGAAGTATATTCACACAATAGCTATATCACTACACTGAGTTAGTGTGCTCTCAAAAGCTAACTAAAGAGCCACACTAACCAAACTAACAAGCTCTCACAACTAGTTACACTAAAGAGCTTGACAACTAGTTTGCGGTAATGTAATGAGTAGGCAAGAAGGTTATACCGCCGTGTAGATGTATGAACCAATCAATCACAAGTGTGGATAAAATGAAGACCAATCACCTCGAAATCAATGATGAACACAATGATTTTTTACTGAGGTTCACTTGCTTGCCGGCAAGCTAGTCCTTGTTGTGGCGATTCACTCACTTGAAGGTTCACGCGCCAATTGGCTTCACACGCCAAACCCTCAATAGGGTGCCGCAAAACCAACATAAGATGAGGATCACACAAGCCACGAGCAATCCACTAAAGTACCTTTTGGTGCTCCGCCGGGGAAAGGTCAAGAACCCCTCACAATCACCACGATCGGAGCCAGAGATAATCACCGCCCTCCGCTCGATGATCCTCGCTGCTCCAAGCCATCTAGGTGGCGGCAACCACCAAGAGTAACAAGCGAATCCCGCAGTGAAACACGAACACCAAGTGTCTCTAGATGCAAACACTCAAGCAATGCACTTGGATCACTCCCAATGTCCCAAAGATGTTTAATCTATGATGGAAATAAGTGGGAGGGCTTTGGCTAAGCTCACAAGGTTGCTATGTCAATGTAAATGGCCAAGAGAGGGAGTTTGAGCCGGCTATGGGGCTTAAATAGAAGCCCCCATGAAATAGAGCCATTGTACCCCTTCACTGGGCACTGATCGTGGTGACCGGACGCTCCGGTCCTACTGACCGGACGCTGTGATGGCGGCCACGTGTCTCCTACGTTCAATTGTGATCGTTTGATCTCAACGGTCGAAATGTTGACCGGACGCTCCGACAGAGCTGACCGGACGCTGGACCCTCAGCATCCGGTCATTTACAGTAAGGGTCCAAAACGTGTTTTTGCCGACCGGACGCGTCCGGTCACGCTTGATCGGACACAGCCCAGCGTCCGGTGCTTAACCCTAATCACTATGCCGTCTGACAGCTCGACCGGACACAGCCTTTCAGCGTCCGGTCGCTAAGTGACCCAGCGTCCGGTCAGAAGACCGACGCCAGCATCATTGTGACCAACTCCATTTCACCTCTAACTTCTTCACCCTTGTTCAAATGTGCCAACCACCAAGTGTATTACCTTGTGCACATGTGTTAGCATATTTTCTCAAACATTTTCAAAGGTGTTAGCACTCCACTAGATCCTAAATGCATATGCAATGAGTTAGAGCATCTAGTGGCACTTTGATAACAGCATTTCGATACGAGTTTCACCCCTCTTAATAGTATGGCTATCGATCCTAAATGTGATCACACTGTCTAAGTGTCTTGATCACCAAAACAAAATACTCCATCCCAAATTGTAAGACGTTTGACTTTTTTGGCCCTAAGTTTGACCACTCGTCTTATTCAAAAAATTTGTGCAAATATAGTCAAATTTAAGTCATTCTTGAAGAATTTTTATTAATAAACCAAACCACGACGAAAGAAGTGATATTTTACACAAATTTTTGAATAAGATGAGTGGTCAAACTTGATATAAAAAAAGTCAAACGTCTTACAATTTGGGATGGATTGAGTAGCTCTTTACAAATTATACCTTTGCCTTGAGCTTTTTGTTTTTCTCTTTCTATCTTTTCCAAGTCGAAGCACGTGATCATCACCATGCCATCATCTTTATCATGCTATGATCTTCATTTGCTTCACCACTTAGAATGTGCTACCTATCTCATGATCACTTGATAAACTAGGTTAGCACTTAGGGTTTCATCAATTCACCAAAACCAAACTAGAGCTTTCAATCTCCCCCTTTTTGGTAATTGATGACAACCCATATACAAAGATATGAAATAAGATTCAATTGAATCCATGTTACTTGTCCAAGCATGTTTACCATTTGTAAAAGGATATGGACAAGTTTTATGAACTCCAAATAGTAGCAATTGCTCCCCCTACATATGTGCTAAGAGTTTGGATTGAAGCTTGCACATATGCTTAGATAGGAAATATAGGAGACAATGTCTACCAAATGATGCTAAGGTATAAAAGATGGACCTTTGAAGCATGATACCAATCGGAGTGCACTAATATACCATCCTTAGCATCATGGTTAGCTTGATACCACTTAGAAACAACACTTGGAAATGAAATCATTAGATACCACTTGATAATACTAGAGAATGAAATCACTAGATAATCTATTCATGCTAATTTTTCATTTCATCATTCAAACCTACAACTAGCATACACCACACAAGCATGAATATTGAAATTTAAAACTTGTGCCATGCAAGCAAACATATGAAATGCATATTCAAATGCACCATACAAGTTCATGAGCTTGCTCCCCCTACTTGTGTGCTCAAAATTTTAATTGATTCCTTTCCTTTGTTATATCTTTCCCCCTATGTCAAGTTCTCCCCCTTTGTTGTCTTCTCACCATCTTAGTACACTAATATCACTAATATCTTTTGTTTCTATCCCATGTACTAATTTCTTTGTTATTTCTCCCCCTGTCACTTATATCTTTGTTTCTCTCCCCCTTTGTCATCAATGACCATAAAGGTTTAAAAGGTGGATAGGTTGAGATTATCAATGTCAATCAATGGGGTGAGGATTATATTCCCAAAATTTGGTTCAAACTAGAATATTTGCCAAAGATATTTAACTTGGTTTGATCCAAGGACAAGCTTCTTCACACCTCCAAATAAGGGTTATCTTGTACCATGTTGAGTTAAACACTTAGAGCGTATTTTCTAGTTCAAACACTAGGTTTACAAGCCCACAAACATGTCATATGCTATCACTAGATCAAGTCAAACATAGAAGCAATAGTGATACCATATAAACATCAAATTCACTTGATTTTCATGAATGAGCCAAATAAAATGGAGAGATGACTAGATGCACTAAACATGTCCTTAGCAAGGATGTATGCCATACCAATCAACTTTTACCTTGGATTGCTCGAAGGAGAGGCATGTCATATAAGTGGGGGGGGGTGCATCAACACATATTTGAGAAATCTAATATGTTCAACTCATTCCTTAGCTTGCAAAACCTTTTCTCATCCAATGGCTTGGTGAATATATCGGCAAGTTGATCTTCGGTGCCTACACTCTCAATGCAAATGTCCCCTTTTTGTTGGTGATCTCTTATGAAATGGTGGCGGACATCAATGTGCTTTGTTCTTGCATGTTGAACCAGATTGTTGGTCAACTTGATTGCACTTTCATTGTCACGTAGCAATGGCACTTTCTTGAACTTGATTCCAAAGTCACTCAAAGTGGCCTTCATCCAAAGTACTTGTGCACAACAACCACTGACGGATATGTATTCGGCTTCGGCGGTTGATAATGCAACACTATTTTGCTTCTTTGATGACCATGAAACAAGTGATCTTCGCAACAATTGACATGTGCCCGAGGTGCTCTTCCTTTCAACCTTGCATCTCACATAATCCGAGTCAGAATAACCAACTAGCTCAAACTTTGCTCCTTTGGGATACCACAAACTGACATTTGATGTATGCTTCAAGTACCTCAATATTCTCTTTGTAGCCTTCGAATGATTTTCTCATGGTGAGGCTTGAAATCTTGCACACATGCATACACTAAACATGACATCCGACCTTGATGCGGTCACATAGAGTAGACTTCCAATCATAGACCGATACAATTTTTGATCCACCATGTTTCCACTTGTATCACTATCCAAGTTGCCATTGGTTCCCATTAGTGTGCTAATGACTTTGCTATCACTCATGCCAAACTTCTTGATCATATCCTTGATGTACTTGCCTTGACTCACAAAAGTAACATTCTTTAATTGCTTGATTTGAAGACTAAGGAAGTAACTCAATTCTCCAATCATGGACATCCCAAACTCATTAGCCATCATTTTTTCAAATTCATCACAAAAATCTTGATTGGTTGATCCAAATATGATATCATCAACATAGATTTGCAACACAAATAGGTCTTTTCCAATCTTCTTGATGAAAAGAGTAGTATCAACCTTGCCCATTGTGAACCCTTTAGAGAGTAGGAAGTCCGTCAATCTCTCATACCATGCTCTAGGTGCTTGCTTCAAGCCATACAATGCCTTCTTCAACTTGTACACGTGGTTGGGCTTCTTGTCATCTTCAAAACCGGGAGGTTGCTTAATATATACTTCTTCAATGATGTATCCATTAAGAAATGCACTCTTGACATCCATTTGATAGAGTTTGATGTTGTGGGCACAAGCATAGGCTAGCAAGATTCTAATTGCTTCTAATCTAGCAACCGGGGCATATGTTTCTCCAAAGTCAAGACCTTCAACTTGTGTATAGCCTTGTGCTACCAATCTTGCTTTGTTCCTTACTACTATCCCATCTTGATCTTGCTTGTTTCTAAAGACCCATTTGGTTCCAATCACATTGTGTCCCTTTGGTCTCTCCACTAATTCCCATACTTGATTTCTTGTGAAGTTATTTAATTCTTCATGCATAGCATTCACCCAATCAACGTCCTTCAAAGCTTCATCTATCTTCTTTGGTTCAATAGATGACACAAATGAGAAGTGTTCACAAAATAATGCCAATCTTGATCTTGTTTGTACACCTCTTGAAATATCACCTATGATAGTGTCCAATGGATGATCTCTTGCAACATTGGTTGGTTGGAGGATTGGAACTTGATTGCTTGCACTTGCTTGATCATTTGGTAGAGATGATGTACTAGCCACTTGATCTTGTTCATTTCCATGAGATCCACTTGTACTAACTTGATTTGTATCATCTTGCACATTTGAGCTGGAGAGCACTTGCACTTGATCATCTTCATCATCATTCACTTGCCTAGGCCTCAATTCACCAACATCCATGTTCTTCATGGCATTTGAAAGTTGAATGCCTCTAACATCTTCCAAGTTCTCATTCTCTACTTGTGAACCCTTGGTTTCATCAAATTCAACATCATGAACTTTCTCAAGAGTACCACTATCCAAATTCCAAACTCTATATGCTTTGCTTGTAGTGGAATAACCAAGTAGGAATCCTTCATCACATTTCTTGTCAAACTTGCCCAATCTAGTGCCTTTCTTCAAGATATAGCATTTGCAACCAAAAACCCGAAAATATGCAATGTTGGGCTTTCTACCATTCAAGAGCTCATATGGTGTCTTCTCTTTCAATCGGTGACAATAGAGGCAGTTGCTACAATAGCAAGCCGTGTTGATAGCTTCGGCCCAAAAGGATTGACTCACGTTGTACTCACTAAGCATAGACCTTGCCATATCAATGAGTGTTCTATTTTTTCTCTCAACAAGGCCATTTGATTGTGGAGTGTACTTGGCCGAGAATTGATGTCTAATTCTAAATTCATCACACAACTCATCAATTCTAGTGTTCTTGAACTCACTACCATTGTCACTTCTAACTCTCTTGATGGTTGTTTCAAACTCATTATGAATGCCTTTGACAAATGATTTGAATGTTGCAAACACATCAGTTTTGTCCACTAGAAAGAATACCCATGTGTATCTAGTGTAATCATCTACTATCACAAAGCCATATTTGTTACCACCAATGCTAGTATATTGTGTTGGCCCAAACAAATCCATGTGCAATAACTCAAATGCTTTACTAGTGCTCATCATGCTTTTCTTAGGATGGGTGTTTCCAACTTGTTTGCCGGCTTGACAAGAGCTATAAAGCTTATCCTATTCAAACACAACATCTTTCAAGCCTCTAACCAAGTCATGCTTAACCAATCTATTCAATTATTTCATTCCAACATGACCAAGCCTTCTATGCCATAACCAACCCATGCTAGACTTAGTGAACAAGCATGTAGATAATTTAGCTTCACTAGCATTGAAATCAACCAAGTATAGATTCTCATATCTAAAGCCTTTGAAGATCAAGTTAGAGCCATCTACACTTATGATCTCTACATCATCTACCCCAAATATGCATTTGAATCCAAGATCACATAATTGAGCCACAGATAGCAAATTAAAATTCAAGCTCTCTACTAGCAACACATTGGATATGCTCATGTCATTGGATATTGCAATCTTACCAAGCCCTTTGACCTTGCCTTTGCCATTGTCACCAAATGTGATACTATCATATCCATCATTGCTATTGGTGTTGATTGAGTTGAACATTCTTGCATCACCGGTCATGTGTTGAGTGCACCCACTATCAAGAACCCAATGCCTTCCTTCGGCTTTATAATTGACCTACAAAAGAAAATCAATTCTTTTTAGGTACCCAAACTTGCTTGGGTCCTTGAAGGTTAGTCACTAGGCTCTTTGGCACCCAAATGGCTTTCCTCTTCGAGCCCATCCATGGTTTGCCAATAAACTTAGCCTTTACACCATTTGTACCCTTAATAAGCATATAGGAAGAATTAAGCTTAATGGAGGATACATTAGCATTTTTGCTTTTGTTGGTGCATTCTTGCTCTTTATGATCCACTTGCTTGCAACTAATGCAAAACCGACCATTGTTCTTCACAAAACTAGTCTTGTGAGGAGCAAAGGCCGCCTTGCCTTTCTTAGGGGTATAGCCCAATCCCTCTTTGTAGAGAGAAGCTCTTTGGCTACCCAAGCACATAAGCAAGCGGTCCTCACCACCATAGGCCTTAGCCAAAGTGTGAGTGAGCTTGTTAACCTCCTTCTTGAGATTCTCATTCTCAACCATTAGTGAGGCATCACAAGTGAAACCATCACTACTAGATGAGGTGGAAATAGAAGTACTACAAGAAGGGTTAGTGGGAGCAATAATGATAGGCATAGATAGTGATTTATCAATTATATCACAAGTTAAACCTACATCACAAGTATCAACATGATTCTTTTTATTTTGCTCATCAAGCAAAGAGGAATGAGCCTTTTCAAGCTTTTTGTGAGCTTTGGCAAGCTTCTCATTGGCTTCCTCTAGCCTCTCATGAGATGTATTGAGCTCATCAAAGGCTTGCTTAAGGGCTTTTAGTTCCTTACGCAAGCTTTTGCATTCCCTTCTCTTGATGTCAAAGTGTTCTCTAGCATCTTCTAGCATGTCGAATAATTCATCCTTAGTAGGTTCATCATTATCACTATCACTATTGTTAACACTGGATTTTGGTCGATTCTGGAGGATGACAGGTGGACCCGCATGCGGGAAGAAGGGTATTCGGCAGACAAAACAAGCGGTCGGCTAAATGCTTGTGCGGTCGGTTACTCCAGAAGACGGTGACTCCATTTGAGAAAGCAGAAGATGGCAGGCAAGGCCGATCGAAAAGATGAAAGTTGTAATAATAAAGGACTCTGAGAGTTTAGGGTAAGGAATCGTAAGTTTCCAAGTTTGTTTAGAAGTTCCTTTATAAATCGTAGTCTTCTAGGACTCGTGTTTTGTCTAGGGTATAAATATTGACCCTCGACCATTGTAATAGGGGTTCACAACCAAATCAATGCAACCGGCCCCGTGCCAACTTTCGAGTCCTTTTGTCGTGTCGTCGAGTTCTTCGAGAGGAGTCATCGATCCGTCGACCTCCGTAAGTTCCGACAACCTTGTTATCATGTTTAGTATCATGCGGTGGATTTAAACGTGATGCAAGTAGTCTTGTTTGTTTTCAATGATCGTGCGGCGGATCTTTGCTTGACAATCAAGAAGTCTTTGCTTATGCTTTGTTTATGAGTAGATACCGTGCGGTAGGCGTTTGCTCAATATGCTTAGTGAAGGCAAGACAGTTATCGGCTCTATTAGATATGGCAAAATCTACATAGATTCATTAAGTTATCCTGTGTTGCATGTTTTAAATATTTTATATATTTGTAACACACTTCTACCCAATCTAGATTGATATTGTTCGGCCCTCTTTTATGATTTTATTCGTGCTTCAATGATCATTACTTTCGTATTACCTTTGCAAATAGATAACATGCTCGTAATGGCTGAATTGTTTAAATCTAGATTGTCACATGTTGTGGGTTCATGCATGTTAATTACGTTTAAGCTTCGACGAAACTAGGTGTCGTGCGGCAGATGCAGGTTTTAGATTAGTTTAATCGTGTTTATTTGCACGTTCCTTCTTCATGGATCCCAACTCGGCTGGATTGCTGAGCTTGGTTATGCATTAACTCATGATTAATTTCACTTGTTTAAACATGTCTTCCCATGCACATGCATTCGCAATCGGATCTTTTTCAGGCTCATCTTACGATTAGCCGAATGGTTTATAAACTTGCCGCGATAGCTTCCTATAGTCGTATGTCGTTGTAAGTGGCTTCGTGGGCGTATATATGGAATCTATCTGTCTCACCCGACATGTTCCGGTTTGGCATTTAACTGTTTTATCCCTTGTTAGTTTCTTGAGTCAAATCGATCGGCACGCTTCCGGGTCACGAAGCACCCGGGAACCCAATTGAAGCCACGCTTTCCGGCTTGCTGTGTGTGAGGCACAGTGCGTCACATTTTGTGTCAACACACTTTTTGGCACGCCTGGTGGGACCATCTATTAGTTTAAGATGGCGTCTGAGATCAACAATGATCATGTTTTGGATGTGAGCATGGCAGAATTGCCAGATAATTATAGGGATTTAGTGCTACAAGCATGTGAGCAATACCAACGGAAGTGTTTGATGTCTTTTTCCAAAACAAGAGCAATAAAGTGTTTCAAAAGCGGTCAAATGCCAAGGGTTCTTCTTTAGCATCAAACCGATTACATCAAGAGGAGGATGCTCGTAAGATGGCAGCCCGGGTCTATAAAGCTATGGGAGAAACCATGACAAACCATCACACGACTTTTTCCGAATACCTTTCGGGCAATCATGATCGAGTACTTTTGGTCCAATGGTTGATAAATACTTTGAAGAAAATGTTGGACCACTCAGTGGACCGACGCTTTTCAATGTTCCAAAGCATCAAGAGAAGCCTGTTGGAAAAGAAGTAGCGTCGACTTCAAATATAGGTGGATTGACTCACACTGAAAAGCAATCACATCCCACCTATGGACATGTGACATTTGGTACCACAGGAGAAGTGCCACCTTCAGCTTATAGAGTTTCTCCAGCATCAAACAGATTGCAGAAGAATATGTATGGAGATGGGTATCAAGAATTTACTGATTACAGTGCTATCAATGCTGTGCCAAATCCAGGGTATAGGAGTGTTTCAGATTGCCTTACGGAGTGCAAGTGCAAGGAAATCGAGATTCGTGCATTGATGTTTTGATGCATGATGGGCGACATGATGCGTAATCGATTCGGTTTGAAGCCAAAAATCAATCCTATTCATACAAGTCTCCTTATCCAGAGTGGTACAACAGAGTGGCGTTACCTCCAAGGGTGAAGCCTCCAACAGATTTGACCAAGTTTTCTGGTCAAGATGATACTAGTACCATAGAGCACGTCAGTCGGTATTTGATGCAGCTTGGAGAAGCCGCTTGGATGAAGCTTGGAGGATTCGATATTTTCCTTTGTCTCTTACAGACCAGCTTTCACGTGGTTCACATCTTTGCCACTCATTCCATTAGTACGTGGGCGAGCTAGAGCGAGAAGTTTCATTCATATTTCTACACGGTACTAATGAGAAAAAGTTGATTGATCTCATGAGTCCGAGGATGAGAACAAATGAGACACCATTGGAATATCTTCGCAGATTTAGGGAGACCAAGAATATGTGTTATTCTCTAAATTTACCAGATGATCAACTACCCGGAATGGCTATAGCGGGAATGTTGCCAATATCGTGGAAAAGTTGTTCGGCATGGAGTTTGATGATCTTGGCCAACTTATGCAAAGCGTTTAGCGACTATGAGTAATCGAGCCTAAGGATTCGGGAGAGATAATCGCTTTCGTAAGAACAATGCCACTAATGAGGTGTATCAAGGTTTTACGGAGGAAGCGGTATCGAGTATATTAATGAAGATGAGATAGTCATAATTTGAGTTGAATTGGGCAAAGGAACCCACTCAAGTTAGTCAACGCTGGTTGAAACAACAAAAGGGAACCTATGATTTTGATGTTACTAAAATGGAATGTGCTTTTGCATTGTTGATAAAGGAAGGACGCATCAAAGCGCCGTAGGACATCCCATGCTACGTCTGAAGGAGTGAAAGACAAAAAGTATTGTGGCTTCCATAACACTAATTCTCACTCTATTAATGATTGCCGGTGTTCGAATCCGAATCCGTAAAGCTATCCAAGAGGGACATTTGAAGTTTGATGGCAAGATGAAAATTGATGATCACCTTTTTCCACAAAATATGATTTCTTTCTCTATGAATATGGTCTCTGCCAATGATCTCAAAGGTAAAGGCAAGATGAAGGTGTTGACTTCGATAGAGCAAAGGAAAGTGGTGCTGTTGACCCGGATCGGCAAGTCACCATTAGAGAGCTGCACCAACGAGTTCGGTTTCGAATAGCCGAACCGAGAAAGGTCAAACTTCCAAACCCAGAGTTACATCACGTATTTTGCTAAACAAGTGGCAGAGAGAACAAGAGAAGGAATACTATAAGAAGCAATGGTTTATTGAAGAATGCCGGAGGTATGAGGAAGAAGTATACCGAAGGGAGCAAGAAGAATACGTGACAGAACAGGAGCAGTCTCATTGGGGTTGTTCATTCTTTAGGCATTGTTGGAATGAAGGCTTGAGGTTGCCTGCAAGAAATAATTGTCCGGAGTGTAGCGCCCAGTACTCCGAATATAGACAATCTCGAGTCAACCGCCATCCCGCTCTCGAAAGACTTGGAAAGAAGGTTCTCAAGATGATCGGTAACTTAAAAATAGATGATTTTGAGAATCGGCAAAGGAAAAGATTTGCAGGTCAAGGTTGGATTCATGATAGAGTGCGGGATGAAGAAGTCGATTCCTATAGATACGTATGGCAAAAGGACGATGGTGTCCTCCGAGCCCGAGGAAAAGTCGAAAAAGAAGAGTTCAACGATCGAGGAATAGGGAGTTGGAACAGAAGTTACCAAGCAAAGCAAATATGGCGTCCTAAAAAGAAGCCTGATGGATGTGGTCTTTCGGCTGATGCTTGCATGGCTTTCTTCCTCCCATTAGAGTTTATAGCTCTCGAAAGCCAATATGTTTCAGAAGAGGTGTACTCGATTTTGATGAAAGTGAATGTCGAGTTGATGGCCCAACTTGTATTAACACAAAGAAATGCTTTTTGACAAACCAATCAAGAATCGTCACTTGAGACCACTCTATTTAAAGGGATATGTCAATGGCAAGCCTTTAACTAAGATGTTTGTTGATGGAGGGGCTGCTATCAATATCATGCCTTATACTACCTTCAGAAAGCTTGGGATGACTAATGAAGAATTGTTGAAAACTGACATGGTGCTTAGGGACTTTGCCGGCAACCCTTCTGATACCCGAGGTGCTATCCATGTCGAGCTAACTATTGGGTCTAAAACTCTGATTACTACCTTTTTTATCATTGATGGCAAGGGGGCATATAGTCTACTCTTGGGCAGAGATTGGATCCATGCTAATTGCTGCATTCCTTCGACCATGCATCAAATTCTCATTCAATGGATTGGAGATGATGTTGAAGTTGTACACGCTGACGATTCGGTAAGTGTTGCTGCCACAGAATCTACCTACTGGGAATATGAAGGCGTCGATTGTTTCTCTGGAAAACTGTGGAAAGAAGGTCCTGTAAATGTTTTCAATGAGGGCCAACAAATTTGATCCAAGCAATGGCTCTCATAGTAATTTTAATGGGAAATCTCATCGATGGCAACAAAGGAAAGTTGGGACGTGGTTTTATGTCGGTACCGATAAGTTGGAAGAAATTGATGTTAGTGATGGTTCTAAGCCGAGGCCGATGTATATTAGTGCAAAGTTAGACCCGAATATAAATCAAAGTTGATAGACCTATTGAAAGAGTTTAAAGATTGTTTTGCTTGGGATTATACGGAAAATGCTGGATTGGATCGTTCCATTGTTGAGCATCGATTACCCATTAAACTCGGATTTCGTCCTTACAAACAACCTCCACGAAAGATATACAAAGAGGAGGTATTGGCCGATGTGAAGAAAGAGGTTGAAAGATTAATAGAAGCAAACTTCATTCGCCCCGCAAGTATGCAGAGTGGATTTCAAATATAGTACCGTATATACAAGAAAAATGGAAAAATGAGGGTTTGCATAGATTTCAGAAATCTTAATAAGGCCACTCCATGGATGGTTACCCAATGCCGATTCTTGCCGATTTACTAGTAGATGCAAAGAAGAAAGTTATGAAGTCATTAGTTTTATGGATGGTAATGCTTGGCTATAATCAAATTTTTATGGCAATGGAAGATATTTCAAAAACAACCTTCGATGTCCCGGTCATATTGGTTTGTTTGAATGGATAGTCATGACATTTGGGTTAAAGAATGCTGGTGCAACTTATCAAAGAGCTATGAATTATATTTTTCACGAGCTGATCGGCAAGATTATAGAGATCTACATCGATGATGTAGTGGTCAAGTCTAGAAACCGTGAAGGACATTTAGCCGATTTAAGAAAGACTCGAGAGTGCAAGAAAGCATGGCTTGAAGATGAATCCAAACAAATGTGCCTTTGGAGTTTCGGTTGGTGAGTTTTTTTGGGATTTTAGTTCATAAAGGAGGAATTGAAGTTGGGAAAAAGAGCATGAAAGCAATAGACAAAGTTGTGCCGCCAACCAATATCACAAATTGCAATCATTGTTAGGCAAAATCAACTTTGTAAGAAGATTCATATCCAATCTATCGAGAGAGTTTTACCCTTTTCTCCTTTATTAAGGCTCAAGAAGGATCAAAAATTTGTATGGGGTGACATACAACAAAAGGCTTTTGATGAGATCAAGCAATATATGAAAGCGCCACATTGCATGGTACCTCCACAACTTGACAAGCCTTTTAAGTTGTATGTGGCGGCCGATAGCCTAACGATAGGATCGGCCCTTATGCAAGAATTTGAAGGAAAAGAAAGAATCATAGCTTATATTAGCCGAAAAGTCGCTAGACCCGGAAACAAGGTATTCGACTCTGTAAAAACTTTGCTTGTGTGTGTATTACTCATGTACCAAATTTCGCACTATTTGTTGAATGCCAATGCGTGATAGTTTCTAGTTTTGATGTAATCAAACATATGCTATTGATGCCAATTTTGAATGGAAGAATTGGCAAATGGATTTTAGCGTTGTCGAATTTAATTTAAGGTACGAATCGGCAAAGGCGGTAAAGGGTCAAATTATTG
The DNA here is from genome assembly GCA_904845875.1 of Miscanthus lutarioriparius. Lineage (NCBI taxonomy): Eukaryota > Viridiplantae > Streptophyta > Magnoliopsida > Poales > Poaceae > Miscanthus > Miscanthus lutarioriparius. The sequence continues at coordinate 2,914,716 of CAJGYO010000003.1, read as the reverse complement.
CCGATTTTATTACCCAACATCGGGATCTTTCGTTGAGGCGATAAGCATTGTGCCTTGGGACTTGTTCTTCGATGGATCATCTTGTAACAAAGGTGGTGGAGCTGGTATTCTCTTGATTTCCCACAAGGAAAAACTTTTGAGTATGCGGTTCCTATTGAATTTCATGTTACTAATAATCGAGGCAGAGTCTGAAGCGTTGCTTAGAGGGCTTCACTTCTTATAGAAGTAAAGGTCATTCTTTGTTGAAATCTTTGGGGATTCTCGAGTTGGTGATTAATCAACCGAGTGGTCAAGATATGAATGCAAGAACAATGTGTTAAGAGAATATTATGAGGAGTGTAGAGAACTTTTGAAGAATTTTACGGGTAGTAACCTTGCATCATATCCCTAGAGAGTATAATGAAGAAGCAAATAAGTTAGCTCAAGCTCGCTTCGGATATCGAGAGAGTCGGGAAGTTTTGGCTATAGAAGAAGGTGTTTTAAATACTCGATCAAGTAGATGGTGATTGGAGATACGAAATTACCAATTATCCGAAAGATCCATCTCAAAAAGTTTCCGAAAACTCGGATACAAAGCTCTCAAGTTTGTGTTCCTTGATAATCAGTTATATTACAAATCCATCGATGGAGTATTGCTCAAATGTTTAAGTCAAGAAGAGGCCAAGAAAGTGATGTATGAGGTTCATGAAGGATTGTGTGGTGCACACCAATCAACTTTTTCGGATGAAGTTGATAATTAGGAGAACTGGTTATTTTTGGCCGACTATGTTGGAGGATTGTTTTGAATATTACAAAGGGTGTCACAATTGTCAAAGATTCGCAATATTCAAAAGTTCCAAAGATCATCTGCTATGAATCCCATAATCAAGCCTTGGCCGCTCGGAGAGATGGGGTGTAGATTTAATTGGTCGATCAATCCTCCTTCTAGTAAGGGACACAAATTTGTACTCTTGGCCACGGATTATTTCACCAAGTGGGTTGAAGCTATCCCTTTGAAGAAGGTAACGCCGAGAATATGATCGGCTTTTGTTAAGGAACATATAATTCACAGATTCGGATTCCTCAAACTATAACAACCGATCAAGGAACTCGGCCATTTACTTCTTCAATTCGTGATTTTGCCAAAGCTATGGGGATTAAGTTATATAATTCTTCTCCTTATTATGCACAAGCTAATGGTCGTGCGTAAGCATCAAATAAGGTTATGATTAAAATCATCCGAAGAAGATTGATGAAAAACCAAGGAGATGGCACTTGGTTCTTAATGAAGCATTGTGGGCTTACCGAATGGCTTGTCATGGGTCCACTCAAACGCCTCCCTATATGAACTGGTTTATGGGCATCATGTCAGTACTACCATGGGAATTACTATTCGTTCAAGGCGAGTTGTGTTATTCTGAGAAAAGAATTGGTAGAAGAAGATTATAAGAATCGATGATGGATGAATTGGAAGATTTACATTTGATTCGTCTCAAGGCATTGGAAAATATTGAGAAAAATAAAATACGTGTTGCCAAGTATTATAACAAAAGGGTTAGGTGAGGCGATTCAGCGAAGGAGACTTGGTTTGGAAAACTATATTGCCGGTTGGAACAAAGGATAGAGCGTTCGGCAAAATGGTCTCCAAATTGGGAAGGTCCTTTCCTAATAGTAGAATGTGTACTGGTAATGCATACATATTGAGGACTTTATTTGGAGAGGAGTTTACGAGCTATCAATGGAAGATTTCTTAAGAAGTATTACCCCAAAAGTTGAGGTTGGTTCATGAATGTAGATCAGAAAAGCCGATAAAAGAAAATCGCCTTTAGCCTAAAAATCAGATATAAGACTGAGAATAGCCGATATTGTTCATATCGGCCTTTAGCACAAAATAGCCGATGCACTTGCATCGCCTCTAGCACAAGAATGTTTATGCAAGACCGGGTTGTTTTCAGCATTTTTCTGACAGTCGCAGGTAGAATTTTACCAAAAGGGATCAAAGAAATAAGTATTCTTCCAAAAGACAAGTTTATTTATAGAAGTCCATCCTAATACAAACTACTCCTCAAATAACTTGTTGAGGACGGACTAGGGATGTGTGGATTCGGCGAGGGCGACGGCATGATCATCGTAGACCTCCAGACGCTCATCGATGTCGTCGATCTCGTCCGGGCGTCCTCCAGCGAAGCCGACTGGCTAGAAGGAGTAATCTTCGTTGGTTTGGGAGGTCATTGCCGCCAGCCCGAGAGAAACACCGAGGTGCACACCTGGATGACGGCCCGATCAACACGGCCGTCCACAAAGATCGAGGCGTGCCTCGATGTCTCCCCGGCATTCACTTTGTCGGCGATCTTGTTCGCCGCCGCCTTCAAAGGGTCATTCTCCGCAGAAAGAGTCAAGGGCGTAAAAGGAAAATGGGTCAGCAGCGAGGGATGCCAGGATGCTAAAACCAAATGAAGATATCAAACCGGTGATGGCGTCGCAGAGAGTTGCTTCATTGGTCCTCCCATTCGGCTTGCTCGATGTCAATTTCTTGGAGACATCGCCTAGCTCCTCCCGGGCTTCATCCCTCTCCTGGCGAAACTTGAGCGCCTCCTCGTGAGAATACAGATGGTGTGCATCTGCTGGTTCCACCGGGCCCCAAGGATTGGAATGATAAGAGCATGAAGAGTCGGAAGAGCCGGATGATGGAGTTCCTGCTTGAGTTGTTTGTCACGGGAGGAAGGAGATGATATTGGCTGGAACCGATGACCCTTATCCCGATGAATGAGGAAGAAAAAATTAAAACTAAGAGATGAACAAGAAAATTGCAAGGGGGCAAAAAGCCGAATCGTACCCACGGCGCGCGGCAAGCAATGATGCTGCTTTCTGCTTCCTTCACCTCCCGTCGGCGGGGACGCTTGCCACGGCCGCCATCGTTCGCCATTTACTTTGGTGGAGGTTAGGGTTTTCTTCGGGATGAATCAAACGAAGGAAGTGGAGGAGACGGATGTGAGAACGCTAAAGCGGAGATAGCGATGAAGGCTAACGGAGGGTCTATTTATAAGCCGTGAGCGAAGAGTCGTGGCGAATTCTACTGGAGTCGTGGGCGAGAATGCCGAACGGTGGAGTAGGGTTTTTCCCTTCGGTTGGGCATCCATCGGGCCGGGCAGGGCATGGGTTAAATCGGATGTCACTCGGCTATCTCCCCGATTTGTTGGAGCCAAGATTGTTCGGCTATACCCTCACAACATTTGGATTAGAATTCATTCGGCTATTGGAAGAATGGAGACAATCGGCTACATTCTAATCGAGTAATCTAAGGAAAATGACCAATTGCTTCGCTTTCAACAAGTAAAAATATGTAAACATAAAGTTGGTTGATCAAGGGAAAAGGATGTCACATTTAAGTTTATTACAAGCCCAATGTCTACTTGTTCGTAAGATGATTGATTGCCTCTATGGCTTCAAATTCCCGATTTGGCTAACATTATCTAGCACTTTTGATCTTCATCTTGAGCTCGGATGCCGGGATAACTTAGTTTTGATTTGCTGGTCTTCTTTGATGGTCGAAGTTATCTTTAGTGAAGTCGTTTCTATGTTCTTCGACAAATTAGCTATATGGGCCTCTGTGAGACCGAATTTTGGCATTCGGTTCGGCTAGTTGAGCTTCTAATCTGCTTTTTTCATCCTCCATGGCTTTCAGCCGGGCTCCAAGGTTGTCAAGGAATTTCTTGTAGTCTGGATATGAGAATGAAGATCTTTAATCTCCAAATTCTTCAAAGATCTATCCTTCTCGCAGAAAGCCCTCAAAGATATGTTCTTGGTTGCCCTTCTCACCATAGCAAAGTGGTCATCAAGATGGGTCAGAGATTTTAGGGGGGGCCTTGAGAGCAGAGGGGATATCTTGATCAATGAGTTCAAGGAGGTCTTTTATCCGTCTCGCATCCCCGAACCAGGACTAATGGTATCCTTGTTCAAAGCCAGAATGATCATCTCTTTTAGCCGAGCCCCGATTTTCCAAATGATAAGGTTTGATGAGAAGTAATCTCTTCACTTTTATCAATGATGTAGTCCTCAATAGAGAAGGAGTAACGGTGGTCGGTTTAGTGATGTTCTTCTAAAGAAAAGAGAAGAAAGGAGGTGTTAGCCGATTGGGTAATTTTGCTAAAATATAGTGTAAGACAAGGCATTACTCACTGAAATGATTGATCATCGTGGATGGGTTATACCGCTTTCTTTGGAGAACTTGGTCAAGGTTCGGAAGGGACAGTTTGGAGCTTGATCGAGAAGTTTCCTTGCCGGTTCATCTAAGATTTCATCTATCCTCAATAAAGTAAATGATAATGAGCATAAGAGATAGATGTTATTAAAAAAAGAGAAAAGAAAGGAGAAAAGAAAAATTAGTCGAACGATGTTACCTATAGTTTCATCAGATTTATGAGCCTTTGAACCTTCACTTCATGAGTCTCTGAAGCTTCAACATCATGAATTTCTTCATTTTCGTAGAAACTTCAGGAGTTCGTTTTGCAAATTTCTTGAGGTACCGTCTAGTCTGGGAATTTCGACTTTCGGTCGCAATGGAAGTAATGAATATAGAGGTGGTCAGGTTATCGCTAAGTGGGGTTGTTAACTGATAGAGAATAAAGGGTTCGTACCTCAAAAGATAATTTGGCTTTCTTGGTCCTTGGTTTCTTGGGCAAGAGAAAACTTTCGTGTTTTCCTTTTGTTTTTTCCTCTTGAAGATGCAAAGCAATTAAGTAGCAGGAGTTTTCATTTGTGCCTTTAAAGGTACTTGAATCCAAAGTTGCGGTGGATTTTCATGAATTCCTTTAATTTTGGAGCATCAAATCCCAGAGCGAGATTGGGACCAAATTAATAATCTTGGATTGCTTTGGCCGGGAAGTAGGCTCAAAATCCCGTGCATAACCATATGTTAAAATAGGAAGTGAATTCAAAAGCAGGAAATGATGAGCCTAATGGAGTTACCTCACTATCGGAAGCAAAGTCAGGCTGCAAGTTTTTGCATAAAGGATGAACTGATATATTGAAGATATGAGCATGCCATTCTTGCCACCAAGAGACAAAGAAGGGATGAGCAACATCTATTAGCCCAAATGGAGATGGTTCGTATGTTGGCAATTCCCATCCTAATTCAAAGATTTTCTTGGCTTCCATTCTTTCTGTTATTACTTCCCTTGGCTTCATGATTGTTGAGAAGAGGAATTTTGGGGGCAGCTGGCCACATCCTAATTGTCTGGCCACCATATTTGGATAGTAGAATTCATAGGTGGACTGCACTAACCTCCCATGATGAAATTCGGCTGGCAGAGTGCAAGGTTTGATAAAGGAGTTGAAGATCCCCATGGATTCTTGACCTGAACAACCAATTTCATAGCTGAACTTGCAGGGCAAAGTCAAATTTTCATTTTCTTTGTAAGGGAACCAGAGTACATTGCCGAATCCTTTGAAAAATAGCTTGAAGAAATGGCCAATGTCTATGTCAATGCTGATAGATGATGCTGCTTCCCCATAAGTCTGACAAGCCTTAACCTTTGCTGTACTACCTTCAGCATAGTTAACTGAAGGAAAACTTAGATTGAGGAGGCTCACAGAGGTTATCTGATGCATATATAGCTGGAGCCACATTTGAATTAGCCACCAGGGACCATTCACACAAGAGATTTCTCCACCTTGGCGCATCTGAAGAGTAATCTGATGCATCATATGATAAACAGACCCTAAGAGATATTTGCCTAGTGGGATCTGAGTGCCTGCAGCTAAGTCCTCAGCCATCACCATGTGATTCAGGGTTGGTTCATTGGATTTTCCACAAAAGATGAATCTGCATAGCCACATATTCATGAAAGCTTTCAACTCTTTGTCAGAGACAGTGCCAGATGCATTCATGTAGTTCTGGATGTGTTTGACCCATCCACATCCAGAGCTGACGGCTCTTTGATTACTTTTGCTCTTGTACTTATAGGGGTATACTGGTAGTGACACGTTCAAGCCAGTCATCATGAACACGTCGGCTAGAGTGATGGTCATCATACCATGACCAAAGATGAAGGCATTAATGGTGTCAGACCAAAAATGGGAAGCTGCTATCAAGAGGGAATCGTTTCTGGGTGTTTCTGCTAAGGATAATTCCAAACAATGACTGATGTCTTGACTTTCCCAGTGGCTGCTGCTTTTCTCTAGCATTCTCCTGTACCAATTCCGCCATCCGGCGATTGGGGGAAATGGCCAATTCTTGAACGTGTTTGGCCATCGGTTTGGCGAGGTGATCCCAGATTTGAAGGGGATTCTTTGGGTTTCCTTCTCGATAATCTCGGAAGGGTGAGATTTCCCATTGGGCCGAGGAAATAGGAATCGAGGTTGGCAGGATAGGGGATCAAAATCTGGTTCTTGTATTCCTTTAGAAGGTGATTGAAATCAAAGAGGAATAAGCCAAAAGAGGAACGGAGGATCAAATGAAAATTGCCGAATATAAGTAAAGTTTACCTCTGATTTCATCCGGGTCGCCATTGAAGATTCAAGTAGGTCCGAGGTTGCGCTGAAAACTTGAATTTTTGGGCAAATATTGCGGTGTTGAACGGTGTCTGACCTAGGAAGAAGAAGGAGCTTGTGGTCAATTTCGAATAAAAACAACTTTTATCCCGAAATTGAGGGGCATGTGTTAACACCGGATTTTGGTCGATTCTCGAGGATGATGTGTGGACTCGCATGCGGAAGAAGGGTATTCGTAGACAAAACAAGCGGTCGGCTAAATGCTTGTGCGGTCGGTTACTCCGTAAGACGGTGACTCCATTCGGGAAAGCGAGAAGATGGCGTGCAAGGCCGATCGAAAAGATGAAAGTTGTAATAATAAAGGACTCTGAGAGTTTAGGGTAAGGAATCGTAAGTTTCCAAGTTTGTTTAGAAGTTCCTTTGTAAATCGTAGTCTTCTAGGACTCGTGTTTTGTCTAGGGTATAAATATTGACCCTCGACCATTGTAATAGGGGTTCACAACCAAATCAATACAACCGGCCCCGTGCCAACTTTCGAGTCCTTTTGTCGTGTCGTCGAGTTCTTCGAGAGGAGTCATCGATCCGTCGACCTCCGTAAGTTCCGACTACCTTGTTATCATGTTTAGTATCATGCGGTGGATTTAAACGTGATGTAAGTAGTCTTGTTTGTTTTCAATGATCGTGCGGCGGATCTTTGCTTGACAATCAAGAAGTCTTTGCTTATGCTTTGTTTATGAGTAGATACCATGCGGCAGGCGTTTGCTCAATATGCTTAGTGAAGGCAAGACAGTTATCGGCTCTGTTAGATATGGCAAAATCTACATAGATTCATTAAGTTATCCTGTGTTGCATGTTTTAAATATTTTATATATTTGTAACACACTTCTACCCAATCTAGATTGATATTGTTCGGCCCTCTTTTATGATTTTATTCGTGCTTCAATGATCATTACTTTCGTATTACCTTTGCAAATAGATAACATGCTCGTAATGGCTGAATTGTTTAAATCTAGATTGTCACATGTTGTGGGTTCATGCATGTTAATTATGTTTAAGCTTCGACGAAACTAGGTGTCGTGCGGCAGATGCAGGTTTTAGATTAGTTTAATCGTGTTTATTTGCACGTTCCTTCTTCATGGATCCCAACTCGGCTGGATTGCTGAGCTTGGTTATGCATTAACTCATGATTAATTTCACTTGTTTAAACATGTCTTCCCATGCACATGCATTCGGCAATCGGATCTTTACGTGTGCTCATCTTACGATTAGCCGAATGGTTTATAAACTTGCTGGCAGATAGCTTCCTATAGTTGTATGTCGTTGTAAGTGGCTTCAGGGCCGTATATATGGAACTGTCTGGTCTCACCCGGCATGTTCCGGTTTGGCATTTAACTGTTTTATCCCTTGTTAGTTTCTTCAGGTCAAACTGACTGGCACGCTTCCGGGTCACGAAGCACCCGGGAACCCGATTGAAGCCATGCTTTCTGGCTTGCTGTGTGTGAGGCACAGTGCGTCACATTTTGTGTCAACAACTATCATTTTCATTTTCATTTTCATTATCATGTTCTTCATCACTTTCATCATCACAAGTTTGTACCTTAGTGGCCTTAGCCATGAAGCATGATGAAGAGTCGAAGAGAGAAGGCTTTTCATTGATGGCAATGCTTGCTAGAACCTTCTTCTTGGTGGTCTTGTGATCATCACTATCATCATCATCATCATCATCATCATCATCACTTGTGGAAGCATCACTATCCCAAGTAACTACATATGAACCGCCCTTCTTCTTCTTGAAGGCCATCTTGTCCTTCTTCTCTTTCTTTTCCTTCTTGTCCTTCTTCTTGTTCTTTTTGTTGTCATCATCATTGTCGCTATTATATGGACATTGAGCAACAAGATGATCTTTGCTTCCACACTTGAAACATCTTCTTGGCTCTTCCTTGTTCTTGGATGAAGACTTCTTTCTTCTAGCACGATAGCCCTTCCTCACCATGAACTTGTCAAATCTCTTGACAAAGAGAGCCATTTTCTCATCATCATCATCATCCCATGAATCATCTTCTTCACTTGATGTTTCTTGCTTGGCTTTGCACTTGGATGATGTGGCTTTGTATGCCACGCTCTTCTTCTTCTCATCCTTCTTCTCATCTTTCTTCTCCTTCTTTTCTTCCTTCTCATCATCATCTCTATATGTGTCATCGGTCATTATATCTTCCAACACTTGGTTTGGTGTCATGGTGTCCAAACCGCTCCTCACTAGAATGGTGACTAATGTGTCAAATCTTGAAGGCAAGCATCTCAAGAACTTGTGGGAGAAGTCCTTGTCCTTCACTTCTTCTCCAAGTGCTTTGAGATCATTGATAAGCACTTGAAGCCTTTGGAACATCTCCGGCACACTCTCATCCTCCTTCATCTTGAAGCTTGCAAACTTCTCTTTGAGAATGTATGCCTTTGCACCTTTCACGGCTTGAGTGCCCTCAAATGATTCTTCCAATTTCTTCCAAGCCTCATGAGCCATCTCAATATTCTTGATTTGTTCAAATGTTCTCTCATCAATTGCATCATGAATGGCACTTAGAGCAATGTCATTATTTTGGAGAAGCACTTCTTTGGCCATGGTGGGATTCTCCGGATCTTCAATCTCAATTTTGGTTTCTACCACTTTCCACACCTTTCTATTGATTGACTTGATATGTGTGGTCATCTTTGACTTCCAATAAGAATAATTTGTGCCATCAAATTGGGGTGGTTTCTTGGTGTTATTGATTTGAGCCATTTTTACACCGAATGTTGTTAAGCCTCAAATCACGGTGACCTAGGCTCTGATACCACTTGAAAGGTCCTAATGGCTAGAGGGGGGGTGAATAGCCTAATAAAATTTCTACAACAACACTTAACAAAAGGATTAGACAATTATGAGGCGAAGCGAGTTATGCGCTAGCCTACCAAAATGCAAGCCACCTACCACAATTATAGTTTAGATGAAGTATATTCACACAATAGCTATATCACTACACTAAGTTAGTGTGCTCTCAAAAGCTAACTAAAGAGCCACACTAACCAAACTAACAAGCTCTCATAACTAGTTACACTAAAGAGCTTGACAACTAGTTTGTGATAATGTAATGAGTAGGCAAGAAGGTTATACCGCCGTGTAGATGTATGAACCAATCAATCACAAGTGTGGATAAAATAAAGACCAATCACCTCAGAATCAATGATGAACACAATGATTTTTTACCGAGGTTCACTTGCTTGCCGGCAAGCAAGTCCTCGTTGTGGCGATTCACTCACTTAGAGGTTCATGCGCTAATTGGCTTCACACGCCAAACCCTCAATAGGGTGCCACACAACCAACACAAGATGAGTATCACACAAGCCACGAGCAATCCACTAAAGTACCTTTTGGCGCTCCGCCGGGGAAAGGTCAAGAACCCCTCACAATCACCACGATCAGAGCCGAAGACAATCACCACCCTCCGCTCGATGATCCTCGCTGCTCCAAGCCGTCTAGGTGGCGGTAACCACCAAGAGTAACAAGCGAATCCCGTAGTGAAACACGAACACCAAGTGCCTCTAGATGCAAACACTCAAGCAATACACTTGGATCACTCCCAATCTCCCAAAGATGTTTAATCTATGATGGAAATGAGTGGGAGGGCTTTGGCTAAGCTCACAAGGTTGCTATGTCAATGTAAATGGCTAAGAGAGGGAGCTTGAGCCGGCTATGGGGCTTAAATAGAAGCCCCCACGAAATAGAGCCATTGTACCCCTTCACTGGGCACTGATCGGGGTGACCGGACGCTCCGGTCCTACTGACCGGACGCTGCTCCTCAGCGTCCGGTCGCCCGATGGCGGCCATGTGTCTCCTGCGTTCAATTGTGATCGTTTGATCTCAACGGTCGAAATGTTGACCGGACGCTCCGACAGAGCTGACCGGACGCTGGACCCTCAGCGTCCGGTCGTTTACAGTAAGGGTCCAAAACATGTTTTTGCCGACCGAACGCGTCCGGTCACGCTTGATCGGACACAACCCAGCGTCCGGTGCTTAACCCTAATCACTGTGCCGTCTGACAGCTCGACCGGACGCAGCCTTTCAGTGTCCGGTCGCTGAGTGACCCAGCGTCCGGTCAGAAGACCGACGCCAGCATCATTGCGACCAACTCCATTTCACCTCTAACTTCTTCATCCTTGTTCAAATGTGCCAACCACCAAGTGTATTACCTTGTGCACATGTGTTAGCATATTTTCTTAAACATTTTCAAAGGTGTTAGCACTCCACTAGGTCCTAAATGCATATGCAATGAGTTAGAGCATCTAGTGGCACTTTGATAACAGCATTTCGATACGAGTTTCACCCCTCTTAATAGTACGGCTATCGATCCTAAATGTGATCACACTCTCTAAGTGTCTTGATCACCAAAACAAAATAGCTATTTACAAATTATACCTTTGCCTTGAGCTTTTTATTTTTCTCTTTCTATCTTTTCCAAGTCGAAGCACGTGATCATCACCATGCCATCATCTTTATCATGCTATGATCTTCATTTGCTTCACCACTTGGAGTGTGCTACCTATCTCATAATCACTTGATAAACTAGGTTAGCACTTAGGGTTTCATCAATTCACCAAAACCAAACTAGAGCTTTCAGGCGTGCAGCTGCAGCTCTTCGAGGGCCTTGACGGTTGCGTCGAGGCCGATGGAGCGAAGAAGTTGGATGGGGGTGGGAGCCTGCGCTAGCTCTCCCTCCACGGTGATGAAGAAATCTAGGCTCCCGAAGTGCACGTGCGTGCCCGGGACCCAGCTAACAGCATGGCTAGCCATCCGTGGCCTGTTGTGGACGACAAGACGGGCAAAAGACACCTACCTGGCGCACCATCTGTCGGTGTTTTGAACCACCGACTAGTAAATTTGTTTTGTGTGTCTGGCTCGAATGGTGTACTTGGAGGACATAAGGATTTATACTAGTTCAGGTAGAATGTCCCTACATCCAGTTTGAGGCTGCCTGTGTTACCGGCATTTGTTTGTAGTAAGGATTACAAAGGGGCGAGAGAGGTAGAAGATCACAAGTCTCTGATGGAAGGATCGAATGGAGTTGAGTCTAGTTGAGCTCGTTCAGCCGTTGTGTCGTGCCCTTCATGGAGTGTCCTGCTCCTCCTTTTATAGATGAAGGGGAAGGCACAGGTTACACGAGAGAAAGAGAGAGAGAGAGAGATAGAGATAGATAGATACATAGATAGAGAAGCCAAGGAGAAGAAGGCCTCCAGGGTTACGACGCCCTTCATCTCCTTTACACGGGTCCCATCGGTCCTATAGATGATGGCAGGGATAGCTCCACGTCATGACCCTGTTCATCACTAGCGCTATACGCGGGCATCGTCAGCCGGTCATGGTGCTCCATTCCGTCCCGATAGGTGGCATGGTTAGCAGATACTCCTGTTAGAAGTCATGCAGGGATTAGGTAGCATAGCGCCGACACTGTTGGCGACATGAGTCCTCAGGTAGGCCCGTCATGGCCGTGGGTCACGTCATGACATGCCTACTCCCTTTCTGGTGTCAGAAGTTTGACCATGGGTTCGTACTCTTAGACCCATAGTGGTTGGGGGCGGTACGGACCCCATCGGGCGAGGCGGAAACCCCCTTCGAGGGGTATGGCGAGGCAAAGTCCACGCCTGAGGGGTCATGCAAGATGGAGCCTGCACCCTCGGGGTTAGGCATGACGGAGCCCACGCCCTCAGGGTCGGGCGAGACAGAGTCCATGCCCTCAGGGTCAGACGTGACGGAGCTCGCGCCCGAGGGGTTTGGCGAGATGGAGTACGAGCCCTTGGGATCAGGCGAGAAGGGGCCCACGCCCTCGAGGTCAGGCGTTATGGAGCCCATACCTTCGGGGTCGGGCGAGACCAAAATACGCTCTTGACCATCCGGGCGAGTTAGCATCCACGGCCATCAGCTTCCTTCTTTAAGGTATCCCTAATACTGATACCCGACAATCATGGGCTATATGACCTCTACATATAAATATCTCTTCTAACTTATTTGCTTTGAATTTTGGTTCAAAATGGTCATCTAAGCATGCAATGGGATGAGATCATTTTGGTTGTTGGAACTAGAGTTTCAAACTGACTAAGGGGGTAAGAAAAGAGAGTTCAACGGTGAAGAGAGGATATATTAGGGTTTTGAGACAACCAAATGAGTTGGAGAGAGTCTTTTGCCCTCATGCCCTTGGGCACTATATATGCAATGGCTATTTACAAGTGGTCCATTGGTGGGGTTGGATTTTATATGCCACTACACTAGCACTAGTTGGACCTTCTGCCTCTTCTAGAGGGACACTTGACCCATATACCATATGGGCTCCCCCAACATTGGTCTTGATCATTCTTAACAATAGTTCCACATAGTGTAGGAGCTTCATCAACATAATGTTATAAGACTTTGGTGTGGTGTACTATATTCCTCATCTCTACAACTAAAAAGCAGCAAATAATTTTGCCACTCAGCCGTGGTGCGCACACCCTCCGCAATAGTCCACCCCGACCATCGTTGTCCCTCTCCATGCAAAACAAGAAAAAACATCGTCATCCACACGTCCCCTATCATCAACGGTAGCAAAATCAGAAGGCATAGGCCCTCATCATCAACACCCTATGCATGTGCTGCTGTGCAGCTCCTTGTGCATCCCCTCGCATTTGCTCAGCCCTGCATTCCTTGGTGGTTCAATTCTAGAATGAGACATCACGTCATGCATCTCGCTAAACATAAGGCATCAAAGCATGTCTAGATAGCCATCACCAACGTATCACGACCCACTCGTGCCAACTACATAATCATCATCATCGCAAACATCATTACCATTTAAATCTCAGTTTTATGAAACCTTGCATACAATTTCTGTATTTTTGGACACTCCAGTGTCCTACCAGATAGTCCGACGGACCCCACCAGATGGTCCGTGAATGCACAGCTTTGGACTTCTTCAGTCTGCACTAGCATGACACTACCGGACGGTCTGGTGAAGCAGAACAAATAGTCCGACAATGGATCCCATGCACCATAGTTGATCTATCTAGCTCTCATCTCCCTTGTACACCTATCAAAACACATGTCCACACTCCACAAAATTGGACACCAGCAAGCCATCCCTCACTCTCTCACATACTCATTCTCTCTTGCACTCTCTCTCTCTCTTATTCTTGCTTCTCATCCCTCTCTAGAACACCTAAGCAAGAAAAGGAGGAGGATTTGGAGGGAAGGAGCTATGAGGAGACTACCATGGAGATCACCAAGGAGTGTGCTTGCTAGTGATTGAAGGGGAAGGAGTCATTTGTCTCTAGCAAGGGAAGAAGGTGGAGATTTCAAGGAGAAGCGAGACAAGGAAAGAAGAAGGATGTGTTGAGCACCATCCACATCACTAAGGAGCTTTGTTGCTCTTTCTTCATGTTTTGTTAAGCTTAATCCTGAGCTATTCCATCTAAAGATCCTAGAAATCAAGATTTAACTAGTATCTTACCTAGAACTCTCCCCAATAGATGTTTTTGTGAATGAATGCAATGTACAACAATGCACTTGGTTAGATGTGATCTGGAGGACCCTAGGAACATACTTGCAAAGCACCATACACATACAAACACTCTAGATGCATGCACATTTCATTCACGAATATCGTGAATTATTCGTACTAACTTCATTTTTTTGCAAAAAGATATTGTGTGTACACCCATATCCTCTCCATATATTCCTCAAAATTTGACCAACATTCATCTAGTTCTAATCTCCACCTTCACTGTCTCCTGCCCTGCTGCCTAAGTCTAGAATGCAAAATTGTAGATACATGCTAATTATGTTGCTGTGTTGTGTGTGCTAAGCGGCTGTGAGGTGTCATTGTGTACTGTTGCTTGTTGTTAGTTGTTACTGTTAATAGTTTGTTTGGTTACTACTTACTACTAGCACATTTAAATGCTTACTAGTTTATGTATTCAATTTGTTATAATGAGTATGGGATAAAGTAAGATGCATTTATAGTATCTCATCCCTTTGCAGTAAGATATGGCTACACAACAGGTTGCCTAGCCCCTTGGGCAACACTGCAATGAATCTGCCAGCTGCAAACCAATTAATAACCGAGAAGATTCATAGACCTCAAAAGAGAGAAATTCAATATACATCTTACTATCATAGTTGGCTTCACTGCATATGCCCGCAGACCTAACAAATTCAGTCATCAGTGCCTGCAACCTATGAACTATTGATTAGAAAAAAGCCCAACATCTTGAATTTTTGTGCCTTTGGTTGCAAGTTTTACATACTCAATAAAGGCACAAAATTGAGCAGGTTTGAGAGAAGATGTGAGGAAGGATTCTTGCTAGATATGCATAAAATAACAAGGCATGTAAGGTGTTAAATAAGACCCATGGAATAGATGAAAAGTACATGATATGGAATTTAAAGAAACCAATGGATCTCAAATGGAGGATAAGGATCTAGAAGATGTGAGAGGTGTTAGTTTGCAAAATGCAATGAAGAACATGGCTATTGGAATATTTATGTCCCTTTTTGTTTGGACTTCACTTCTATGATTTCTTAAGCTTCTTGGTTGTCTTATGAGGTCTTTAATTCTAACGGACCAAGATCCTAAGGGTTCCTCCTCGGTCAACGTGTAAGAATATTAGTCGATAGTTGTGCTACCCATAACATCATAGATATCAACCTCGCTAGGCTCACAGTAGTAACAGAACACCGCATCAACAAATCTGTGTTTGTGGATAATGGAACTAATCGCCTGCAGTAACACCTCCTTCAATGTCCCCCTCTGCGTCGACATAGAGACATTCCGCATTGACACTCTTTTACTAGACATTGGCAATGACATTGATGTCATATTGGGGACACCATGGTTGGCTAGCATTGGAATCATCACATGGAACTTCGAATCGATGGCCATACAATTCCATAGGAATGGCTACAATATCAACTTCTCTAGAATCTCGAACCCCCAGGAACGTCGAACAGTCCTCGCCATACCTGCACCGACACCTATACAACTATTACCAGTGCAAGCCGAACAACAACAATAGCCACGCTACAACATGCTTCGCACTTCGACACCACAACAACCAAATGTATTAGATAGAATCAACAACAAAGTGGCTGTCTTCGATCAGCTCCATCAAGAGATCCTACAAATACTAGAGATTAGAACAATAGCTCTCGTCATAATCAATAGGGAGGCACTGACAACATGGTGTTTGGATCATGGCCTTCTATTATTCGAAGGACGATTCTACATTCCGACCTCATCCCCATTACTACCGGACTTAGTGGACACATTGCTACTATGCGGCCACATCAAAAACTTATAGCTACTAGCAATCGGCTTCCATGCCCACCAGTGACGTCGGCTACAACCTTCATCTTTCCATCAAAAGTCCTCATGGCCCGACAACGGCCCTAAGGCATTGTGCCTGACGCCTCCATTGTCTTCTTTGACAACTTGGGGTGCCAATTCATGACAGTGGGACACACCCTCGGCATACAATGTAAGACATCAACACCCCTACTTTCACCACATGAATTTTATGTAGGAGAATTTATGTTTGGCGATATGCTACACTTTACAACCAATCAACCAAGATGCACCACTACAACAATCTGTCGCCGCATGATGGGCTACAACCTCCCTAGCACCAACAATGTGGTGCACGGCTACAAACGACCCCAGCAGACACTATGCCATTTCACTATCGACACCGACATTGATCAACACATCTTAGTGTGGGCGCGTTAGGAACATGGAGTGACAACCCTAGGCACATACAACTTCTACCTCCATGGCTACATCGGTGACCTTCGCTACTCCCTAGAATTCATCGTCGACCAAACCCACGACAACAAGATCCGCGCCTCAATAATGCGAGGCCGCCTCAACATCTGCATCCAAGCGACACCACCAGTGCGACTAGCACTAGACAATGGAACAATGCATGGACAATGATTCGGTGTGAGGACGCACTGAGTCGAAATGGGGGGCTATGTCATGCGCCCAATATGGAGCCCCGATGACAGGCCCAATGGGCCAAGTGAGGCTCAGCGCAGGACGATGGTAGGCCTGCGGCGCCTCCTGTGCGCGGCAAGAGGAGGGGGCGGCACGACTAGGCAAGGGCGCCGCCAGGGAGGGCCGCTGCCACTAGTTGGAAATCCTCCCCCAAGAGGAATTAGAATAAAATAATAGAGATTTGTTTAGGAAAAATAGATTTAGATTTTGTTAGGAGAATAAATAATTACTTGTTATAAAAGTAGCCCAGATCTATAAGGGCCCTTTTTCCAAAAGTAGATTGCTTAAGGACAAGTCTCCTTGGACTATAAATAAAGGGGCCCTGTAACCATTCAATCTTAAGCAAAAGAAATAATATGTTCCCTATCCCTCTCTCTATCACGCCCGCGCCCCTGCCCTAGCCACACGCCGCCACCGCTAGCCCGACACCATCGCCCACGGTTGCCTGCCGCCGGCGTGTCAGCGCCGCCGTCCAACGCCACCTCCGCTCCACTGTCCCTAGGTTGCCCCAACCGACCAGAGCCTGAGTAGGACCATCACAAGAATGCTAGCAGTACACAATAACAAGATACTCACTACAATCCAATTATAAAATATTTTGGCTTTTCTAGATAAATAGCTTTCACTATGCACTTAGATATGCACTATGACTAGATATATATTAAGGCAATGTATAAGCCAAACAACAACAACAAAGCCTTTAAGTCCCAAACAAGTTGGGGTAGGCTAGAGTTGAAACCCAGCAGAAGCAATCAAGGTTCAAGCACGTGAATAGCTATTTTCCAAGCACTCCTATCTAAGGCTAAGTCTTTGGGTATATTCCATCCTTTCAAGTTTCCTTTTATTGCCTCTACCCAAGTCAACTTCGGTCTTCAAAATGTCTTATAATTTTCAATGGAGTAGCACGTTAGCAGTAACAATATAGCCTAAATATGAAAATATTATAGGTAACATATCACTAATGATAGTGATTAGTGACCTACAATAGCAATAGTAAAAACATGTTGTTGGGTAGATAATATCTGAAGACGGGCTTAATGGTAGCAAGTTTATGTTAGAAAATAACAAACTTGACCAGTGCTAACATAAGACATTCTCGTACGTCCATCTCAAGTATCATCATATGTCGATAAGATAACCATCCAACCAAATTACGATGACTTGTATGTCCACGAAAACAAGCTAACAAGGCATCCTCATACGGTTGTGGCCAGCAACAAACTGATCGCCTCTTTAATGTTTAATACCCTCGTTGCATGCATTACAACACTCGTAATCCATATTTTCCTTACTGGCCCCTTGATGTCCCTCACCATCTCATGGCACTCACCTAAAAAGGTGTCACAAAAATATTCACATGTTAACAACCCAAACGTAGAAAATGTACACCCACATGAAAAGATATAACAATTTTCACATGCTAACGGTCCAAACTAATTGACAGCTTCAAATGTAGGAAACTCACATGAAACAATATTTCAAGCAAAACGGTTAACCAAAAAATAGTTGAGCCAAGACTTAACAATGAATAGACTTAAACTGAACCACTCGCTAAAGCAACAGTCGTCGATGGTGGATACACTGAGGACATGTATAGGCTCAGTATTCTTACATGCCTGAAGATTTGGAACCAGCATGAGCTCAGCGAAGAATAATCTCTTAGTTGAGTGTGAGTGTGGGGTGGGGGTCGCAGTGAAGTTCACGTGGGCATACGTGGTGTAATCTACGTCGGTGGATCACTTAGACAACAACACCTTTGTAATCTCAAACTTATGCTGCATCATTTGACAACATAATAGTTGCTAAGAAGAATGTAGTGCCAAATAGACTGTCTATTTATAAAGAGGTAACATACCGTTTTCTTGGTAGAGTTGTACCACTCAAAAGCAAGAATGGCAAAGTGTTGTGCATGAGAGTAAATTGGCCATCTAGAAATATCTGATTGCCTCTCCACCTCTTCAGCAATTAAGTGCTTCTCACTGCAAGTTGAAGTTTGCTTAATTGGAACTAAATAAACCATAAATGTAATAGGGTTGAACATGCCATAAAATGTGAGAGTGCCATTTTGTACAATTCAATTCACATAGTTGAATATTAACTAGTTCTACCACACATCATTAAAATCTAGAACAAAGCATGGACTGATTGCCTAAAAATAAAATTAAGGTAGCTCTTAATAGATAACTTAGACATAGTTAGTGGAACCATACTCCCTTGTGCTTGAGTGAATTTACAAACACAATAACTTTGACTAAAAAATTGGTGTGATTGTGTGACCAAACAACGTCCGGCAATTCAAAAATAGTTGGATTCAGATTATGCAGTAGATATCACACTTGTTTGAATGGTTAACAGGTTAGTGTAAAATGCAATGATTTCATGGAATAACATAGCATACAACAACAACAACAACAATAACAACAACAACAACAACAAAGTCTCTTAGTCCCAAGTTGGGGTAGGCTAGAGTTGAAACCCAATATGAGCCCCCTAGTCATGGAATAACATAGCATACTATCTGAAAAATACTAGCAATGGGACTACTCAGTGGTAGTTTCCAAACTAGAGAAGTCCAAAGTCATGCGTTTCTTGAGTTGTATTGCTTGTGTTCAAGTAGTATTGAAAGATTGTTAACTCAACATGCAATGACACAGGTATTAGGTCCACTTAGTACAAAGGCATTGTTATGCATGGAAGCCTCAAAACCCTCAAACATTTATCTTTGCTGGCTATGCATCCCCCCCATGCATGTAGCTGCTAGAATACTTCCTCAAACTGTATTGTCAGTGTGATACTGCATGCATCTTTTGTATGCCATGTGGGAAAATTGAGGATGTGAGCTGCTATTTCTAGCTTGGTGTTGATCTGCTCGTGATGAATAAAGTATCACAGATGAATGTTAGATGCCATGTAATTTTCTTGCGATGTCTAGGAGTTGGCATGGGTGTTTAGGTTTATTAAATATGCAATGTCTCCAAGCAAACATGCAGTTTGGTCACACCAGTTCTTTTGTTGCAGGCTGCATGTGTGTATTGGATGAATATTTTAATTAATTTATAATAGCCTATTACACATTATATATTTATTAATATATCCTATTATATTGCGTTCATGTCATTTATGCTTATTCTCAATCTAAATTGCATCAAAGAGCAACAAAATGACATACAACGAACTTATCATTCTTGATCATGGTTGCATGCATGCATTAAACATTTGGTAGACAAACAAATAGATGAGTTTAGCTGTCTACACGCGAGTTCCCAAGAACTCGCCGCGATAAGACCACGTATGTGGGTGGTACATGCCCTTAGCATGCTACAGCAGTAACAATATAGCCTAACTAAGTAATGACATATCATAACTGCTAATGATTAGTCATCGACAATAGCAATACTTACATTGTGCCGCTGGGTGGTTTATATATCTGAACACAGGCTTAGTGGTAGTCATGCGGCGGTAGAAAGTGGCAAACTTGAGCTTCAAAGCACGAAACTCAACCTTGTCCTCCTCCATGTACTCCGCGTGTCACAGAGACCATCATTCGCTTCCTCCTCCAAATAGAATGTTTATAATAGAAATGGTTTGCTTTTCCACATCGAAACCATAGCTTCCTCTAACATCGCCCGCTTTGACCTCTCCTCCATCTCCCCCACTCCCTTGACCCTTTTCCACCACCTTCATGTCCACGTGAAGAATGGGAGGTCTCTCCTGCAGCAGCCCAACAGTCCCATGGACGGGGACTGATCATACCTCTCAGTCGACGTAATTTTCTGATCCGCCCAATCACAACCCTGAAAGTCGACTGAATTTTTTGATCCGCCACAATCACAACCCAGAAAGTCGGTGGATTTTTCTGATCCGACATAATCTCAGCCCTGAAAGTCGACGAATTTTTCTAATCTATTCTCGTCACCTACAGACGGCCCGTGGAAGGGACGGATCATACCTCTCAGCCCTGTAAGTCGGCGCAATTTTCTTCACTCCCTTCAGAGTCGCCCTCCATAACTCCTCCGACTACCCCGCCCTCCTCCGTATCAACTCCGGCAGCCTCACCATCCCTACCTTCTCCGGGGGGTCGACGGCGCATGGGATCCTCCTCCATCGCCCGGGCATCCTCTGCCTCGCGGCCGTCGCGGATGGCCCGTTGCCTAATGCCCCAACGTAACTCCGGCGCCTCCGTTGACCGGATCAATCTCCATGTTCCAGATTGGGTTGATAGAGCAGCTAGTTTTTTATTTATTTCAATTGGACGGCGCGATCGGAAACTAGGGCCTAGGCCTTTTGGGGTAGGGAATCTATAGGGTCCAAATCAGCTTCGGCACCGATAGCCTGACATCGGCCCAAGACACGGGGAGGAAGGGAGGCCCAGGTTGGACATCGAGCAGAGCTCGGCCCAACTCTATGAAAAAGTCAGCCTAGTTTATTTCTCCCCATTGCTAATAAGGAAAAAGTCCATATTACCTCCCTAAATTTTTGCAAAAGTCTGGTTTTCCTCTCTGAACTCTAAAACCGGGTAAACCACATCCCTGAACTTTTAAAACTGTTTGTTTTACCTCCCTGACCGGTTATAAGCGATTTTCAAAGGCGGTTTTGTCTTTTTCTTTTCTATTTATTTCGGCTAAATCTTTGAAAAATCATAGTAAATCACAGAAAAATCATAAAATAGAAAGTTCAATTTTGTTGGACTGCACATGAGTAGATCTACACAATGAACATATAATATGATATGCTTTAGTACAAATATTTTGTTGTAGCTTTAGATCTATGCGTTTCTATAATTAGTTCATAGCTGCAGTTTCTATGGTCCAATTATGGTGAAATTTTTATGGTGTGCTAATTATTGTATGCTTGAACTGTAATAAAAATTCCATACTCATCCAATCATGTATAACTTAATTATAGATTTAAAATATTTATAAATCTATAACGAAGTTATATATGATCCAATGAGTATAAAATTTTTACTACAGTTCAAGCATACAATAATTAGCACATCATAAAAATTTCACCATAATTGAACCGCAGAAACTGCAGCTATGAATTAATTACAGAAAACATTAATCTAAAGCTACAGAAAAAAAAATTTGTACTAAAACATACCATATTATATGTTTACTATGTAGATCTACTCATTTGGAGTGCAACAAAATTGGATTTTCCATTTTATGATTTTTTTGTGATTTACAATGATTTTTCAAAGATTCCGCCGAAATAAATATAAAAGAAAAAGACAAAATCGCCTTTGAAAACCGTTTATAACCGGTCAGGTAAACGAACGGTTTTAAAAGTTTAGGGACATGGTTTACCCGGTTTTAGAGTTCAGGAAGAAAAAACAGACTTTTGCAAAAATTTATGGAGGTAACATGGACTTTTTCCTCCTATTAATCTCCTATAACCTGCGTGGTGATTGGGGTGATAACGAAAACGATAATTCTCAATTTCCGGAGATTGTTTTCATGATTTTCCCGGTTTTTAAGCTTAAGCAAAAACAGATTACGGAAAAACGATGATAAGATGACTTGGACCGAAAGCAAAAAAACGATTTTATATTCTTGATTGAGAAATACTGTATTTTGCCGTCTTTGAGAGGTCAACTGCATGTATAAAATATTGTAAAATCCTTCAATTTTCTGGTCAACTACCTTTTTTTTATACCTGCATGTATGACCACTTCTTTCTTCTATCTATAATATAAAGATATGTTGTAAAATCCTTCAATTTTTTGAGATTTTGCAAATATTTTTCAATGCAACTCTACACATGTAACTTGCTTGTTTTTGTAACTAAAATATTTAAACGATATTTATGTTTGTAGTTTTAATGGTTTGACTACAAAAGTTTGTTCCAACTCCTAAACGATTTTTTTATGACTGCAGATAGTAAAGAGAGATCTACATAGTGTTTTTCTCTCACAATATTTCAGCTAGAACAATGTTTTCAGCCAAGATTCAGCAAGCAGAACGAGGCCATTGTTTGTAGTTCATGCAAACTTTGTCTCTTCTTGCACTTCATGCAAACAAATTCTTGTTTGTAGTTCTTGTTTTTCAAATTACGGCAATATTATCTTTGAAAAAAAAAATATACTGCAATAGTCCTTTCTTATACACTTCGGCATCTTCATTCAGGCACCTTCAATTTTCTTGTTCCCAAACAAAGCCATAATGCTTCTTTCTAAGACTCGATGCTGGATATTTACATTTCATTGTACAGCATTTTCACGCTCCAAAAAAAATGGCAAACAAACAGCCTATAAATCCAATACCGCACCTAAAATGAATAGTAATAAAACTATGAGAATTCCAATTCGAATTCCAAAACCTGAACCTATTCCTGCAATATACACAAGCCTTTCCTGCTATCTACTTTATCCTGATGGCTCCAGCTGCTGGAGTCCCCTTGCCGGGAATCCATGGGAGCGGCCAGCCAGACCGTTTCCCCACTGATCTCTTCAGCGCACCAACGTCTTCCTCGTCCGAGTCATCGACGTCGTAGTCATCGTCGTCGTCGTCGATGCAAACGCCTTTCCCTTTCGTGTAGTGCTGTCTCACGTCAGGCGTCGTCCGCTCGCTGAAGCTCTCGTACAGGTCAGGGGAGTGGCGCAGCAGCTCGCTAGCTGACCCGTACCCCATCAGCCGATGCAGCCGCCCCACGGCTTTCGTCCCGTCGAGGGTGTCGAACGACGTGTTCCTCGAGACGGGCAGCCGCTGCTCGTCCTCCGTCGAGTAGCTGCTGAGACCGAAGGCATCGATGAACGGCGCGAACGGGTCGGATCGTTCGTCGCCTTTGCCGCCGTGCAGCTCGGAGCCATCTGTGCTGCACCGGTCGACGGAGTCCTGGTAGGCCTTCTTCCTGGCCGGGTCCCTGTAGGAGTAGGAGAGGACGGTGGAGCAGGAGCCGCAACGCAGGTTGCGCACTGTCTTGGTCGAGACGGCGAAGTCGGCGGGCACCTGCACCAGCTTGAAGCAGCTGGAGCAGACGATGAACGGCGCGCCCTTCAGCACCGGCCGGCAGTGGTTGCGGGGCGGCA
The DNA here is from genome assembly GCA_904845875.1 of Miscanthus lutarioriparius. Classification (NCBI taxonomy): domain Eukaryota; kingdom Viridiplantae; phylum Streptophyta; class Magnoliopsida; order Poales; family Poaceae; genus Miscanthus; species Miscanthus lutarioriparius. The sequence goes on along the minus strand of CAJGYO010000003.1, from coordinate 2,891,163 downwards.
GGCGCCGCTTGGGCTCCTTGCCTGCCGGTGGCTTCCGTGGCGCGGACGGCTCCTGCGCTCTGGGCCTGCAGCAGTATCCTCGGCAGCTGCTGCACTCCGGTTTGCCGTGGTGGCGGCAGCAGCCGTGGCCGTGATGGCACGGCCTCGGCTCCACGTTATGGCAGCACGGGTGTGCTCTGCACTGGCGGTAGCGCCGGGACGGCAACCCACGGGGAGGGGCCGCGGCTTGACGGGGCTTCACCGCACGACCTGCGCTGCCACGGTGACCGTCGGCAGCAGAAGCGACGTGACGAACTCTGGCAGGGAGGCCCGAGGCCGCCGCCGCCGGCGGCGCACGAGACACGTAGCCTTCTTGCTTGGGAAGACGAGGAGGGCGCGCGCGTGGCGGATTGAGCTCTGGGGAGTTGCTGAAAAGTTCAGACAGGTCGCCTTTCAGCTCATCCACCGTCTTCAGAATCTTCTTCCGCAAGGGCCCCAGATGTTCTTCTTGAAGCTCATGGCGAGATGGACTCAGCGCCTTTTCGCCGGCATCATCAGCATCATCCCGTGCAGGTTGAGCAGCTGCGGGTTGAGCTGATGATTTCGGCACAAGTTCTTGGCGATGCTCATGGTGGTACTGCGGTTGCACTGCAGCTCCACCAGAATGTTTCTTTCTGGCAGCATCGGTTGATTCTGCATGGCGTTTCATCCCCTTCTCTGTGTCATCCTGCGATTCAGGAGTGGTATCTCTGTTTCCTCCGGAGAAGCCGGCACCATCGGCGCCGGGCTCTGCACCATCGGCATCACTCGGTCTGCAGCCTTCGGAGTCGTCACGGAGCTCCTGACCGGCCGCGCTCTGTTCGCGCTCCCTCTTCTCGATCAGTGCCACTTGCTCAGAGACACGGTTCGTCGCCGGCACGGGACCAGCGGACTCTCCACGGCTCGTCGTGTCCGCGCCTGGACGCCCGCTACCCGCGGTGGCATTGGCGTCAGGGGTGCTGCTGGTGCTGGCAACGTCGCCGGAGCCATGGCTCCTCCCGGTGGACACGAGACCACCGGACTCGCGCCGGCTAGTCGCGTCGGTGCCTTGGGGCCTGCTGCTCGCGGTGGCGTCAGGAGTGCTGCTGGTGCTAGCAACGTCGCCGGAGCCACGGCTTCTCGCGGCGAACACCACGACACCACCGGACTCGCGCCGGCTCGTCGCGTCGGTGCCTTGGCGCCTGCTGCTCGCGGTGGCGTCAGGAGTACTGCTGGTGCTCGCGACGTCATCGGACCCACGCGTCCCGGCCGACACGAGAGCGAGATCACCGGAACCGTGCCGGCTGCCTGTCGCGTCGGTGGCTCGGTGCCAGCTGGTCCCGACATGAGGAGGGATCGGGGTGCCGGACCTGCTGGTGCTCCCGACATGAGGAGGGGTCGGGGTGCTGGACCTGCTGGTGCTCGCGACGTCGCTGGCGTCCAAGTGCCTGCTCTGAGGAGGCAGCCCGCTCCGCGACGGCGACGCCCTGGCCGCGTCTCCCGCGCCGGTGCCGGTGCCGGTGCCGGTGCGGTTCTTTGCTGTAGAATCGAGCACGTACGGGAGAATCCGTCAGAAACCAAACCAAACCAAAGCCTCTGAGAACAGAGCAAGCATCCAATCCAAATGCGAGCTCCAGGAATCGAAATGGATGCTTGCTCTGTTCTGAGGTGAGGGATGCAATCTTCCAGATGGAACATAAGGCGGAACGTTTGACGGCGAAAAAGAACCTCGAATTCTCAGGTAACTCTTTTAATACCTTTCCAGATTCGAAAATTATTTCAAACCTTGGTAGGGTAGGCATCAACCTAGAATCCTCTACTGTTGCAGTTTTAAAAAATATTGAGGTAGCTAGGTCAGCCTTTTGTCAAAATACAAAAAAAGGTTGTTCTTCCTCTAGGTGCTCTGATATAGAGAGTGATGTTGAGAAAGAGGACCACCTTGAGGGTATTCTCAGCCACGCTTGTGGAGATCTAAATGAGAATATGCCGGTTGCTGAGTTGGATTCCATCATTGATGCACCACCTCTCAGTACAAAGAAGATTTATAACAATGCCAAAATTCGTGGCAAAGTCAAACTTCTTAAAAAGGCCAAAACCCCTTCTAAAATCATTATAAAATGAAGGGAGTTTTCTGGAATAGCAGAGGTCTTGCAGACTTGGCTAAACATAGGTACTTGAGGGAACTAGTTAAGGAAGAGCAAATCAATTTTATTGCAATTTCCGAGACTGGACGTGAATCCTTCCCAGATCATGTCCTCAAAGATCTTTGTCTTGGGACATGAGTTTCTTTGGCACACCATGGCCCCCATGGTAGATCAGGGGCATTCTTTTAGGGGTTGATCTGAATTTTTTGATATTGGAGCAATAGATGAGGGAGATTTTATGTAAAATTCACCCTACTGCAAATCTAATGACTTCAAGTTCAGTACTATATACAGATATGGACCTGCCCAAATTCAAAACAAGAATGCTTTCCTGGTAGAACTAGCTAACACTTGCTCTAAAGAATCTCTTCCTTATATAATAGGAGGATTTTAATATAATGCGAGAGCGAGAAGATAAGAGCTCGAGGGATTTTGACTATAAGTGGCCTAATCTTTTCAATGCCATCATTGATTCTCTGGATCTTAAAGAGATTGTCATGTCAGGCCGCCAATATACTTGGGCGGGACCTGAGATGACCCGACTTTTGAAAAGTTAGACAGAGTCCTTGTGACCACCGAATGGGAGAATCAATTCCCACTCACTACAGCTTGAGGCTAGAGATAGAAATATCTCTCGACCATACCCCTCTCGTTCTTAGCACTGGCCACTCGACCCACCAGTTAAATAATCACCCTTTCAAATTTGAGAGAGGGTGGCTATTAAGGGAAGGGTTTTATGGTATGGTTGCAAATATCTGGCAATCTCCTTGTTCAGGATCAAATTCTCTGGAGCGGTGGCAATCCAAAATCCGCAGACTCAGACAGTATCTGAGGGGATGGGCTAAACATACTGCCGGGTCTTATAAAAAAGAGAAGAAGACTATACTAGGGCGCTTAGAAATTCTTGACAAGAAAACTGAGACTTCTCAGTTATCTGATCAAGAAATTAATTTAAAACATTATTTAAAAGAACGTCTAGTTAATCTGCTGAGAGAGGAGGAACTCAAGTGGTATGAGCGTGCCAAGGTGAAAACACTATTGGAAGGTGATGCTAACACTCGTTTCTTCCATCTAGTGGCTAATGGGAAACACCGAAAGCAGCATATCTACAAACTTGAAAATGATCAAGGTGTCAGTAATTGGTGATGATTGCCTCAAAAGCCATATTACAAACTATTATAAGAATCTCTTTGGGTCCCCGAACAATCTGCTATCACTCTTGAGGAGGATCATATCGTAGATATTCCTCAAGTGTCCCCTAAGAAAATGATATCTTAATTAGTCCATTCACCGAATCTGAGGTGAGGGATGCAATCTTCGAGATGGAACATAATAAAGCTCCAGACTGATGGTTTTCCTCATGAATTCTATCGTTTTTTGGGAAATTATCAAGGAGGACCTTCTTTGTCTCTTTGCGCACCTACATTTGGAGACACTCGATCTCTCACAGTTTGAATTTTGGAGTCATTACTCTAATTCCAAAGATTCAAAATGCCACAAAAATTCAGCAATATCGACCAATTTATGTCCTCAATGTGAGTTTCAAGATATTCACAAAAGTGGGCACAAATAGATCTGAATACGGTTGCCAAAACAAAGGTGAAACCAACACAATCGGCCTTTATGCCGGTAGGAATATTATGGAAGGTGTGGTAATTCTCCACGAAACCATCCATGAATTACACTCTAAGAAAAGAAAGCGAGTCATTTTCAAAATTGACTTTGAAAAAGCATATGACAAGGTCAAGTGGTCGTTCTTACAATGTACTTTATGTATGAAAGGTTTCTCACCTAAATGGTGTAGGTGGGTTCGAGAATATGGTCTCTGGAGGAAGTGTGGGGATTAAAGTTAATGATGACATTGGCCCATACTTCCAAACCGAAGGGGACTCCGCGGGGTGATCCTATGTCACCTATCTTATTTAACATCGTCACGATATGCTAGCTATTCTTATTAATAGAGCAAAAGCGGATGGGCGATAAGTGGAATTATCCCCCACGGTTGATGATGGTTTATCAATCCTACAATATGCGAGATGACACCATCATGTTTCTAGACCACGATCAAGAACAAGCGAAAAATCTCAAACTTTTACTATGCGCCTTTGAACAATTATCCGGGCTCAAAATTAATTTCCACAAGAGTGAGATTTTTTTGCTTTGGGGCAGCCAAAGAAATGGAATCCTTCTACACCGATCTCTTTGGTCAGAAGCGGGGGAATACCCTTCGATATCTAGGCATCCCTATGCACCACCGCAACTCCTTAATTCGAATGGAGAAAAGTTGAAGAGCGATTCAACAAAAGCTCTCATCTTTGGAAAGCGAAATACTTATCCTATGGGGGACGTCTAGTATCTCGCTTAATTACAGACATAGCGACCTACCCATGTTTATGATGTCTTTCTTTGAGATCCCAAAAGGAGTTATCAAAAAACTCGATCATTTTAGGTCGAGGTTCTTCCAGCAAGGATCCTCGAGAGAAACATAAATACCGCCTTTGCCAAATGGGATATCATTTGTCGTCCCAAGGATCAAGGTGGACTAGGTATTCTGAATTTACAAGCTGCCAAAATAAATGCCTACTAGCAAAATGGCTAGTGAATCTCATGAACACAGAAGGCATATGGCAAACGCTATTACGTAATAAATACCTAAATTCAAAAAGTTTATCCTGTGTCACGGCAAAGCCAAATGATTCACATTTTGGAGAGGCCTCATGCATATCAAGGATGAGGTCTTTGGCAAAAGGTTCTTTCGATATTAAGGATGGAACCACGGCTAGATTTTGGGATGATGTATGGGTAGGTGCTAGGCCTCTGAAAGTTCGTTATCCATCTTTATATAATATTGTGAGAGATCCTCACGCTACAGTCTCAAAGATAATGAGCACTAGCCCTCCTCGATATTTCTTTTAGGAGGGCTCGTGGGTAATAAACTTACAGAATGGCTTAGTCTAGTAGCAAGTATTTCTCATGTCGAACTAATAAATGGATCTCGATCATTTTAGATGGAGTTTAACCACTCAAAGTTCATTCTCACGATCCATGTATCTCAACCTTATAGATACAAATACATCTTTTCGGCATAGGAAGATTTGGAAGATAAAAGTTCCTCTAAAAATAAAAATTTTCCTCTGGTTCCTACAAAGAGGTGTCATTCTTACCAAAGATAACCTTGTCTAGGAAAAATTGGAAAGGGAGTCGAATTATGCTTTTGTTGCAATGGGAATGAAACTATTCAACACTTATTCCTGGACTGCCCTATTGCCATAATGATTTGGAGGATTATCTTCTTTGCTACTAGTTTAACTCAACCTAGATCAATCACCACATGTTTGGTAACCGGCTGTCTAATCAAAATAAAAGGATTAGAAATTTGATTTGGGTGGGAGTGGTCTGCTATGTGTTGGGCTATTTGGAGATGCCGTAATGATGTTGTTTTTAATAAAATAAAATCTAACTCTATTATGCGGTCATTTTCGGGGGGAGCGTCTTCGTTACGCTTCGGGCCCAATGCAGCGTGTAGAGCAAGCTAAGGACGCGCTCTCGACAATAAGCAAGAAATTAGAAGTTATTGCTCTAGAGATATCCAATAACGGATGGAAACAATTTTATTGTTTAAGTTAGCGTCTTGGTCATGTTATAAGACCTTGGCTTTCTTTTTGGTTTTATCATTATCTGTAATTTTGGGCTGTGTACATCTACGGATGTAGAGGCCGGATGTTTATCCATTATCTAAAAAAAAAGGAATCGAAATGGGATTGGGACGTGAGGTTAACCTCGAAGGGTCGTGCCGCATCCACCGCATTGGTACACTGGAGCGCTGGGCTCCTCAAGAACGCAGTGGCACCTCGGGCACCTCACGCGGCGAACCGCTCTGGCGTCTGAATTTTCCATGGGCCTGCAGGCCCCCAGGACATCCGGAGGAGAGGAGCTGTCAACGATCGGAGAACGCTTCCTGTGGCGTCAAAAGTAAACAACAGGGAAACACCATCAGCATTCTGTTCATCAGTTCATGTATCTGTCTAAAAAAATTGCGCCTTGTAACTGAAGAGATTAGCGGACATTGCTTGCTAGCAGACAAATTCTGTGCCTGTATGTAACGACGTCTGGTAGGCAAAGTCTGACTTAAGTGCGAATAATGACACAGACAGAATGGTAGGCATGTACTAATAAAAGCGACCGCTACGTTTGAACTGTTCTTTTTTGGGTTTTCATATCATTCAGGAGGAAACGTTTGAACTGTTCTTTTTGGTAAATATACTAAGTGCACTGAAAAGTGAAAACGCTCATTTGCTGCCACTTTTTTTAAAAAATAAATAAATAAATGAGGGAAGCATTAAAACAGCTGTTAGCCCACTGGCCATTTCAGTTAGCTTGTGCTACTTAAGTACAGGATTCCAATTTGCAGGAGAGAAATTGCCTAGTACTCCTTAGTAACTCGTGTTTGAACAGAGCAAGAGAAAAACAGGTGTTTGAGGACACAAGCGCATTCCAACCAAGTTCTTCAGTTTTACTGCCCTATACTGCATGCAATCCAGGATCAAATCGGGAATTCCAGAACACTCTAGAAGAGAATCGCATGCAATCCGAAGTAGTGTACTACCAAGAAACGAGCAGAGCAGCGCGCGCGCGAAAGAGAAGGCAGGCAGGCAAGTCCAAGAATTGGAACAGAACAGAGCCGGGCACTCACCTCTCCTTTCCCCTTTCCCTCGTCGCTCCTGTAGGTGCGCCTTGTCCGTCGTGTCGTCGCCACCTGCTCCTCCAACTCTAATTCCCGGGAGTTCTTGGCTTTATACGCTTCCTCCGGCTCCTATTCGCGGTGGTTGCGGCCGCGCCTACCCGGCCGAACAATTCGCGAAAGGGAGACGGGATGGGCGCGCCGAGTTCGCTGAGCGGCAGCTCCTCCGCCTCCGCGGATACGTGTGTGGAGAGGCCGGGGCCAGGGCCGGGGGAGCAATAGAAAAAGAAGAGGGGCGGAGGCGCGGAGCGGAGGGTGAGGTCATGGCGCGTGCTCGGCAAATATTTATACGCGGGGGGCGGAAGCGAAGGAGAAAGGGGGAGGAGGGAGCCGCGGCGGGTGTGGAGCGACCACTTCAACGAGAACGAGTGGTCTGGTGGAGACGTCCACTGCCTGTAGGCTGGGGCCCACCGGGTGAGGGAAGGAAGGAGGGCCAGGTCGCCGCGGGGCCGAGGAGGGGACTGGATGAGTGGCGAGAGACCGTGTCGCCGACGCCAGCCGCGGGTGCCACCGCGTCGTCTTCTCATCTCCATCCCGCGCCGGCGGGTGGGGTGGGCGCACGTAGGATTGGAGCCGTATCCCTTCTGGATGCCAGCGTGGTGGGTGGCCCCATCGCCAAGCCGAGCCGAGCGTGTGGTGGTGACCCGTTGGACTGGAACCTGGACTGGCTGGCGTTTTCTCAGGGTGTGCACCGGGCGACCGCGACGGGACTAGGGCTGGCACCGGCAGGCGGCCGACGCGGCTGCTTTGCTCTTGATGGCTCCGCGGGCCGCGTTCGTCCGCGGCCACGCGGCCCGGGTGGGGGACTGGGGAAACGCGAGGCGGCGGCGAGGCCCCAGCCCCAGCGGATTGTTTGCCCGCCGGGCCCCGGGCAAGGTGGGCACGGCGCGGTAGCTGGAAAGGCTGTGAGGTTTCGTAGACGCGCAGGTTTCGAAAATGAACTGGGGCCGGCACGCACGGCACACCGCAGTCCAACGAAGCGTCGTTCGTGCATGCGCTCAGCGAGGTCACGTACAGAAAAGGCAGGCAGCATATCATATCACATGCCATGATTGTGCACCTGACGGACGGACGCACGAGTAGCTCGTGGTCTGTGGAGCAACGTGGCGTAAAGCGACCGAGGACTCCACCGGGCTTCCGGAAGGTGTACTCTCCTACGTGTACATCCAAGTTCCGTTACCGGCGGCTCCTCAGACCAGATGGTCGGGACGTCCGGCTGGTACTCTCGCGTGCAGGGTTTGAACCCACGGGTGCGTTCGTTCGCTCCTCTCGTCTGTCCCGAATTTCTCAAAACACAGGCAACGGTCCAAATCCTATCGTCTGTCCCGAGTTCAGCCCACTCACAGGGTAACAGGACACGGCGTTTGGAGGTTTTCTCGTTCTGCGTGAGAAGATCTTTTTCTTTAAGCGCAAAGTTGCGGGGCTGTTTGCTCACCGTAGACTAAGTTTTTTTTTTTACATCCAAGTTCCGTTCACAGCCTCACAGCCATTGCGCACCGAACAACAACAAAAAAAAATCCAGAAAAGGTATCATTATTCCCTTTTTTTCCTTCTGGGTCCGGGCACATACTATGGCCCCGTTCGCGTGCTCTTAAACCTGACTTTATTTTTTCATTCGGAATAGTGTTTTCCTCTCATAAATTTCTCCAACATTCCTCCAAACCATCCAAATTCCTCTAGAATTCAGACAAGCAAATAGGCTCTATATAGGCAAATCAAATGTCACAGTGGACCGGTCTGACACGTACTACTATAGTAGTACTATTTTCACCTGAACCCACTCAAGAATGACCCAAGAAACGTGGCAGTGGCAGGCAAGGCGGCTGCTGCCTCTAGGTGTTTGTGTTGGAATGCAGGGACTAAAATTTAAGATATGTCACATCAAATGTCCCATGAGGTATTCAGATACTAATAAAAAAATAAATTATAGAATTCATCAGTAATTCGCGAGACGAATTTATTAAGCCTAATTAATCCTTCATTAGCACTTGTTTACAGCAGCACCCGTTATCAAATCATGAACTAATTAGGCTTAATAAATTCGTCTCGTAAATTAGTCTCAATTTATACATTTAGGTAAATAATATATATTTAATACTCCGTACATGTGTCAAACATCTCATTACTTGGCCAATTCGAACAACGTAATAAAAAATGGACACAAAGTGTGAGTGTGAGACACAAGGTTATTGCAAGTGACAAATTTTTTTTTTTAGAAACAAACAAGTGACAAAGTGAGTGAGATAGCTATACAAGCGCAGCGCTAGTGTTTTTTTTTTTTTTTAGCAGAAGCGTAGCGTTAGCTAGCTGGGCTCGGCCCAGCGTGCAGCTGGGCCACTGCCGACCTGGGCTCGTCACACCAACCGAAGTGACGGGCTGACCGCTGACGGCTCCCCGTCTCCAGTGAAAACTCCGCTGGCGTGCCGTTGGTCAACAGGGTTTCCCGCGAGTCGGAAAAAGATAACGAGCATCGAGTAGATCCAGATGGAGACGTCACCAACCTGGCGGCTGGACAGACCCTGGCCCACCGTTTGACACTGACTGGTGGGCCCTCCTTCGCCAACGTGCCTGGACTGGCGTGCTCCCCAACGTGCGCCATTTCGGAAGCCACACGCCCCCATCCCAGCCTGCCGCTTTCCCCTCCCTCCTTCCTCCTCGGCACTCCCCACTCCCCGCCACCAACCAACCAACCCGCGCGCGGCGCGCCCCGAAGGAGAAGAGCGGGTCGGAGGTCCGAGGTCGGAGCTGAGCGCGCCCCCATCTTCCATCAGCGAGAGGTAGCACCGCGGAATTCCCCCGCTCCCTCCTCCGCCTGCGCCGCATCCCGCATCTTTTTCGCGAGTGTTTCGTCACACACAGGGGTTCCCACTCGCTAGCGATCCGCGGGCTCCGGAGATAACGAACGGTTCGATCTCTTGATCCTGGCATGTTCGCCCGTAGTTTTCGCTTGATCGGTTCCCTTGTTCGATTCCCCCATGCAAATCCTGCTGTCCCTATTTTTTTTGGCGGATTGGTTGCTTGCGCTGTTACGATTTTGTCATTTGGATGTGGGCATGTGGTTGTGCTGGGAAGGAGAGCAGCGATTTTACCAATTGTTTGATTGCCTTGGCCGGAGCCGCTGGGCTGCCAATCGTTTGCCCATGCAGGTATCTGAACTGCGCTTAATTACGAGCTTGTTGGCAGCCAGCCGAGCCGGGATCCCACAGACCCACACTATGTGATTTCATTTGGTGCACACTAGCAACTGCTACAGGATAATATGTATAGGATGATAGGATTGGAGAGTACATGCCTAGAGTATCTCTTAATGGCGTCGCTAGGATAGTCAGATTAATGAGGATTTGGTAAACCTTTAGAATATAAGCATAGGTCCTGCATTGTCAGGAAGCAAAAAATCATGTAATTTGTTGCTTTCTATAAAAGCAGGGGTTGTGCCTCTATTCTAAAATTTTGGAGCTAAGTTTTGGGACCTGATGGTCCTTGTTTTGCTCTAAAGCTTCATTCATTCATGGCTGTGGATGTGTCATGGTGCTCCTAGTCTAATCCCTGGTGGTCTGATCTGTCACTACTAAAACCGTCACGCCGTAGGGATTAACAATTTAATTCGGTGCCATTCAAGGGATATTGGTTTTAGCAGTGGCAGACCAGGCATTAGAGTTTATCAAGATTCTCAGCACATTGTTCATGGTTCAACTTCATTACCTATAGGCTGTTAAGGGCATGTTTGGATGACAGTCTTTTAAAGAGTCATGATATCAACAGCTTGTTTTATAGAGTAGGTGCATGGCATCCCAAGTGTATTTCTAATCTATGACTCCAAAAGGCTACAGTTTTAGAAATATCTAGATTTTCTAAACTACAAGATTTGTTATTGCATCCCAATGTTTTGAAGTCGTCTAGTCGACTCTGGTCGCCATGGGACCGACCAGACGATTAGTCGCGATTAGTCGTCGACCAGGACGACCAGTCGAGTCTGGTCTGGGCAGTGGGCACACCTACCATCATTGGAGGAAGAGCTCATCTTCGTGAGCTAGGGGGGAGCAGAGGCGCAGAGCCACGGAAGAGCTTCACCAAGAGGCGTGCTGGCTGGGGAAGAGAAGCAGAGAAGAGAGAAAGAGCAGAGCAGCAACAGCCGTCACGCACAGGAGCAAAGAAGAGAGAAAGACCAGAGCAGCAGCAGCCGTCACGCACCGGAGAGAATGAGAGATGGGAACCCTAGAGACTTGGCCTCCTGTATATATATTACAGACCCTAGTGGGCCAAATTGGCAGCCCAACTACTCACCTGGAAGCCCAGTCAGTCAAGCCCAGAGAAGGCAGTGCCCAGCCTGGTTGTGTAGCCCCCTGGTCGGACGACTAATTGTGATTAGTCGTCGACTAGTCGGACGACCAGGTTTCTAGTCGAGCTAATCGAGTCGAAGTCTCTAATCGAGGTCATGGTACCAACCAGACCGACTAATCACGATTAATCGGACAACTTGAAAACATTGTTGCATCCAACTATTTTAGAAAACCGCTGTAGTTTCCTAAAACTCCAAGAAAACTTAGTGTTCAAACAGCTCCTAAGTTGCATACTTACCCATTTGCTTGTTGATTGCTGCGCTGGAGTTTCTAATGCACTAGGCAAGCGGTGCTGATAACCCAGTGCTGTAGAACGTTGCCTACTTATGGAGATTTTACAGCATTCAGCTACATTTTTTATTCGCAAGATAGCATGTTTGTTTAGCTTTTATAGCATTATTCAGGTTTTCTCCTTTTCTTTTTTTGGTGTGGGTGTGTTTGGGAGGGGGTGTGGGGTTATCAGATATATCTGCAATGTCAATGAATGTAGGAATCCTAGTAAGGCCACTAGTTTCACGAACTTTCTAGGATTTGTAACTTGTTATTGTAGCTTTCTCTGTAAAATAGTTCTTTTCAAGCTACTGTGTGATGAAAAATGATTCTTTTTTCCTGTTCCTCTTCTGGTAAAAGGCAAGGCTAACCAAATATCTATTTTGTCTTCAGCTTTGTCTGTTTCAGCTTCATGAGGTCTGGGAAAGCACTGGCATCCAACATCCCTTATTCAACAGTGAACAGCAGCATCATCTTTCTCTGCCTTTTCGCGGGATACTTGGGAATTCCTGGTGGAAGGTTCAGTGGAAGGAGCCTAATTTAGACACTGTGGTAGAAGCTTGGCCTAAGAGTTTGTAGGCTTTCAAGCTTTTGAAATGGTTTCTTCTCAGCCATCCTCTCTGACTGCAATCCTCGCACAGGGCCCCAACCTCTGCCCAGTAAAGATACTTCTCCCAATGGGCCCTCCAGATGTTGTTTCCTCAGAGAACATCGAGTACGATTTCTCTGATGTTTTTGGTTCCACCCCGGTCCAAACACCAACAAACCTTGGTGGTCTTGGTCCGGACAGTCCTTCACCTATTGTTGAGTACAATGAAGAATTTTACAGTGATCCTGTTGTCATCATCAACCGATCCCATTCTCTTGTTGGTCCAACATCACTTGTTAGCCGCTCCTTGCGACTTAGCAAGCTTAGTCTAGGAAAAACTGAGGGATCATCGGAACTTGTAAAGTGCCTCTCAGAAGAAAAGGAAGGGGACCAAGGGCAGCTCAGTGATGAAGAGCTTGGTAATGCTATGACGGAGGATGAGGGCGTTGGGCTTGATGATTTCGAAATCTTGAAGCTTGTTGGCCAAGGGGCATTCGGTAAAGTATTTCAGGTGAGAAAGAAAAACACCTCGGAGATATATGCAATGAAAGTTATGAGGAAGGACAAGATATTAGAGAAAAACCATTCTGAGTATATGAAAGCCGAGAGAGAGATATTGACAAAAGTCGACCACCCTTTCATAGTGCAGCTGAGGTACTCATTTCAGGTAAACTGTTTGTGTGCATACTCTCATCCTTATTCACTGTACAGGAAAAATATATTAAGTATGGTGAAATCCTAGTACAGATTTTCGATTGTAATGCTCTAACTATGCAGACAAAATATCGACTTTACCTTGTCCTGGACTTCATAAACGGGGGGCATCTTTTCTTTCAGCTCTACAAGCAAGGATTATTTAGGTATCTTCCATTTTTTGCTAGGTAGTTTTATTTGCCAAAAGGCAGTAACACTAGCACTGAAACTAAACTGGTTTTACATAACAAGGGAGGAGCTTGCACGAATCTATACAGCTGAAATTGTATCTGCCGTAGCGCATCTTCATGCTAATGGAATTATGCATAGGGATCTCAAGCCCGAAAACATCCTTCTGGATGCTGATGGCCATGTAAGAATCACTGATGATGACTGTCAACCTTCCTTTTCCAGTTCCTCATTTGCTAACATCTCATCATTCACCCTACCTTTCTAGGCCATGCTCACAGACTTTGGCCTTGCAAAGGAATTCTGTGAAAATACCAGATCAAACTCGATGTGTGGCACTCTTGAGTACATGGCCCCGGAAATTATTCTTGGCCGGGGGCATGATAAGGCTGCTGACTGGTGGAGCGTGGGAATCCTGCTCTTTGAAATGCTTACAGGCAAGGTGAGTTGCATGGTTCTCAACTTCTCATGAGATGTTCTCATTTGCTTTCGTTGCTAATTGGTCATACTCTTGGCAACACATTGTAGCCACCATTTGTTGGGAATAGGGACAAAGTTCAGCAGAAGATTATAAAAGATAAACTGAAGCTTCCTTCATTTTTGTCTAGTGAAGCTCATTCCCTTCTGAAAGGCGTAAGCTTTTACATTCATTTAATCAGTGCAGAAGCGTTAGCTTGATTTGAGCTCACATTCTCCATCCCTTCCATTTTCCAGCTCCTGCACAAGGAACCCAACAGGCGGCTGGGCAGCAGCCCCGGAGGCAGCAATGAGATAAAGAACCACAAGTGGTTCAAGCCAATCAATTGGAGGAAGCTGGAGGCCCGGCAGATCCAGCCGAGCTTTCGGCCGAATGTTGCTGGGCTTACCTGCATTGCCAACTTCGACGAGTGCTGGACGAAGACGCCCGTGCTGGACTCTCCGGTGACCACCCCCGCTGGCGGCGGGCACAGCCACTTCGCAGGCTTCACCTACGTCAGGCCTGCGCCTATCCTTGAGGAGGTGAACGCATCCAGCTCTAGGCTGAAGGACTAAGGATGTTTAGCTCATTGAAAATGTGCTTAAAATTTTGATTAGTGACATGTTATGGTACGTGACTTGCAGAAGAGACGCTGGTTCTGTATCGTCTATGGACAATTAGCATGGAAATACCGGATATGGACAATTAGCTCTGGTTCTAGCTTTTGTACTCGAAAATATGTTCATAAGGTGAAATGTGGTAATGGTAAATGTTAAGGCAATGTTGGCACTGTTTGGTTGGGAGCATCTCTCATCCTTTGATTGGCTTTAATAACACTATTAGCCAAGCGAAAGTCACCTCCATCCACTAAAAGGAAAACGCCTGCACCCTAACATTGAAAATTTAAATTTTAGACCAAAGAAAAGAAAACGTATGTACCCCAACATGGAAATCTAAAGAGGAGGTTTATTTAAATGGAAATTCACACAATTTACTCGTTAAATGGTATGCATGGTGACTTTATTTGGTGGATTTAGAGGGAGCTAAAGAGAATGGTTTACTCGTTAATGGTATGTGCATGGTGACTTCGTTTGGTGGATTTAGAGGGAGCTAAAGAGAATGCTTATTTAAATAAATCAGGAAAAACATGCAAATTAGAAGATGATAATTAAAAAAAATGAAAATTCACACAATCTACTCGTTATGTATATGGTGGTTTTAGAGGAGGCTAAAAAGGAGGATTATTAAATAAATCAGATAGAATCCGTAGGGAAAAATTTAAGTGTGTGGATTGATTGTATTACATGACAAAGGGCGGCTAAAAAGGAGGGCTACTAATCGCAAAAAAAAGGAGGGCTGTTAATTAAAGAAATTACATGACAGAGGAAGATCTTTACAGCTTATTAGGACAGATTATTATCCTCCGAATGCAATACAAATAAAGCCCGTCTCCTAAGTATACGCAGCAATATTAAATGTAACATATTTATCCTAAATGGAGAGAGTAACATTTATCTAAAATAGAACACATAATATAAAAATAATTTTATAATAAATACTGTAATGTCAGTCTTTGCGTTATTAACTTCTGATGTTCATGATCCATTTTGTTTTAAAAAAAATTCTTGGGACAAATCTTGATGAACTCGTGTTTGTGTCCGCAGGAAGAAGTTTAACAGACTGATAATAGCCAGCTGTCACAGGATTATGATCGCAGGGAGACTCGCTTATCAGGATGCATGACACTCAGCCATCTGCCACAGAACTGCGACAAAGGCAGATCTTGCTCAACATTGCACAGCACAATCTGTTGTCAGCAAATAATCTAATATTGTTGAATTGGTATGGCCCCAATTCCAGCCATATATAGATAAAGCAAATCATAAACTGAAACTCACCTGCATTAACATGACATAAGAAAAAAGAAATACACGGCCACAATGGTCGCAATGCAAAATTGGTTGTCAAAACGGAGCACAAGCTCTCATTCTAACATCATATGGCAGCCAACAGGATTAATAATGCAAAGCTTTGTTCTGTGTTCAGGCCTTCCGACGACCAACTTGCAAGCAACGAATCCAGCTTTGATTGGAGCAACGGACCTTGAAGATCCACACTATAGATAGCAAAAGAAATGGCCCATTAGAGTTGGAATCAAATATGAGTCTTCCATTCTGATTTCAAAGAATAGCCTCAGAACTTTGCAGATAATATCAATGTTTTACTCAAACAATGTAGGCAAATAATTCTGCAACTCATCATAGGCTACAAGAATAAACACACACAAGAATGAAGTAGCGAATTTCAGCACGGGAAATGTTTGGCTGGTAGGAGAAAACTCAAGGTTATAATATTCATAAGCAACAATACCTATATAAACATAAAATTAAGTGATAGTGAAACTGATAGCAGATATATTATGGCACAAATTTATGACTCTATTTAAGCCTCAGTAATTGCACTTCTTATCACAGAAGACTAGTCAAACAATGTAGGCAATAAAGTTGCAATTCATCATTGGCAAAACCATATAGTGGCGTTATGGTTCCATGCAAGTGTCAACTAGAACTCTAGAAGTGTTCACCGAGTAAAAGCAACATGGAATGGAAGTGAAATGAGAATGAAAAGGCAACAACAAGAAGGTACTCCCCTTCAGGTTGGTAAAAGAAGTCGTTTTGGACAGCGACACGGTCTCCAAAGCATAACTTTGACTTCTTATTCCTATAAAAATATTTATTGAAAAGTGATACATGTACTCCCTAAGTTCCAAATTATAAGACGTTTTGGCTTTTTTAGATACATTGCTTTAACTATGCATGTAGACACAGTGTATATCTAAGTGCGTAGCAAAAGTTATGAATCTAGAAAAGCCAAAACGTCTTATAATTTGGAACGGATTGAGTATGTTTTTATGAAAGTATTTTTCACGACAAATCTATTCTTGTGGTTTTCACATTTTCAAACTCAACAACTTAAAAGTTATTCATGATTTATATTTCCAATGTTTGACCCAAACTTTGTCCAAAGCGACTTCTTTTACCAACCTGGAGGGAGTATAATATTTAGTCTTCCAATATGATCAATGAAAGACTCAGATTTTGCAGATGTTATCACAAACTCAAACAATGTAGGCAAATGATTCTGCAACTCATCATAGTCTAGAACACAATAGCTGGACCAAACAAGGGCTAATAAGCCAATCCGCAAATGTAGGCAAAAATGAGTACTAGAAAAGTCAGCAAAAATTGTTTCATTTTGAAAGGATCTTAAATATGCACAAAACTAGAGCAGCAAAATATGAGATGGTAACATTGATAGCAGATAATGCATGGAATGAATTGTGGAATTGTTTGCCTCAGAACTTGCACTTCTTATCAGACTTTCATCAACAACCCTAAACCTTAAAGTTGCAACTCATCATTGGCAGAAAAATACACGGATGATGGGATAAATGGCTTCAATTACCAATGTATAACAAAAAACAGTCATGGATAAAGTGAGGAAACGGGAATAGCGAAATGTTCCCAGAGCCGTTGGAAATCTATCACAACAAAACTGCAGGCCCCACATCCTACATGGTTTTGCAAGATATTTTACCTGTTCACAGCGAAGGAAGAACAGACGATTTTCCTTGGACAGAATGGTATCAGGGCTCTTGCATCCATTGCAGATGACATACTCATCTGAAAAATTGAGTCACAGGGAGAGACAGTAAACAACCATCAGATTTATTCAATCATATCAGCAGACAGCAGGTATGTTCATAAAAAGGAATGACATGCCATCTGTTCACAAAGGGATACTACAACCATCAACGCAATCAAATTGGATAACTTACTGATGTATCTCCTCAGGATTGCTTCAAAGTTTTTGGGGGCAAATCTTCCTTTGATCACCAACCTTTGCTGCCCATCAAGTGACCCACTTGTTCCCATTTCAGCAAGCAAAAACATCATCACATGCTCAGGTTGCCTATGCATCCTGAAGATACAGTTAAAAGTCAATTCATTGTAATTTGAACAACTGGAGCAGCAGAGAGCACTTAAGAAGGTGAGAGAGTATCAGTTAAAAATATGCTGCCACAATTAGGTTGAAACTTACGTTTTACACAAATCCATAAAATTAACAAAAACTGTCTTCTTTGTTCCCTCCCTAAGAACTTGTGGTGGCCTCATAACGGTCCTACGCCTATCCCCAGCAAGATCTGGGTTGTTCTCACGAAGAATGTTGAACACTCTGTCCAGCAGCTGCAACAGAAAAAGCTCAAGGTTAAATTTCAGAGACAAAAAGGTAACACATCGCTGTAGTGATTTGGTTCCTCCAAGGTAGTTATATATTGGAGGCCCACAGCGAAAAGAAGTAACCAAAATTAATAATAATCAAAGAAACAGGTGTCAATAGCATGCAAGTCATAACGACAAAATGTGGTTGTAATGTCATAGAACATTAGAAACACGAAGATGTAAAGATCTGGGGCAATTGTGACATATAAGCCAAGAGGCTACCAAATAGTCACATTTTTACTATTAAAAACTAATGCACAGAGATCCATGTTTAAAAAAAAAGGGCAGACCCAGTGCCGGAGGCTCCCACATGAGTGGGGTCTGGCGAAGGGATAAGCCGAGACAAGCCTTTCCCCCGCAAAATCTACGGAGAGGCTGCTTCGAACCCACGACCTGGTGACTCAGTGAGACAACTCTCACCACTGCACCAGGCCTGCCCTTCTAAAAAGGGCAGACCCAGTGCCGGAGGCTCCCACATGAGTGGGGTCTGGGGAAGGGAAAAACCGAGGCCCCGCAAAATCTGCGGAGAGGCTGCTTCGAACCCGTGATCTGGTGACTCAGTGAGACAGCTCTCACCACTGCACCAAGCCTGCCCTTCCCAAGGGATAAACAGATATCCATGTTTACAAGGGAAAAATATTTGGCAGAAAATATGTAATCACCTCTTCATATTTATAATCCCGGTCAGTTCCTTCCCAAGGGTATGTAGGGCCACCTCCAAGCTCAATGCCTTCCCCTTGTTCCTCTACAGCTTGATCGTCTGAAAAGCAGGGAGTTAGATATTGCAGAAGTAGTCAATGAGAGCAAGGTTTAGATTAATAACAAGTGAAATGCACCTTGAGTGTCCTCCCCATCGGTAAGGTCGGCAATAGTTGAATCAAGATCCACCTGAAATTTTGCGGAATGAATAAATGTGCAGCCGCATTTCATTTTCTGATTCTTAAACATTAAAGATTATCCAGTCCAGCTCAAGTGTATCTGCCGTACCTGCTTCTTCTTTTTCTTCTTCGTTCCAGTGAAGTTAAGTTCAGCGGGTTCTGTGACTGCCAATGTTTCTGTCTTCTCTGCAAGCGTGTCCACTTCATCAGAAGGTTCTTGGATGACAACCTTCTTCTTTTTCTTCTTCTTGGTTGGATCAAAGGGGCAAGCTGTAGGAGAAGAAAAAATATACATAAACATGTGGTGGAACAGAACCTCAAATCCAGCCCACAACTCGCAAGCTCAACCCTAGCTAGAACCGCATCGAATCAGGGCAAGCAGCCGAACGGCACTAGAACTAGAACTAACTGAAACCCCCCGTCTCGATCAGCGCAGCGACGGAGAAAAAACCAGCTCACCTCCGAGGCCTCCTCCCTCCTCTCCGGGTGCTCCTCGTCCGCCATGGCTGACGAGGTCGCCTTGAACTCCGAGACGCTTCTACTGGAACCGAGCGCTCCGATCCCTGCGACGGCACGAAGCAGGTTAGATCGAACGCGGGGCGCTGATTCGACTGGATCGACGCGAGATGCTCGCGTGGGAGTTCTCACGGGCGGAGAGCGCGAGCGAGCGAGCGAGCTAGCTAGAGACGACGGTGACGGCGGCGCGGTTCTTCGAATTAGGGTTTTCTCGGCGGAGATCCTTTCGACTTATCTTTTCTATTTCTATATACTCCTCGGAGACCATCACGGTAATGAAAGGGTTATATACGCAAAAACGCCTACCGCGGACCGCCTCAATCTCAGCCGTCTGATTTTGATCGGACGGCTCCTCGGGCAACATCATGGTGCTGGACTTTGAGATATATATGCTACTATTTGAAGGGGCTTACTAAAAACGTCTCTATCAGCGTCAATCTGAGCCGTTGATTTAGATCGGACGCAGTACATCGTTCTTGGAAAACTCCCTTAACAAAGTTGGAATTGCCTTGCGCGTTACGCCGCCGTCACCGTCGTCTCCAACTCCAAATTTCTGCTGCCCCTCGATCCCCTTTCCTTCCCAGCACCGGCACGGCAAGACTCAAATTGTTCGATGGCGCATGCGACGACGGCGCGTTGAGTGCTCCACCCTACATCGGCGGCGGCGATCCAGTTTGTTCGTTATTGACTTGTTGTTAACTATATGTTACAAGACTGTATACTTGAGCCAAACTGCCAATTGAGCAGTGGATTGAGAGCCAGGGACTCAGAGTCAGGTGCTTATCAAATGCTCTGAAAGATGCAACTGTAAAAGAATTTGCAATCGAACAGGCACCTGTAGGCACAAGAACACCATGGAACAAGCCTAACAATTTCAATTTTCCAGCGGAAGAATTCTACACTCACCAAGATACAGAGTTTCAAACTTTCAATGAGAAAGCTCAGTTCTTACTATCTGAGGCTGAATGCACCTGATGCCAACCACGGTTTACATGAACTCAATCATAAATTAGCTAACAAATCAAATGAGCTGCAACTGGCAGCAACCGATGAAGCGGATGAAGGGAGCTGCCCAAGATTACACTGATGGAGGGTTCGACTCCTTGGATTTCTCATCAGACGACGCTCGGCTCTCCGAGGTGGACTGGCGGAGCCCCTCGATCATCCTGATCACCTCCTCCATTGCCGGGCGCTGGTCTGGCGACTTTGCCGTGCACACCATGGCTATCTGCAGCATCTGTACCAGCTCCTCCTCGATGTTCTGGTGCTTCATCAGCTCCACGTCAAACACCTCGGCCGTCCACTCCTCCCGGACCACCGAGTGCACCCATCTCGGCAGGTCGACGACGTCGTCGTTCCCCTGGGTCTGGAGTGGGGCCTTTCCTGTGAGCATCTCCATGAGGAGGACGCCGAAGCTGTAGATGTCGGACTTCTGGGTGATCTTGCGGTTCTCAACTGTCTCTGGAGCACGGTAACCGACCACAACGCGAGATGCGTTGACCGGCACAGTCATCAGAGCACTGAGGCCATAGTCCGAAACAGAAGGATTGTGATCTTGGTCTACGAGTACATTAGTTGACTTGATGTTGCCATGGGTGAGCTTCGCGCCCCCTTCTGTGTGTATATGCGCAATTCCATATGCTGTCCCAAGGATGATCTTCACTCTGGAGTTCCAGTCTAATGGTGTCTTCTCAGTAACACCCCTGATACCTGTTGATCAAGAAATGCAGCAAGAAACGCTCATTAACAAAACAAATTGATATCTCGAGTTATTTGGCACAAGTTGCACTCTGTAGCATGAGAATGTCAAGCTATGTAAAAGCAAAACAAGTGCGGCTTCAGGCTTCGGCAAGTGGAAGATATACATTATGAAGGTGAGTCTTCTTTCCAACCATATTGAAGAAAATATCCAACTAATATCTAGTCAGTGACATAACTTTAGATATTAAACTGAGAGGACTATAATAAAATGGCAGAGATACAGCAAGTTATGTGATTCAAGCTAAGCTTGTTGTCAGGGGTTGGCGCTTTTAGGAATGCTGGCCTGTTGTTAGTTCTTGAATTGAGTATTGATCAATCACATCAGTAATGTTTTTGAAAAATATCACATCAGTAATATGTCTGTAGCAGTGAAAAAGCATACCATGCAACATGGCCGAAACACTTTCAGTGTCAATATAATCATAGACAATAAGCTTCTCATCTTTGGAATAGTAGTAGGCACGTAGCGGGACTAGGTTTGCATGTTTGCCTAACCTCCCGATGAGCTCCATCTGCTGCTCAAACTCTCTTTTCCCTGCCACAACATCTTTTAATCTCTTGACTACCACAACAGTACCATCTTCGAGTATAGCTTTGTAAGCAGTTCCATAACTACCCTTGCCAAGGACTTCTGCAGAAGCTCTCAGTAGATCCTCCAAGTCAAAGCTATAGGTGCAACCCTCCAAGAACACTAACTTATTCTTCTCAGCAATTTGGACACCACTACTGAATTCTTGCTTCGGCTTCTCACTCCTGGTGGCAGTACCCTTACCTTTGGATTCAACATCAATCTCGTCCTTGCCTTTCCTCTTTGAAGAGCACATGACCAACACAACCACAATTAGCATCAGCAATGCAAACCCACCAACAGCAACTGCAACTATGAAACCCGTGCCTAGTTTCTTATCATGATGTGGCGAAGGTGGAGATTGAGGCAATGAAGATGATTCAGGTGAGGGCGTTGGTGAAGGAAATGAGCATTCAGCTAGAGGTAGCCCGCACAGACAGTCCAGGATTCCCTGAAAATGAACCCTTTGGAAATATCTGGAGCGAAACGAGGAATTGAGCCTTTCAGTTCATTGTTGCTCAGATTTAGTAGTTTCAGACTGTGAAGCTTGAGATCAGGGATGGATCCAGAGAAAGAATTATCTTGCAAATTAAGGACAGTTAACTGAGTAAGGTTTTGTAAACTTGCAGGCACTTCTCCTGTGAAGGAATTGTAGGAGAAGTCTATTACACTGAGGCTAGGACTGAAGGAAGAAGGCAACCCTCCTGAAAGTTCATTGTGCTGTAGGTATATGGAACGTAAAGAAGGAAGTAAGGCCACATCAGATGGAAGACTTCCAGTCAATCGATTAGACCGCAAGCTCAGTACTTGAAGAGAATCAAGCTTGCCAAGAGTGTTTGGAGGAATTGCGCCAATAAGACCAGCAGCTGGTACCCTCAATTCAAAAATTTGTAACTGATCCGCTGAGCATTTTACGCCATGCCATGAACATATTGAGGTATTTTTGTCCCAGTTGAGCTTGGTTCCATGATATACTGCAGAGACGAAGTCGAGAAGGGCTTGCTTCTCCGAGGCTAAGTCCGCTACAACCAAGGTGTTGAACAATGATAGCAGCAACTGTATCGAGAGCAGAATACGGAAAGAGCTCCTAAGATTGAGACAATCCATCTGATGAGTTTCCTTGGGCAAATTAAATGAGCAGCATATTCAATTGCCTATATCAGGCAAAGTAAGCAACCCTGTTCAATAAAAAATTGAGCATAATCAGTGACAAATGCTACCATACTGACATTAAGATGTCGAATGCAGGTGAGTGTTTCTTCAGAAGGCAACTGAACACATGTCAGGAATCATTGCATGCCCTGGACTTAACCAAAAAAAATGTGTGTGTTGATGCAAAAGTGCACATGCCTCAGCAAAACGCAGTGGGGTAGCGCAACAAACATTCCTTTCCAGCAAGTGACTCATGACACTGACCATGATACTTTGGAAAAGAAGAAATTCCCATCAATGTCTAATGATTACAGAGTTCTCATTCCAACCAATGCAACTTGTTTTTTCATGGTTTCATTATAGAATGCATGCAAAATGTATCATTTGAAATCAGTATGTATTACAGGCCACTGAGAAATATTTATTCTAAGCTTAATGTTGGTATATATCCCCCTAGGTGCACAAGAGCACAGCACCGTAGCTGCTGGGCTTACTGAGCTACGTGGCAACGTAAAAACAAGGTACATAAGTTCCACCTTCAAAGAATGGAACCCAATAAAGTAAAAAAAAAAAAAACAGGACCTATAAAATCGTGGACATAAAGAAAATAAAGATAAAGAAAGGGAGAAAAAGTGAAATGATCCGGTCAGCATATAAAAGTCAAAAGCATCAACAAAGTAGGCAGAAAAGAGGGAGCAAGAATAAAGCTGGACTCATCATAGCGTTCACAAATATGAGCATGGCACATCATGTACCCGATGTTTATTACTTGTTCACATGAAAGAGTATCTCAGGCTGTCATGGAGAGCATTCTTACACTGAGACGCAACAATATTGAACAAACAAATTATCATGTCGTAACTTTCTGCACTCTTAGCCTCTTAGGACTAACATGGAGCAGAGCAGCCTTACCATCGCATAAAGGCTTCTGCAAAGTGATCACCGAAAAAGACTAATATGATCTGAGACGCCACTAACAAAAGTTGTACAAAAAGAGAAAGAAACAAAGGCAAGGGTTTAGCTAATTTAACCTAAACTAATTCAAATGGGAACTCGGGAAGATCCCACTGCCAGGAAGACGTGTACGTGGGAAACTACCGCACATGCCAATGTGCGCGGAGATTTACTTCATTGTTTAGGGACTGCAAGATCTAGATTCTAGAACAGTACAGAGTTACTTAACCTCCACTTAAAGAGACCCTGAGACGAACCAATTCATTATTCAAGCCAGCAAGTGACCTGGGAGCAGGGTTCCGAAGTCCAAGATCAACGCCAATTAGTTGTTTGCAAGGATCCACGCATTTTTCAAGTGGTAGCTTCTAACTCCAAGTGGGAAACCCAAGATTGACCGCAGGCCATTCGAGGGTACGAGATTAAATTTATAGCTCAAGTGGGACTTATTTTATTTTGAGTCAATTCTAAGCAATAGGAGGAACATGCTACAGGAAGAAGATGAAAAAAAAAATCATAGCAAAGCGGCTACTGTTTACTAGTAGCAGTTACAGCC
This sequence comes from Miscanthus lutarioriparius, assembly GCA_904845875.1. Taxonomy (NCBI): domain Eukaryota; kingdom Viridiplantae; phylum Streptophyta; class Magnoliopsida; order Poales; family Poaceae; genus Miscanthus; species Miscanthus lutarioriparius. The sequence goes on along the minus strand of CAJGYO010000003.1, from coordinate 2,867,078 downwards.
CATGTCTTGATCCACCACACAAGTGGATACAAGAACTGGAACTCAAAAGGAGATCCAACGTTTGTCCATTTCAATCAAGGTAACTAAAACAGCAAGACTGAAAGGAAAAGGGTGAAGTTAGTGGAGCATTATGGATGTATGTGCTGCTCACAGCACCGTCGTTTGGCGTTGGCGCCAGAGACAACATTACTGTAGAAGCATATATCCCAGCTAACCTAAACTACCGGAAACAGGAAGCTAAACAGCGCCACCAAACATCAATCAGTGTAACTGAGCACAAAACACCCATTGATGCAAGCACGGTAAGGTTCAGCCAAAATCATGAGAATACCTATACCTTAATACCTAATGGGAGAAATGCGTAGATTTGGGCTCCTATTGAGTACACACAGGATGTCAAGTCGTGGAAGGACAGGGAAAGCACCAACCTTTCCCCGTCGGAACCCTCGTCAAATCGACATTGCAGAGGAGAGAAAACGGTACGGTTGTATCAATAATTTGGGAATTCGGCAGGCCAGGTACAACTGAAACTCCAAATGCAAGGGCATAACCCAAAGCGTTCACCTCTGCCTTTTCTTTTTTAATGAAAAAAAAAACACAACCAACACGGCTAAAAATCCTTCTTCTCTAAAGTCTAATCAAACCAAACAAATGCAACATGATCCCCGTCCATTTCAAGAAAAATTGCCTAAAGTAAAAGACGAGATTTTTTTCCCAGGGAGCGGCGAAACGCTTAGCTAAGGTATGCACATCCCGCGAAGCGGCCTAGGAGGATGAGCGCGCGCAGGAAGAGCAACCGAAATCGCAAAGGAAGCAGGGCTCGGAGCAGCAGGGTTTCAACGGAGAGCCGGAGCAGAAGCAGTAGCAGCGAGGGCGAGGCGGGGTTTACCTCCGCCGGCGAAAGCCGTCGGTACAGCGGAGCTGAGCGCACCGAGAGCCGAAGCAAATGCGTGTGCGGGCTCAGGGCTCGGCCGTGGCGCGCCCCCGTCGGCAGGGCGAGGATTTGTGCGCTGCTGCAGTGCTGCTGGGTGCCGCTGGGGGGGGGGGCTTTGTTGGGAGTCTGGGGAGACGGCAGACGGGAGAGGGGTGGCTCCCAGGACAGGAGGAGAGGGACAGGACGGAAAGGAGGAGAGAGAAAGAGGTGCATTTAAGAGAAGGAATGAAACGGGGGGGGAGTTGGAGTAGCAACGGCGCCTCTGACCGGCTTCTGAAGAAATTTGGAGGAAAAAAAAAGTGACAGTGATGGCTTGTTCAAATTCAGAGGGTGTCTCGTCGAGTGTTACGTCGAGGGTCGTATTCGGTGTTTGAATATTAATAAAAAAATAAATTATAGAATTCATCGATAATCTTCTATATGAATTTATTAAATCTAATTAATCTGTTATTAACACATATGTTACTGTTGCACCGCATTGTTAAATCGTGCACTAATTAAGTTTAAAAGATTCGTCGCGTAAATTATATAATTAGTTATTTTTAGTTTATATTTAATATTCTATATGCATGTGTCAAGCATTCGATGAGGGAGTAAATTTCAAGGGAGAACTAAAGAAAGGCACGAGTGAGCAACTACTGTACACTGCACTAGACACCAGTGCTGCAGGTGCAGCTCGTCCAGACGTCAACCCGTACACTAGTGATTACTCCCTACGATGTGCCTGGTATTTCTTTCCCTGTCTTTTAGCCCCCTTTGATTGCAAGATTTATTTTTCTGTTTTTCATGTTTTTCTATAAAAACATACTGTACTGGTTTCTGTGAACCTCTTAAATAATTCTTAGGAAATTTCTGTATTCTAAAGAGGACCTTAGTGTGCTACGGTGAGAGAATATGCAACCTCCATAAAAAAAAACTATATGATCCAGATTTTGTTTCACGAAAATACAAAGCATATCATTCTAGGCCTTGTTTAGTTCGCGAATTTTAGGAATTTGCATATTGTAGCACTTTCGTTTTTATTTAGCAATTAGTGTTTAATCATGGACTAATTATGCTCAAAACGTTCGTCTCGCAATTTCCAACCAAACTGTGCAGTTAGTTTTTTTTCGTCTACATTTAATGCTTCATGCACGTATCACAAAATTCGATGTGATGATTACTATAGCACTTTTTGAAAATTTGGTTGGGAACTAAACAAGGCCCTAGTATTTAGACACTCAGTGGGGTCTATGTGAGCTAGGCCCCGATCCTCCGTAAATGAGAACAACCGCTAATTAACAGGGACATCATATTAACTTTACATCTTTTAATCTATCCAAAAAATAGTAAAATGCATGTTTTGTGGACGATGAATTATTTGTAATTTCTATATTTTGTTCCTTCTGACTAACGAGCTAATGATTGGTAGTAAGGACAAAACTATAAAAAGATATGCACTATACAGATATAGGACTTTTGTAGGATTTTCTCGCTCTTGATTGTGGCAGAGAGTGTCTCCAGTAGTTATAGTTGATGGCTAGTTTTAGTGCCTATTTGATCCGCTCCTCTAAACTTTAGACCTGGCCTATTTGATCCGCTCCTCTAAACTTTAGACCTCTAAGTATTATAGCTAAAATCTCTAAATAGTTGGTCTAAAATTACATCTGAACTTTAGCCCACCTCACATGACAGCTTTGGATCTCAAAACTAAGCTAAAGTACTCTAGAGTTTTAGAGCTCTAATTTGGAGGAGGGGATCAAACAGGCCCTTAGTCTCCTGACATATCTCCTATTATATAGTCTAAAACAGCATCTCTATGGTGATTCACATTATCTGTTTTTTTAAGCTAGTCCTATACCATTTTTTCTCTCCATGGGTTGGACATGGGTTGCAATCTTGAAAAATGCAAGAGAGATAGACGAAATAAGAGATAGAGGCTAGCATACTTTCTTCCCTTGCCCTTCTCTCTATTCTAAGGGCACCTCTAATGATGACTTATGAGCTAGCTCTAAGCATACTATTGCATATTTAATAGAAGAGTAAGAAAAGTTATATCTTGATCAAGAGCTAATCTCATGCATATACTCTAAGTTGATACTATTACAAAAGTTGTCTTAGAGCTGGTAACTATCTCGTACTATATATCAAGGATGCCATAAACATGTGTACTATATACCAATCCAATTAAGTCCATAGCCACCATGCTAAGTAGTCTACAGCCATTAGTGACAGCTACTCCCTTGGTCCCAAGAGCATGTCACTCTGGTTTTGTTCATAGTCAATCTAACTTATTAAGCTCGGTCAAGTTTATATAAAAAACAAAAACTACCGAAATTTAGATTACCAAATAAGTACTAAGTAGCATGCATTACATTTTATGAAAAATATTTTCATAGTATTGCCTATTTAATGTCATAAATATTATTAACACTTAATAACTATAAAGTTAGTCAAACTTTAAATGATTTGGCTTGTGATAAAGGTAAAGTGATTTTTTTCACAAAACGTGTATCTGGTATTCCTGAATTTGCCCTCTCTAACCGGTAATTATGACATCTAAAAAAAGTCTCTAAAACCCCGACATAATTGCTAACAACCATAACAAGCTAATCGTGTCTGGCTGCCTGCTACAGCAGCTTTCCGGTGGTACTTGTTCTCCTTCGCCACCGTCACTTAGCATGCACGCCAGTTGATGGAACGCAAACCGTCTCTGCCTGCCTGCTCCACGGACCACGGACCACGGACAACAATGCAATCTCCAGAGAACAAACCAAGGATAGGTAGAATGAAGAGATCCTCTTGCTGGAAGTTGCATCTCAACCCGTCAGTCAGTTTATTTTCTTTAGCAGATGCAGACAACAATCATCGGTTAATTATTGCAGAGGCATGTTGGTGCAGCGTACGCGCAACCACCCCAGTAATGGACGGGTCCCTGTCGCTAACGAGCTAGGCCGCCTTCATTTACGCCATGGAGGTTGGAGGGGTCGGTGCCTTGGACCTGAAGAATGCATGGAATGGGCGGGCAGCAGAATGGCAGATGGAGGAGCTGTCCATATCGAATATATTTTTAATTTTAACACTTTTTATAAACTAATTCTAAATTTAACATCGTCGGTTTTTTAAAAAAAAACTAACACTTTTGGCCGCGTCTATTGTCCTGGCGTGGCCAAATGCCTGTGCCACGCTATGCATGATGGCGCGGCAGTAGGCTGACATGGCGACGACCGGAACCGCTGACCGCTGACGTGGCAGTGCCTACCGCGCCACAGATCTTGGCGCGGCAGTGCCGCGTCATCCATCACGGCGCGGCAGGGATCGACTTGAATGGACTGTGACTGCAAGCCTGCAACACTCTCAAAACAACAATGAAGCGGCACCGCACGCAAAGCCGCGAACGAAACCGGACAGATACATCGCCGTGGGGGCGGATCACGAGAGAGCGTGTGGTACGGACGTCGAAAGAGACCGCTCGGTTGCTCTGTGCGGCCTCGCTGACCGGCCTGAAAAGCACGCAATGATGATGATGTTTGCCGCAGCGTCACGTTGTGGCAGAACCTCCTATGAAATCGGGCCTACGTGCACCTATCGATGTCTCAACAGACCTCGGATAGCGTACACAAGTTCCAAACAACTTAACAGATCTGTCGGGTGTCCTCGGGAAACCCGAATCATCCACGAATCTTTTTCAAATAGGATCCCAATCACAGTCATTGCAGATTACAATAGTTTTCAATATACATACCAGAGATTATAAAGCGGAAGACTTAAGTTTTAATATTACAAACCAGTTGTTTCAAACTTACAAAACCATAAGTGTCATACAACCATAGTAGCGGGATAATATTACATTAACATTATTTATTTCACACAAACTAGTGCCTTGTCCAAATATCATTCATCATTCCTCATCGTTATCGACTTCAAACACTAACATGCAGCAGGGACCAAAACAAACCTGCGCATACGACTCACCTGCAACAAGGGTTAACAAACCCTGAGTACAAAAGTACTCAACAAGACTGACCCGACGAAAAAGGGCGAAGGTCTTAGGGATGCAGGTATTGGATCAAGGTAAGGATGTAGCAAAATTCAAAAGTTCTTTGCCAAAAGCTTACTATTCTTAATCCTAGTTTCAAGTTTTACCACTAAGTACTTTAGTTCAATATCTCCAACTAAGTGTTCATATCCCATGTTCCAATCTTTCTTATTCTATTCTTTTCTCATGTTTTAGTAATTCACCACCCAAAGATTGCTTCAGAATGAATCGAGTTTCCATGTCCATGAGCACCACCGCAATTCAATTGATTCAAGTCCTAGTCAGGATTCCTTATCACATGACATATGTAGAACTTAATCTTGCATATATCAACCTCACTACCGGATCCTCCTATACTAAGCCGCTCCACGCCACCCGAGAGCACAAAGACGCCTCAAATCCGCCACATTCAAGCCACGAGGGTACACGCTACTCCCGCCATTTCACCACTCCCAAAGTCGTGGGCATTCATCTTAGTATCGGATTAGCGAAGTAGTTTTACCGAGTATATGACCAAGACTACAAAGTGTCTCGCTCGTAAGATCCACAATGAGTGGCCTTTAAGCGACATAGTCGACAATATTACCCAACATTCAAGATAAGTCACCCGACTAGTCTCTAGTTCATTCTATCTTCTTTCTTTCTTTGGCCAGTATGTCATCTTTAATTGTATCGAAACTTTTACTTTGAAAACCTACCATAAGCATTCTAAGCATTCTACGCCTTTGTAAATGAAAACATCTTCAAGGATGTAAACAATTAACAAGGTAGGCAATGCATCAAATAGGTAACATTTGAATTAATCAACTTAATGCAATAAGTAACATAGGTGATAAACTTTTCAAAGTAAACAAGGTAATGGTTTAATGCATAAATCGGGGCTTGCCTTCGTTGACGATCTCAGGTTCCGGATCAGTACCACAATTATCGAATCCCGTGACAACCGGGGATTCTTCCAGGACTTGCTCAACTAGAATTGTTTCACTCTTGGGTTCTACACGAAATGATAACATATGCTTTAACATGATGATAATGTAAACATGATGCTTTCATGGTACATGAAATGTAAAAACACCTCAAAAATGATTTTCCTTCACGGTACAGTTGCAAGCCAACAAAACCAACTGGCAATTCTACCGTCAAGAACCACACATGTAATTTGACCAAATGGATCTTGAAACCCTACTAGTCACAAAACATGACCAAAACAAGATCCAACACTAATCAAACACTTAGGGTTTGTCTTTATTTATTTTTAAAAAAATTTGGAATTAAGTCCAAAAATAAACTTGTTCCAAATGACCTCAAAAATTTATATAAGCTCCCTCATGACAAATTAGTGCACCAAAACAAATTTCATATTTTTTGGAATTATACAGTGGCCTACAAAAATCATGCAAATTACATTTATTAATTAATGGACTGAATATTTGAACATTAAAAATTTATTCAAATTTCAAGTTTCAAAATTTTAAACCATACTAGAGCATGTATAGAGGCTACACACAAAATTTCAGAATTTTTGGAGCTATGATTATTTTCCTACAAATTTCCAAAGATTCAACACTATTCAAAATCAGAAAATAACAAAAGTCACTATTCTCTCTCTTGCTCTCACTAACAGCCGGCCCCCACCTATCATCCCCAACCTCGGGCATTGACTGTGGCTGCGACGGCGCTGACCGGCGCAAACTCGCCGACGGTGAGCCCAACAGCGACGACCAAAGCACTAACATGTTCACAAGAGCTAGGCGCATCGATTAGTGGTACTTTGGAGGTCGATTACAACATGGAACAAGGCTAACACCAGCCATGGCGGACGCGGTGGCACGACAACATTACGCCGGCGAAACAAGGCCACTAACGATGAAACAGAGAGTTCAGGAAGCATCAGTGGCTCACCCCGATCGTGTTGAAGCAACAGGCGAGACCGGAGAAGCTACGGTGACGCGTTTCGACGGTGACCGGGATCACGGCGGAGCGGACCTCGTCGACGACAGTGTTCCGGCGACTGCAGTGGGCAAAACGAGCAGGCAAGAGTGGAATGAGCACTACAGCATCGCGACGAAACCAGAGAGCCAACAATCGAGGGCAACGGTTTACCGGATGAGGCTGGCCACGGTGAATCGACGTTTCCGTTGAGGTCGCCGGCCGCGAGGAAGATGAACGTGGACAGCGAGCTCTCGGCGAAATCAGGCGGTAGCAACAGCTCGGTCAGATGCGCAAGGAGCAGGCGAAACTAGAACATGGCTTTTTCTGGGGCTAACTTGCGCTGAGGGGACGAGAGAAGCTTGCCGGAGTTGAGACGGCGGCGTCGGGAAAACAGAGTGAAGGAAGAAAAATGAACGGCGTCATCAGGGTCTTATAGCTCGGCCAGGAGCGCGCGGACTCGACACGCAGAGTGCTCCCCGTGCCAGCGCGAAGCCAAAGGCGGTCGCAGATGCGCTTGGAAGGCCAGAGAAAGGACGCCGGCGGTGAGGCGGTGGCGCCCTGTGGTTATCTGAATTTTTGAAATAATTACAGATTTGTCACTGAGTTCATTTTACAAATTACTCCCAATTTTTCTAAAGAAGTTGAAAATCTCCAAAAATGAAAGTTGCTTAATTTTTCAAACTCTACAACTTTGCTTCTAGGAACATTTTCAAATTCTGCCTCCATTTTGAAATTTGAATTTGGGGTGCATTTGAGTATTTGAATCATTCCAAAATTACTCCAAATTTTATATGTAAACTTGAAAAACTTTGAATACCAAAGTTGATCCACATAAAATAATCTTCAACTTTGCTCTTTGCCTCAACCCCAAATTCCAAATGGATTTTGATTTAGACAAAAGGGGCAAAAAGGACTTTTGTGATTTGAATTTGAATTTAAATTTGATTTGTTTTTCTTTTACTTTAACTTTGATTTTTGACCTGTAACTTGGCCCATTAGGGTTATTTGAATCAAATGACACATGACCTCACATGATCACATGAAATTTGATCCTTGTGGTCATGATCTTTATTTAGGGTTTTGAAACACATCACATGAAATAACAACATTATGAAATAAAGCTTATTTAGTGAATGCATTCAAAATTTTCTACTTCATGAATGCTTTGCAATGCATATGATGACATGTCAAATTTTAGTGCTAGGTTAAAACACCAGAGGTGTTACACACGTCACCCTCCCAAATCTTAGGCCTTGTTTAAATTCCAAAAGGTACTGACGGTAAATTAGTACAACACATTTTTCTCAAAATATCCATAATCGTTTTTTATATTTGATTTATGAAAAACTTCACAACTTTTTAGGAGAGTGAGTCTCCATGGCCACTCATCATTTCATCAACGCCACATGGCTCTCATCTTATGAGGTCTACAAGACACATCCACCGGCTCGTGCCTAGTGCTACTGGCGGTGTCCACCCTGACATCTTCGCTTTTGCTGGACCTGCCGGGTGTGTGTGATCGAGCTGCACGCGTTCTATGTCTACTAGCTTTAGGCCTTGTTTCATGTGTAAAATTTTGGGATGTCGTGTCACGGAAGTGTCGTATGGGGTGTTTGGATACTAATAAAAAAATAAATTACAGAATCCATCAGTAATCCGCGAGACGAATTTATTAAGCTTAATTAATCCGTCATTAGCATATGTGTTACTGTAGCACCACATTGTCGAATAATTGACTAATTAGACTTAAAAGATTCATCTCGTAAATTAGTTACAAACTGTGTAATTAGTTATTTTTAGTCTTTATTTAATATTTTATGTGGCCAAACATTTGATGGAATAGAGAGTAACTTTAGGGAGAAACTAAAAGGTCTTGTTTTGTAGGATATAATTAAATCACACATCGTTTCTCACAATTTTATGGCCATTCTCACTCGAACATGGAGGCACAGGAGAGCGCGCGTGAACACTTTGGAAACTCTGTCGATGCCATATGATGACCATACGTCCGTAGCTTGACGCGCGTTGTGCAGTGATGATGATGATGTAGTGGTGTGCCCGCTTGCTTGCCATGTGCATTATTTGCTCATCAGCTCTACTCCCTAAAAAACAGATTGAAAGCTACAATTGTATTTTTTTGGACAAAGAGAGTACACATTTTTTTGTTTAGAAGTTGATATATTATTTGTCATATTTATAGTTAATTTGGCATGGCTTCTTGTCAGGGACGGAGCCAGGAACCATATATAGAGGGGCCAATCCGCCGAGGCATAGGATGACAAAAATATATAAAAGTTTATAAAGGTCCTCATTGTCGGCATAAAAAGACTAGCAATTGTTTTTACCACTTCGTCTGGGGCAAATGCTAAATGTCTAAATGGATGAGATAATATTACATTTATTTAATCTAGCTAGCAACTTAGTGACATTTGGCTTTAAGAGATGATTCACTGATTTGAGAATGGAGAAAAAACAAATAAACTAGTACCACGACCTCACCGTACTGACGGTAAAAAAGCGGATGGATAAAAAACCAAAAGGTATGGTGGCGTCAAGGTCAAGCTGTGATACGATGGTCTTCGTCTCCGATAGCGACAGGCCATCGTCGTTCACAGCTTGCGTGCAGTGTCGCTTCACGTTGTTTCATGAGTGTTGCGGGCTTACAATCCACAGTATTCAAGTCGATCCTCGCCGCGCCGTGATGGATGCCGTGGCACCGCCGCGCCAAGATCGGTGGCGCGGCAGCCCCGCCACGCCGTCCGTCATGGCGATTTCGGTCGTCGCCATCGTCACCGCCATTTCTTACATGTAGAGCATTTGGCCGCGCCAGAGCAATAGGCGCGGCCAAAAGTGTTAGTTTTAAAAAATAAAAACCGACGGTGTTAGATTTAGAATTAGTTTACAAAAAGTGTTAAAATTAAAAAAAAATTCTCCATATCCTGCACCACCAATGAAGATGAAGATTGATCCATCCACCGGTAAGCGGTCTCGGTGGTATGGTACCGGGTACATGGTGGTAGGTTGGTGGTACGGGCTATGAGCCCTGGTCCATGCCTGTGTAGTGTAGATGCATGCACGTAAACAATGGCGACTTGGCCATTGCTTGCTGTTGCGTTCACAGGTTAGCTATGCTGCAAGGAGTGAGTGAGTGATGTTGGATTGATCTTTTCCAATTGGCCCAACAGTTGGGCCCTTGAATCCGCGCCCTGATTGGGGGTGTCCAACCGCTTCATGGTTGGTGAGCCCCCGTCGCACAGCTCCATAAAAAGGGAGGTGGGGGCCGGGGCACAAGGCACGAAAATCACCTGAGCCACCAGACGCCCCACCTATAGCCCCTAAATCCTAAACCGATCTAGTGAGGGGGCATTGCCAGCGACGGGAAGACCACCACCGTCCACCGCCGCCTCTACACCGCTGCCACTACGTCCGTGACTTCACCGCGTCACCGACAAGGATGCCATGGCAAGCTCGTTTTCTACGAAGGCGACCGATGGTTTGCACCTCCTCAACCCCTCTCCTCGCTGTTACTCTATTTCTTCATATACTAGGATGAACTACATCTTTTATCACAAGTAGAAGAGGTGGTACTTGCTAGATCTATGCCTAGTTGATCCTATAGTTCCTATCAATGGTATCAGTCGTGCCTAATCTTGGCGTAGATCTAGGCTTTGGGGTAGAAAAGAAGAAGAAATCAGAATGAGGTGATTCGATTTTGATCTGGATGAAACCCTAACCCTAAAGGGGAAAGGACGGAGAAGGGGAGGAACCTACCTGAGTTTTCTTGCATCCGTCGACACCGCCGTTTGCGCGGGAGGAAGACCGCGTCGCCGCTTCGCCGGGGTGTGGGAAGGGAGCCGCCAGAGGGCGTGGCCTCACCGCCGCGTGTACCCTACCGGGATTGGGCTTAGGGCACCACAGCAAGACCGCTCGATGGTGGCGCGCTCACCCTCGGGTGAACACGCACGCCGATGAGGGGACCTGCGACGGCGGCGCCGACCTCCTTCCTCCGACTGTATGGCGTGTGGCCGCCGTTGCTGCTCTGCTTCGTGCTGAGAGAGGGAGAGGGAAGAAAATGACTAGGGTTAAAGGGGAGGCATGGCCGGGGTAGGTTTTGTGCCGCCGATTCGCGCGGACGGCCGTCGATCACGATCTGATGGCCGACAGCGTCTCGGGCCAGATTGAGCCCAGGCGGGGAAGTAAATTCCCGGCCTAGGCCTTGGTTGCGGCCTGGGCGCGGGGAGCGCACGCGTGCGAGTTGGGCCTGGACTGCACTGGAGTTGAGGTGGGCCGCGCGCGCGCTGTTGGGCTGCGGTTGCCGCACTGGGCCGTGCTACACAGTATTCGTTGTTTTAAGTTTTTTTATTTAATTTTCAGAAGCAATTTGATGATTTTCGCTAAGTTTTGATGATCAATCTCTGTCAAAATTTGAATCAACGGAATAATTTTTTTAGAGAGTAGAAAAGTACAGTAAAATGCTTCTAAAAAGTAGATAAATTTATCTTTCATGTTTTTGCTACAAATGATGATGTTTATGATCTTCTAATTAAATTCGAACCAACGGGAGGATTTAATTTTGAGGAGTAGTTATAATTTTTAGTAAATTATTATATTGTTATTTTTCTGACCAACGTTGATAATAGCAATATTATAATATTTATTCATGAGTTTTCCATACATTAGTTCTATTTTTTGCCCAACGGTGATGTAGAATTAATGTAGAAGAATGTCGTATGTTTTAATTTTGACCAATGTTAAATTAAGGCATGTAATTATTATGTTAATGTTTTCTCACTATCTCTGACGGTGTTTTTTAGAACTCAACCCCATGGTTTTTATCTCGCACATACCGCCTCTTGAAGGGGGCAACTATAGGGTATGACGAGAGAAGTATGAACTAACACTTGCGCTGTTTGAAAATAACCTAACACTTAGCTCCCCGTGTTCGACTGAGCTAGTGGACCCAGTGAGGGAAGATAATGAGACTGATGCTGATTTCACTGCTCGACAGCGAGATCATGCAGAAGTGCGGATGAAATATGATCTCGAACGCAAGAAATAGGATATTTTAAACCGTAAGTGCTTGATGGTGGCTAATTCCATAATTTTATATGCTATAAGGGGGTCTATCCCATATTGTGATACCGCCACAGAGTATCTTAAGAAAGTGGAGAGTCAGTTCACTAGCTCTTCAAAGGCTTATACATGTACTTTGATCAAAAAATTATTCAATGAGAAATACACTGATGATGGTATCAGAGAGCACATACTGAAGATGAGCAACACGGCTTCGAAGCTGAAGCCAATGGATTTGGGGCTCAAGGATGAGTTCCTTATTCATTTGGTTTTTGCTTCCTTGTCTAAGGAATATGAAACTTTTGTTGTAAATTACAACATGCAGCCCAATAAGTGAGATATAGAGAAGCTCATCGCAATATGTGTTCAAGAAAAGGAGAGGCTAAAAAGCACACATGGTGACTCTACTAACCTTGTAAAGGACAACAAAAAGAAGAATTTCAATAAGAATGCCAAACATCAAGGGAAAGCCCATCAGAATGACCACCATCAGAAGAACAACAATGCTCAAGTTAAAAAGGATCAGTGTAAAGGTGCAAGAAGCATGGACATTATCAGAGGGATTGTCCAGACTTTTTGAAAAGCCTTCTAAAGAGAGGTGATGATTTCATTACATTTATAGATGAATCCTTGTATTTAAGTTATGCAAAATCTACTTAGTTGATTGATTCAAGTGCAACGGTTCATGTTGCAAATTCATTATAGGGATTCCGTACGAGGAGAACCCTACAAAGAGGAGAAAGAAGGATTAAAGTTGCAAATGGAGTTGAAGCCATTGGAGATCTCTCTCTAGAATTAGATGATGGTTTTATACTACAGCTTTCAGATATTCTTTATGTACCCTCTTTGCGTAGAAACTTAAAAAGTGTCTCACGACTAGATGATGATGGATATGAGTGTCATTTTAGTAATGACAAATGTCGGATTGTGATTAATAATAAGTGTGTTGGTCTTGCCTTTCGACAAGGCAAGCTTTATATATTATCACTTTTCTGAGAATGTAAATGATGTGAGCACTGAAAATGAGAGTGCTTCCTTATCTATAAATGCAACAAATAAGCGGAAGAGAGTGCATGATATATCTTTGAAATTATGACACTGTCATTTAGGCCATATTTCGATAAGGAGAATATAGCGATTGATTAAGAAATCAATTCTTCCATCTTTAGAATTTTCATATTTAGAGTAATGCATTGATTGCATAAAAGAAAAGTACGTTAAAAAAATAAAGAAAGATGCCAAATGAAGCGTAGGAATCTTAGAAATAGTTCACACATACATCTGTGGTCCTTTTCCTATGAAGAGCGTGGATGGTTATGATAAATTTATAACATTCACATATGACTATTCTCATTTTGGCTATATTTATCCAATTAAAGAAAGATCAGAAGCATTGAATAAATTTAAGATATTCAAGGCTGAAGTAGAAAATCAGCATAACTTAAAGATTAAGGTAGTAAGGTCCGATCGTAGGGGAGAGTACTACGGTCGACACACCCCATATGGCCAAGTTTCTGGACCCTTTGCAAGGTTCTTACAGGAAAATGGTATAGTTGCCCAGTATTCTACATCGGGCGAGCCTCAGCAGAATAGAGTAGCTGAAAGACGCAACTGTACCTTAATGGATATGGTGAGAAGCATGATAAGTTACTCTAGCCTACCGATAAGTTTATGGATGGAGGCGTTAAAAACTATCATTCATATTCTTAATCGAGTGCCAAGCAAGTCGGTGCCCAAAACACCATATGAGTTGTGGACAGGAAATGAACCCTTACTTAACTATTTACGTGTGTAGGGTTGTCCAGCTGTGGCAAAAGTCTTTAACCCAAATATAGAGAAGCTATGCTCCAAGACAGTTAGTTGTCATTTCATTGGCTATCCAGAAAAGTCAAAAGGTTATCGCTTCTATTATCCTGACAGGCAAACGAAGTTTGTAGAAACAAGACATGTTGTCTTCTTAGAGGATAATATAATCAGGGGGAGCATGGTAGCGTGAGAAATTAGTTTTGAAGAGAAGCGAGTATACGTACCCACTCCTATGGTTCAGGAGCTATTCTTCACGCTACCTGTTGTTATACCAACAGTACAAGACACTGTAGTAACAACACCTGTTGTTGGTTCTACTATGACAACAATGAATGAACATGAGGAACCTATCATTCAGGATCCCATAGAACCCATTGTCACACATAAGGGAGAGCAACAACAGCCTCATATAGAACTAGCATCATCTAACGAGGCCCCTATAAGGTCTCAAAGAGTCAGGAGATCATCATTCCTGATGACTACGAAGTTTATGAATATGAGGAATTTCAAATGGAGGGTGATCCCACCTCATTTGAAGAAGCCATGAGAAGCGCTTACTCATCCAAGTGGCTTGAAGCCATGGAAGATGAAATAAAATCAATGAAAACCAACGATGTTTGGAACTTAGAAACAATTCCTAAAGGAGCCAAGACAGTAGGCTATAAATGGGTCTACAAAACTAAACATAACTCTAAAGAAAATATAGAAAGGTTTAAAGCGTGACTTGTGGTGAAAGGTTTCACGCAAAGAGAATGTATAGATTATAATAAGACATTTTCTCTAGTCTCATGAAAGGATTTCTTTAGAATCATAATGGCGCTTGTAGCACATTACGATTTAGAATTACATCGATGGATGTAAAGACAAGGTTCCTAAACGGGGCTCTAGAGGGAAATGTTTTCATGGCACAAACGAAATGTTTTATTGTGGAAGAAAAAAAGAACGATGGGATGCTCAATCAAGAAAAATCCATTTATGGATTAAAACAAGCTTCAAGACAAAGGGTATTTGAAGTTTGATAGTATAATAAGAAAGTTTGGGTTTCAAAAAAATATAGAGGACAATTGCGTTTATGCAAAGTTTAAGAATGGGAAATACATTTTCCTAGTCTTATATGTGGATGACATCTTACTCGCTAGCAGTGATGTTAATCTACTACTAGAAACAAAGTTCTTGTCCTCGAAGTTTGATATGAAGGATCTCGGTGAAGCTTCATTCGTCCTAGGAATAGAGATTCACCGAGATAGAGAAAAGGAGGTTTTTTAGGATTATCACCAAAGATATACTTAGAAAAAGTTCTAAAAAATACAATATGTAAAATTATAAGTCTTCACCTGCTCCCATAGTAAAGGGCGACAGATATGGAGAATTTCAATGTCCTAGGAACCAATATGAGATCGATCAAATGAAAGCGGTTCTATATAGTCCAGCTGTTGAAAGTTTACAGTATGCTCAAGTGTGTACTCGCCCTGACTTAGCATTTGTTACCGGGTTACTTGGCAGATATCAGAGTAATCCAGGAATAGAACACTGGAGATTTAGTAAAGAAAGTTTTGCGTTACATGTAAGGTACCAAGAGTCTCATGCTAACGTATAGAAGATCTGATTTTCTGCACATAGAGGGGTGTACAGATTCTGATTATGCGGAAGATGACAGAAAATTCACGTCAGGATACATATTCACTCTCGCAGGAGGAGCTATATCGTGGAAAAGCTCAAAGCAAACTGTCACTACATCGTCCATAATGTATGCCGAGTTTATAGCATGTTATGAGACCACAGGGCAGGTGAATTGGCTGAAGAAATTCATGTCCGAGTTGAAAGTGGTAGACGACATACATAAACCAATCAAGTTATACTGCGATAATAATTCAGCAGTATGTTATGCTCACAACAATAAGTCAAGTGGTGCTGCCAAACACATTGACATAAAGTATTATGTTGTAAAAGACAAAGTCCGAGATCATATAATTAGTCTTGAGCATATAAGAACAGAAAAGATGCTCGTGGATCTGCTTACAAAAGGCTTACCACCCAGCGTGTTCAGAGAACACTTAGCCGGCATTGGTTTAAGAGAAAGCCTATGATTACTGGACAATAAGGGCCTAGTTGAGAATCTGTTTCAAAACAGAGTGGTATATTGTAGCTGTTTAATCTAATGGCAACTGATTGTGACGATGAGGCACACTCTGTGCACTGATCTATGATGAAATAGAAACGAGATAAAGTAAATAAGTTAAGTTTAAGTCATAATGTGAGATCAAGGAGAAGAACGTTAGATTAATCTCTTTCAATTGGCAAAACGGTCAATTGGGCCCTTGGATCCGCGCCCTAATCGGGGGTGCCAAACTGCTCTATGGTTGGTGGGCCCCCGTCGCACAGCGCCATAAAAAGGAAGGTGGGGGCCGGGACACAAGGCACGAGAATCACCTGAGCCGCCAGACGCCCCACCTACAGTCCCTAAACCCTAAACTGATCTAGTGAGGGAGTGTTGCCAGCGACGGGAAGACCGCCACCGGCCACCGCCGCCTCCGCACCGCCGCCACTACATCCGCTACTTCACCGCGTCACCGACAAGGACGCTATGGTAAGCTCGTCTTCTACGAAGACGGCCGATGGTTTGCACCTCCGCAGTCCTTCTCCTCTCTGTTACTCTATTTTTTAATATACTGTATTTTTTATCATAAGTAGAAGAGGTTGTACCCGCTAGATCTACTGTGATCCTACCGTTCCTATCAAGTGACAGTGCCGAACTTTGAGTTCGTTTGTACGTAAGCACTAAGCAGGGTACGGTCGTAGCAGTTTTACAGCAGCTGATGAACAGGGAATGAAGAGGCAGATTGCTATGGATATAATCGTTTCCTCCAAGGCTACAATCCCCTCCCTTCGAGGTAACTTACGAGTAGAAGTCAACTGGCTGTTGTTTTGCCAGTTTGCTCATGGAATCCTTAACGAGAACCTCCTGTTTAATTATTTAAAAACTGTTGCCCATCGTCTACCATTCAGATTTTCAGAGTTGTGTGATATTCAGATATAAGCACAAGCACAGACCTAACACTCTGCTGCCTGTCTGAAAACAGTTGCTACTTTAATTCTTTTGTTATTTGTAGTGGAAAAAAATTAGTTGTGTGACTTCCAGCTGCATGGTTGGCGGTCAAAATTGACAGCGGCACACGTGTTGCGGATTTGTCAGCATCTTTCGGAACCGGAGTCTCCCAGTTATACAAAAACTGCCCTTTTCCCCCCAGTCAGATGAGAGGCAGCGACGTCAAAGCGCAAAGCAGATACATCCGGCTCTGAAAGAGCAATCGATTGGAGTCCGGTCGCAGCTGGCATAAGATTATATCCATGTGACTTGGTTAAGAAAAATCCTGCTCTGACGAAAGCTACTCTCTTTAGCTAATTGCCATGGCCCGTCGTCGTCGTCTGCCGTGGCTTGCCACTGCCCAGGCGGCCCAGCGGTGAGGCTAAGGCTAGGAGCAGCTTGATGAAAGCTAATCCTATTCAATATATTCGATGCCAGACGAATCACCCTCTTCGCTTATCCTGAAATTTAGCATAGCTTATACTGATGTTTATGTTGAAATGTTGTGAGAAGAAAATACTGTTCTATAGCTGAAAAGTAGTTCTGAATAAGTTTTGCAAACAGGGCGGATGTAGATTTGGTTTTGTGGAGCCATCATGCATCGTTGTGACTGTGAACCTATGTGCATATCCATCTTTAATTTTCAAAGCCGCGTCAAACCCTACACACATGGAGACTTATGCAGCCTGTTCGTTTACTCGTATCTAACTTATAAGCCATGGCTTATCAGCCAAAGAATAGTATTTTTCTCTCATATCAAACCAGTCAATAGTACTTTCAGCCATGGCTTATAAGCTAAACCAGCCCGAATAATCAGGACGATGGTCAGATGGTGTGCATGTATAGCCTTGAGCCGTGCATTTGACCCAGGAGCCAGGAGTAATGCAGGCTTCCATCCAGCCTTCTTTTTCTCTCTCCTGAAAGCCATTCCATCAGCTTTTTTTATATAATTACAGGGGTACCTCACTGAAAGAGAACTGAACAGTACTAGCTACATAGCTGAGTAGCTCCTACTACGAGCTAACCGTTTGAATGCAACGAACAACGGCTTACAGCTGATGATGATGATGCATCCGATGCAGTGTGCACATGCACTTGGCATCTCATGCCAGTGTGGAATCTTCTCTGCAGGCAGAAGTCTAATCCAGAGACCAGTAAATAACAACAGGGTTGTGGCTGTTGGCTAGTGGTTTATTAGCAGGTGCGTTTACACTTGTTTATCGTTCCCAACTTGCTTCCCAATGTAGCTTTGGGTCAGTCGTTTGGTCGTAAACGATCGTGGATTGTTTATCGCTAACTGTTTTAAGCTAGTTTGATGTGAGAAAAAATATTGTTCTAACTTATAATCCACGGTCGCTTTTTACGACCGTATAATCCCAGCTGAACAGCCTACAGGTTCTCAGAAGAAAACAAAGCATGCAAAGACAGTTTTTTTTCTTTCGAGGAAAAGACATACTACAAGGCTACAAGCCAATTTTTTTAGCATATATATATATATACTCCATAATAAGACAAGAAGATCCTGCGAGTAGGTATTGGAACTTGGAAACATATATATGGTCAATAAAGGCCACAAGTTTCTTCCAAATCAGACATATATATACAGTTTTAGCTTATTCTCAGTCGATCTAATCATGCATGGCAAATGCCGCCAAGAGAATGCTTGCAAGAAACAGCATGCCGGACCGGGGCTGTAGCTATATCTTGACAGACACTTCACTCTCAACGAGAATATCTCTGCAAGTGTACATACGATACGCATGCTGCATCATGCATGCATGTATACGCACGCTGTTTGTCAACTTGCTTGTAGCAGTCGTCCAGCCTGTTCGTCTGTTGGTTTCAATCGGAAACTTATCGCTTAGCCAACAATATTTTACTCATAATAAATCAAAGACCGGCCGAACTTACTCGTAAACCCTCCACCAACAGACTGGTCGTTTACATATAGCTAGCATCGGAGATTGATGACGTATTTGTTCAATGATGATGCGACCATGTATCGTAGGTCCTGATCTCGACGTTCTCCCTGCCACTGTTGTAATATAGTTCAGAGATCCATTATGATTCTCTGTCATGTGATACGCTCTGTGATGCCTAATGCTCTGTGCTAGACGCTCCTGGGTAGCTTAGTCGTATGGGCAATATCTTTTTCATCTGCAAGTCCGCTTCGGCTCCGACGTCGCCCTGTGCCTCGCTCCACGACGCCAAGCCTGTCGTCACTCCGCACTTCAAGTCCGCTGGCTTCGGTGAGTTTCTGGCTGCCCCGCGCCCGTCTGTGGGATCTGCAGCCCCTCGGCCCAGCGGGCACCGCGTCGAACTCATGAACCGGGAAGGTGCATTCGGAGTGGTTACCACTCTAATTCCACCTCCCGGCAAAGGTACGTTTCCTTGCCATCCTCTTTCCCCGCATCCGTTACCAAGTCCTCCTCCACGCCCATCACCTCCACGTCCACCTCAGCCACACCCAGGAGGTTATTACGAGTCTAGCTATGAGGGGGGTTCTGGGGGTGGCCATACCGGCAAGCTTCCCAAGTTTGATTTTACTAGGTTCGAGGGGGAACATCCTAAGCTGTGGATCAAGCAAGCCATTCACTACTTTGAACTCTATCGTGTTGAGTCCGTGGTTTGGGTGTAGGCTGCCACTATGCACTTTCATGGTGCCGCCAAACGTTGGCTCTCTTCTGTTGAGGATCAGCTTGCGACCATCACTTGGTCTGAATTTTGTTCCCAGTTGTTGTTGCGCTTCGCCAGAGATGAGCACGAGCCGGTTTTCTTGATGGTCTGCGTGATGAAATCAAAGCTGTTCTTCTTGTTCAACGTCCTTCCACTTTGGATGATGCTTGTGTTCTTGCTCAATTACAGGAAGAGGCGTTGGGACTCCACAAGAAGCCTATTCGGCATTTTGATGCATCACCTGCCTATAAGCCGGCGTGGCCTAGTGCTATGGCTCTGCCTCCACCGCCACCCAAGCCTACTGATGGCGACAGCAAGCGGCTGCCCAATGCCCTTCCAACCTCGGCTGAAGACAAGTTCAAAGCCTTACAGGCCTCTCGCCGCGCCCAGGGTCTGTGCATCCGGTGTGGCGCAAAGTGGAGTCGTGAACACAGATGTTCAGAAATGGTGTGGTTGCATTTGGTGCAGGAATTGATGGATATCTTCCCGGAGCCCGATACAGTCGAGTGTTCTGATGATTCCTCACCTGAAATTCAGATTATGATGCACCTCTCGGTGGCAGCGGCAGTGGGCTTAGCTTCCCCTAAGACATTTAGCCTGTCTGGAGACATCCAAGGTCACCCTTTATCTATTTTGGTGGATTTTGGTTCCTCTCATACTTTCTTGAATTCTGCATTGGCTCAGTCGCTCTCGGGGAATCAAGGAACTTCCATCCCCGTCCAAGTCCAAGTAGCTAATGGTGCCATTTTACAATGCACATCATTTTTACCCAAAGGCTCGTTGGTCGGTTGTAGGGCTGTTTTTTTCAACGATCTCAAGTCATTGCCTCTCTCATCATATGATATGATCCTTGGTTTAGATTGGCTGGCCAGTTTTAGCCCGATGCAAATCCACTGGGCTCAAAAATGGATCTCCATTCCTTATGAAGGTGCTACTGCTATATTGATTGGGATACTGCAGACCTTCCGGTGGGCTCTGTAATTCAACTTTGCTTGGTTCAGCTTCCCGAGTCCTCACATCAGTCTCTTCTCTGAACCCGGCTGTGTCGGCTTTGCTCGATGAATATGCCCATCTATTTGAGTCAGTTTCAGGGTTACCTCCCAGCCGGCATTGTGACCACTCCATTCCCTTGATCTCAGGGGCTCAACCGGTCTTTGTACGGCCTTACCGTTATGCACCTCTTCTGAAAACAGAAATTGAGCGGCAAGTCAATGAAATGCTTCAGTAGGGCATCATTCAGAAAAGTACCAGTGCTTTTGCCTCTCCAGTTATCTTGGTCAAGAAAAAAGATTAGACCTAGAGGTTTTGTGTCGATTACCGTCAATTGAATGCCATCACAGTTAAAGGCAAATATCATGTTCCTATCATCGAAGAATTGCTGGATGAGCTGTCCGGGGCAGCTTATTTCACAACATTGGATTTACAGTCCGGCTTCCACCAAATTCGTATGAAATCTGGCGAGGAATTCAAAACCACCTTCCAAACACTTTGAATTTCGGGTTATATCCTTCGGACTCACAGGAGCCCCGGGCACCTTCTAGGATGTGATGAATACAACTCTTGCTCCTTGTCTTCGGAAGTTCATCTTGGTTTTCTTTGACGATATCCTAGTCTATAGCCAAACAAGGGAGGATCACCTCATGCATCTACGAGCTGTGTTTGAGTTGTTGTCTAAGGATCATGGAAGCTGAAGATGTCAAAATGCTCCTTCGCCCAAACCAAGATTTCTTATCTTGGCCATGTGATCAGTCAGGCCGGTGTGGGTACTGATCCTTCCAAGCTGGAGTCTATTGCTTCTTGGCCCACTCCGAGCTCAGTCAAGGAACTCCGTTCCTTTTTGGAGCTTGCCGATTATTACCGACGCTTTGTTCGCCACTTTGGCATCATTTCAAAACCCCTCACAAATCTCTTGAAGAAGCATGCCCTGTTCATTTGGACAACTGATCACGACCATGCCTTTCAAACATTGAAAGTCGCCTCCGTCAAGCTCCGGTCTTTGGCTCTTCCCAATTTTGCCAATCCCTTCTCAATTGAAACTGATACATCCGAAGTCGGGTGTGCGGTGCGGTCCTCATGCAAGACGGTCACCCCACAGCGTTCCTTAGTAAAGCATTGGGATCCAAGTCTCGTGGCTTATCAACATATGAGAAAGAATTCATGGCGATCTTGCTTGCTATGCAACTGTGGCGTCCTTACCTGCAGTTTTAGGAGTTTGTGATCCTCACTGATCAGAAAAGCCTGTCATAGCTCACTGACCAGAGATTGCATACTCACTGGCAGCAAAGAGTGTTCACCAAACTGCTGGTATTGCAATACCGGATTGTCTACCGTTCAGGTTCTGATAACAGGGTAGCTGATGCATTGTCTCGTCACCCTTCCCCTCCAGCTGTGTGTACGGCAGTAACCTCTCTGGTACCCTCCTAGATCTCTGCAGTGCTTGCAAGTTATCGCGAGGACCTTTTGCTACTACCTTGTCGACCAAGTTGGTCGCTTGACCCGGCCATGCCATACCTCATTATACCCTCCACCGGTTTACTCATTATAATGGTCGGTTATCGGATTGGCGATGACCCAGCATTTCATCAGCAACTTATTACCAATTTCACTCTAGCTCGTGGGGCGGACATTCTGGCATACCAGTGACTTATATGAGGCTGAAGCAGTGCTTTGCATGGAAGGGTATGAAAACTGCAGTCAAGCAGTTTGTGCAATCCTGTGCTGTCTGTCAGCAATCCAAGTATGATAGATCTAAATCTCTAAGCCTATTGCAGCCCTTGCTGGTTCCTGATTCGGCATGGCAAGTGATATCGATGGATTTCATCGAGGGCCTTCCATTGTCTCAGGCCTTCAACTGTGTGCTGGTAATAGTTGATCTGTTGACCAAGTATGGACATTTCATTCCCCTCCGTCACCCTTTTACTGCTGTCACCGTTGCCAAGTCATTCTTCCAGCAAGTTTATCGCTTACATGGCCTTCCTAGCTCTATCATTTTATATCATGACCGCATATTTACTAGTCACTTTTGGTCTGAGCTTTTCAAGCTGGCTGATGTGTCCCTCTGCCACAGCATCGCCTACCACCCCCAATCCGATGGTCAGACGGAGCGGCTCAACCAGTGCCTAGAAACATATTTGTGGTGCTTTGTCCATGCATGCCCCAACAAGTGGAGTCAGTGGTTGCCATCTGCAGAATTTTGGTATAATTCCTGCTTCCATTCGGCCATCGGTCGTTCACCCTTTGAGGCTTTATATGGATATCCTCCTCGTCTCCTGGCTGTTGACCCCTCGGCTGTTTCTCATCCGAAAGTCACCGTCTGGGCTTCAGACCGTCAGTGGATGGACCGGCTTCTCCAACATCACCTGAACTGGGCCAAGCATCGGATGAAGAAATAGTCTGATCAACATAGATCAGAGCGCAGCTTTGAAGAGGGTGATCTCGTCTACCTCAAACTGCAACCGTATGTCCAAACTTCCCTGGCACCTCGCTCCCATCAGAAACTCACTTTTCGCTTCTTTGGCCCCTTCCGTATCCTGGCTCGTGTCGGTTCAGTGGCTTACAAGCTAGAATTACCTGCTCACTCGGCCATTCATCCGATTTTTCATGTTTCACAACTGAAGAAAGCAGTTGGTGTTGATCATCAGGTAACCCCCACCCTACCTTCTGACTTTGCCATCCATTTGGCTCCAGAACAGATTCTGCAGACTCGTATGGTGGCCCATGGTCCTTCTACTATCCCTTAGGTGCTTGTGAAATGGAACAATCTACCATCGTCGTTGGCCACCTGGGAGGACTTTGAAGCTATTCGCCAGGAGTTTCCTCGCACCACTGCTTGGGGGCAAGCAGTGTTCCAACGGGGAGGGGATGTCAGCCACCATCGTAACACAGCCCAGGAGGAAGATGGAGAGCCCAGGAAGCCAAACCTGTGAGTCTTCGACGAGCAATGGGCCTGAACGCTTGCATGCGTGATCAAGGTAGAGCCTCTGTAATGAACATAAGGGATCGGCGTGAGCAAGAGAGAGAACATGCATTTGTAAAGATTGAACCAGATTCCTAAACTAAGAACTCCTCCGAGCTATCTCCTACTTTTTCTTCTTCCTCCGACTGCCTTCTCCTTCCCAGATCCTCCCATCTCCTACTGCTATCGCTCACAGAATCTCCTTCGGTTCAAAAAAAAAGTGATAGGCACACTACATATGTACTGTATGTATGTTATTTCATCTGTACGTGCATGCCGGTGTGACTCATCATCCCTTATTTTGTCTCTGTTGTCTTAATCATTTTTTCTCTGCGTCGTTAGCGATGTAATTGTAGTAGTAGTATGAGTATGGGCCTCTTTGGTTCTTAAGTCTTTGGACTAAAGATTAGTCCTTGGGACAAAGGTGCTAAAGTTTAGACCGAGATGACTGTTTGGATCTAGTGCTAAAAGGTGAGTAAAATGCGAAAGAGAGAGGAGAGAGAAAGAGAGTAAAAATAGTTTTAGGTCCTTATAGCCCACCTTATAGGGCTAATGGACTAATAGAGGCTAAAAATAGTCCTTTCTATTTGGTTCCCCAAAGGCCAAAAATAGGCTAAAGTGAAAGCCTAAAATTTAGCCCATGGAAACAAACAGGCTCTGCAAATGATGGTATTGATAGGATTTATGGGATCATCTAAGCGTAGATCAATGGGTAAGACTTGACTTAGATATAGAAATTGATGATGATGCACCTCATCTCGAGTCTCCAGTCACAGCCATGGCGTCGGCGACGAAGTAGCAGCAGAGCAGGCCCGGTGTGGTGACGGCGGCGGCGAAGGCGATGGCGCTTTCCGTCGTTTACAGCGCGCCCTTCTAGATCTGACTAGAGCTAGGATGTCGGTGGGAACTGGCGGCCACGGTGAACCTCGTACCTTATGCCCCGACCCCACCTTTCTCTTTAAAGCGCTACGCAACGGGGACCCATTAGCCAGGAGAACGGCTGGGAACCCTCGATCAGGGCATGGATCAAGGGCCTAATTGGCCGTTGGGCCAACTAGTGGAGATCAATCTAGCATTCTCCCCCTTGATCTCACCTTATGACTTAAACTTAACTTACTTTACCTTTTTTCCATTCCATCGTAGATCAGTGCATAGAGTATGCCTCATCATCATGGTCAGTTGTCATTAGATTAAACAACTACAATACACATTTCTGTTTTGAAACAGATTCTTAACTAGGCCCTTCATATCCAAAAATCATAGGCTTTTCTATAAACCCATATCGACTGTGTGTTCTCTAAATGCACTGGGTGATTAGCCTTTGGTAAGCGGATCCGCGAGTACTTGCTTGATACTTATATGCTCAATGCTTTCAAAATAATTCTAGATTTTCTCCTTTACAACATATAACTTAATGTCAATGTGTTTGGCAGCACACTTGACCTGTTGTCTTAGGAGTTAACTACTTTAAATGGTTATTGCTGTTGACTAGCATTGTTAAATCTAGGTACATATTCCTTTAACCACTTTTGTCTGTTCCTGAGGCCTCATGACAAGCTATACTATGATATACATCATTGATGACACCACAACTGTTTTATTGGAGCTTTTCCACAATAATACTCCAACTGTGAGTGTTAGCAACTACTGTTGATTTCAATACATATCTCACGAAAACTTAACATTTGTACCCACAACTATTTGAGAGTACTATTCTTTCATACTCAGCATGAGGCCTATGATACTTTGCAAAAATTGCAAGACATTCTTAACTCTATTCCAGTTATCTATATCTGGACTGGACTTCTGCCAAAATATTCCGGATACGTAAGCTATGTCAAGGTAAGTTCTTACTTGTACATTCATTAAGCTTCCAACAGCTAAAGCATATGGAACCATGTTCATTTGATCGATCTCATATCGGTTCCTGGAACACTGAAAGTTCTCAAATCTATTACCCTTGACTATAAGAGTAGACGTAGGTTTACTCGTATGCATACTTTATTTCTTTAGAATCTTTTCTAAGTATGCCTTTGCGATAGTCCTAATACCCCATTTTCTTCTATCTTGATGAATTTTGATTCCTAGAACCAATAAGGCTTTACCAAGATAATTCACATTAAAATTTGAGGACAAATACTTCTTCTTCTCCAATGGCAGATTAATATTACTACTAGTGAGTAGGATGTCATCTATACACAGGATGTGAAAAAAGAATTTTCCATTTTTGAACTTCGCATAAACGCTATTGTCATTCTCATTTTCTTTAAACCCAAACTTTCTTATCGTTTCATCAACTTCAAATACTACTGTCTTATGACTTGTTTTAACCCATAAATGGATTTCTACAGGCGAGATTCCATACGTTCTTTTTCTTCCATGACAAAACCTTTGGGTTGTGCCATGTAAACGTTTTCATACAAATCCCCATTGAGGAATGCCGTATGTACATCCATCTGATGTAACTCTAAATCGTAATGTGTCAATAACACCATTTTGATTCTAAAGAATTCTTGCATGAGACTGGAGAGAAAACTCTCATCGTAATCTATTCATCCTTTTTGCGTAAAGCGTTTTGCTA
The DNA here is from genome assembly GCA_904845875.1 of Miscanthus lutarioriparius. NCBI lineage: Eukaryota > Viridiplantae > Streptophyta > Magnoliopsida > Poales > Poaceae > Miscanthus > Miscanthus lutarioriparius. The sequence continues at coordinate 2,841,018 of CAJGYO010000003.1, read as the reverse complement.
CAAGTCATGCTTTATATCCTTCTGCATTCCCTTTGAAATCACATTTTATCTTGTAGGCCCATTTACAGCCTACTGTTTTGGCTCCATTAGAAATTTCTTCTAAGCCCCAAACAACATTGGTATTCATCGAATTCATTTTAACTTCCAAAGCTTCTTAATATTTAGACGAGTAAACGCTTCTCATAGCTTTTTCAAATGAGCTGGGATTACCCTCCATTTGAACTTGTTCACTGACATAGACTTCATAGTCATCAGAAAAAAACTAGTTTACTAATTCTTTGAGACCTTGTGGGGCCTCAGCTACTGGCACTTTCATACGAGACTGTTGTTGCTCTTCATTGCCAAGAGGCAATTGATTTTACCGGCTCCTGTATTACAGGATCCTTGTTTGCATTATTCATCTTCTTCAAAGAGCCAACAATAGGTGTTGTATAAGTTATACAACATCAACAGGTATTGAGAAATTCGTTGTTTTTAAATCACTAAAGTGGGCACGCAGTCCCGCTTCTCTTTAAGTCATAGATCTCTACATATCATGCTCCCCCAGATCATCCCATTTTCTAAAAAAGATAGTGTACCTTTAAATTTCTTGTTTGGGTTTAATCTGTTAAAATCTCATATGGCGCTTTACGCACTGCCTTTATATCTTTGAGGCTGACTACGCTATCTTCCTATCGGAACTTTAAAAGTCTAGAAATTTAGCTATTTCTCTACTTAGGGGTATCATTATTATGACCGTTGTACTCCTCCAACGGTCACGTTCATCTTAATTAATTTTTAACTCACTCTTAATGAAGAGTATCTTTCTTAATTGATCTTTATCTCACTCTTAATGAAGAGTATATTTCTTAATTGATCTTACTATTCTCCCTCTCGAAATATGGTATAAATTTTACTGCCATAATTTTGAGAACTATTTAGGAAAACTGTGACCGAGGAGACACTTATTACTTACTTCATTCATATGATTACGTCATGCAAACAAAGTTATTTCTTGATCCGTATAGGAGCACACTTTCTTCATTCCACTTTAAGAACTCATCGAGGTCTTTTATTAACTATACTTTTGCAATTCACGCTTGCAGCTTTTTCTTATCCTTTGATTAGTATTGACCATGATGGTGCATTTCTATTGTGCCATTGTCAATACTAGGATAGCATAAGAGCTACCCAAACTTCTCTCGCTATGCGGGATACAAAAACATATGAGTCATTACAAAACTTCTCCCGCCATGCAGGATGGACTAGCATAAGTACTATGCCAAACTTCTCCCCATGCGGGATAAATCTATATACAAACATGCATGCTTAATCCAACGTTGGTCAAATTAGACATGCATGTTACTTATTGCAACTCTTAACATAAAACATTCACTTATACTTCATTTTCTAATTAAATCTTCCCGTTGATTCCAATTTAATCAGAAAATTAGTAAACTAACAAAAAACAGTCCTGAACTGGCTTGACTCAAGCCTTTTTCTTTCACATAGCGTAGCATTGCAGCCTATTGGCATGCAGCCGAGTTATTTCGACGGTTAAAAATAAAACATACAAGATGCTTCTGCATCAATTCTATATCACCGTTGGGCAGAAAATAGAATTAATGCATAAAAGTCATAAATTAACTTGGAAGACATATAACTACTCTTCAAAATTAAATTCTTCCGTTGGTTCAAATTTAATTAGAAGATAATCAACTTCATTGCAGCGACACTTGATAATAAAATACATTCTATTAGTTCAGGAGCAACTCCGGCTGTGGTGGGGCGCCTTTGGTGTCCCTGGTAAAGGAGGAGGGTTGTGTTAGACGTGGCGAGCCAATGTAAAAACTTAGCCACTTTAATAGAGATGAAACCCAAAAGAATCCTGTTGGGGCGTAACCCTCTTAGCGACGTGCCATGTCAGAACCCGGATATGGTGTTAAATAAGCAAGGGCCGGTTGTCACCCCCGACACGCCATCGCATCCTTAGTGGCGCACTACACATCGGCACTCGGGTGTGGTGTAAAATGAGCAAGGGTCTTCACATCTACCTCGACGGGTGCGAAGGGTAAGGAAGCTAGTCGAGCCAACTATGATCCGTTTAGGTAGCTGGAATGTAGGGTCCCTTACAGGTAAGTTAAGAGAGTTAGCGGCCACAACGGTTAGGAGGCGTGTAAATATCTTATACGTCCAAGAGACTAAATAGAAGGGGTAGAAGGCGAAGGAGGTGGACAATACCGCTTCAAGCTCGCACACAGGGGACAACTTTAAATAAAAATGGAGTGGGAGTTTTGATTGATAAGAGCCTCAAGGATGCTGTGGTGGAGGTGAGAAGGCAAGGGGATAGGATCATCTTAGTTAAACTTGTCATTAGTGATATGGTCTTAAATGTAATTAGTGCGTATGCCCCAAGTAGGCCATGATGAGAGTGCTAAGCGGCTTTTTCTGGAAGACTTAGATCGCTTGGTTAGAGCCGTCCCTAGTAGCGAGAAGCTCTTTATAGGAGGTGATCTTAATGGCCATGTAGGTACATCAAGTGTAGGTTTCTAGGCGGTTCATGGGGATTTTGGATATGGTAGTAGGAACTAGGAGGGAGAGGAAGTCTTAGACTTCGCCATAGCTTTTGATCTGATGATAGCTAACACTTTCTTTCATAAGAGACAGTCCCATTTAGTGACCTTTAGTAGCGGCTAGTACTCTAGTCAAATTGACTTTGTCCTTACAAGAAGGAGGATAAACGAACATGCGTGGACTGTAAGGTGATACCTGGAGAATGTGTGGTCGCTCAACACAAGCTGGTGGTGGCTGACTTCCGCTTTCTGGTGCAAGCTCGTGGAAACAAACAAGCTAGGATTGCTAGAACGAAGTGGTGGAAATTAGAAGGAGAGGCATCAAAGGTCTTTATGAAAAAGGTCATTTAAGAGGGCCCTTGGAATGATGAAGGTGATGCAAATAGCATGTGGGAGAAGATGGCAAAATACGTTCGGAAGGTTGCTTCAAAGGTGCTTGGAGTGACCAAAGGGAGTGGATGCAACTCAAAAGACACTTGGTGGTGGAATGAAGATGTGCAAAAGGCTATTAAGGAAAAGAATGAGTGCTATAAGCGCTTGTATCATGATAGGTGTGCAAACAACGTAGAGAAGTAGAAGGTGGCACAGAAGACTACAAAACGAGAGGTGAGTGAGGCAAAGGGGTAGGCCTATGAGGACCTTTATCGACGTTTGAGTACGAAGAAAGGAGAGAAGGATATTTATAGGATGGCTAGGGCTCGCGATAGGAAGACAAGGGACTTCAACCAAGTCAAGTTCATAAAGGATGAGAGGGAGCAACTCTTGGTGAAGGAGGATGAGACCAGACATAGATGGCAAGAGTATTTTGATAAATTGTTCAATGGTGAGAATGAGAACACCACCGTTCAGCTGGATGACTCGTTTGATGACACTAACATGCGCTTTGTGCGGAGGATTCAAGAATCAGAGGTCAGAGAAGCCTTTAAAAGTATGAAAGGGGGCAAAACGATGGGCCCTGATGGTATCCCAATCAATGTGTAGAGATGTCTTGGGGATATAGCTATAGTATGGCTAACCAAGATGTTCAACAATATCTTTCGATCGAACAAGATGCATGAGGAGTGGAGAAGAAGCATATTGGTACCAATCTACAAGAACAAGGGAGATATCTAAATTTGTACTAATTATCGGGGAATTAAGTTGATGAGCCACACTATGAAGTTATGGGAGAGTCATCGAGCAGCGACTACGAGGAACGACGTAGATATCAACAAACCAATTTGATTTCATGCTCGAAAGGTCAACCACAGAAGCAATCCTCTTAATAAGACAGGTTATGGAGCGGTTTAGAGAGCAGAAGAAGGACCTCCACTTGGTTTTCATTGACTTAGAGAAGGCTTAGACAAGATACCAAGAAATATTATCTGGTGGTCTTTGGACAAACATAAAGTCCCATCAAAGTACGTGATCCTCATCAAGGACATGTACAACAATGTTGTGACTAGTGTTTGAACAAACGATGGTAACACATATTACTTCCCGATTAAAATTGGACTTCATCAAGGGTCAGCCTTAAGCCCGTATCCTTTGCCTTGGTAATGGATGAGGTTACAAAGAAAATACAAGGGGATATCCCTTGATGTATGTTGTTCACTAATGATGTAGTGTTAGTGAACGAAAGTCAGGCGGGAGTAAATAGAAAACTAGAGTTATGGCGGTAGACCCACTTTGACAGAGTTGTACAGGAGGAGGGAATCAAGTAGTGCCTAAGAAGGATGCCTTTCAGTATTTAGGATCAATGTTATAGAGAGATGAAGATATTGATGCGGACGTTAGCCATAGAATCAAAGCTGGGTGGATCAAGTGGCGACAAGCTTCTGGCATTCTCTGTGACAAAAGGGTACCACAAAAGCTAAAAGACAAGTTCTATAGAACGACGATTAGAGCGGCTATGTTGTATGGAGCAGAATATTGGCCTACAAAGATTCGACATGTTCAACAACTGAGTGTTGCAGAAATGCGTATATTGCGATGGATTTGCGGTCACACAAGAATGGACCGAGTTCGGAATGATGATATACATGATCACCTATAGGTAGCACCAATTGAAGAAAAGCTTGTCCAACATCAGTTGAGGTGGTTTGACCATATCCAAAGGAGACATCTAGAGGCACCAGTGCATTGTGGAGTCCTAAGCCAAGCTAATAATATAAGGAGAGATAGAGGAAGACCGAAATTGACATGGTGGGAGCAATAAAAAGATATTTGAAAGCTTAGGATATACCTAAAGATCTATGCTTGAATAGAAATGCTTGGAAAGCAGCTATTGAAGTGCCTGAACCGTGACTTGGGGCTCTTGGAGGGTTTTAACTCTAGTCTACCCCAACTTGCTTGTGACTGAAAGGCTATGTTATTGTTGTTGTTGTATTAGTTCAGGAGCATTTCTTGGTCTTTATCTACTCTCTGAAAAATTAACCACATTAGTGTAAAATTTTTCAGAGATTTAAACCTCAGACTTAAACTCATTATAATATTGTCATCATCAATGTTGGTTTAGCAAATTATGATTATGTTTATCCTCTAATTTAAATTGGAGGAGTAGTCAAATGCTTTTCAAATTAAATTCTTCCGTTGGTTCGAATTTAATTAGAAGATAATAAACATTAAACTTTGCAGCGGAAACATGGAAAAAAATTTATCTACTTTTTAGAAGTATCTCATTGTACTCATCTACTCTCTGAACAATTTATCCCGTTGGTTCAAAATTGAATAGAGATGAAAAACTAATCAAAATTCATCAAAATTCGCTTCTGAAAATAAATAAATAAACAAATTATAACCTTTACTGTGCATTCGGCCCGACCCATCACGCTCTCGCGTGCGGGCCATAACGCAGCGGCAGTGCATGGCCCAGCAGCGCCTGCGCTCGTGGCCTAGCGGCTTGCTTCGCCAGCGCGCGCGCCCGCTCCCCCGCGCCCAGGCCACAACCTGGGCCTGGGCCAGGAATCCGCTGCCCCGCCTAGGCTGAAAGCCGGCCCGATCAACGTCGGTCGTCGATTGTGATCCAACGGCCAGGCGGTGATCTCGGCGGAACAAAATCCCCAGGCGGCTGCCGCCCCCTGAACCCTAGTTCATTCGTTCTCCCTCGCTCTCCTCTCCTCTTCGCCGCAGAGGCGATAGCGGCGGCGGCCACGGTGGCCGTCGGCGCTGATGAGGGAAAAAACTCCGCCGGAGCAAATCTGGCTATCCACCCTCTACCTCTTTCTTTCTCTTCGCCGCCCACTGCAGCCGTTCGAACCTGGGAAACTCGCAACGGCGGCGACGCCGTGGTACCACTCGCCGGTGCACACGTGCGGCCGGAGCCGCGAGCTGCGCCGTCGAGCGGCTCCCCGGTGGTGCCCTATGACCCGAGGTGGAAAAAGCGCCCGCGGCAAGACCACACTCCCCCTTCCCGCGCGGCATCCAGACGACGGCCGGCGGTGGCGACGGCTGGCAGATGACAGCGCCACTGTGAGGCCTCTAGCTGGTGCGCACGCTCCCCCGAGGGTGGGCGCACCGCCATCGAGCGGTCGCGTGGCGGTGCCCTGAGCTTCGGCCCGTGCGTCGTCTTGGCACGACTTCCCACGTGGCGCCATCAGGAGGTCGACGGTGGTGGGACTTCTTCCCGCATGACGGCGGTACCGCCGACGGTGAGGAAAACCCAGGTAGGTCCCTCCCTTCGCCGACATTTCTTCTAGGGTTAGGGTTTCGATCCGATTCGAAAAACGAATCCCCTCCTACTTTGTTTTCACTTTTCTACCCCGATCTAGATCTACACACTAGAAAACCCGGCTCTGGTACCATTGATAGGATTTATGGGATAATCTAGGCGTAGATCAATGGGTAAGACTTAACTTAGATATAGAACTTGATGATGATGTACCTTATCTCGAGTCTCCAGTCGCGACCGTGGCGCCGGCGACGAAGTAGCAACAGAGCGGGCCCGATCTGGTGACGGCGGCGACGAAGGCGATGGCGCTTCCCGTTGCTTACAGCGTGCGCTTCTAGATCGGACTAGGGCTAGGATGTTGGTGGAAACTGGTGGCCGCGGTGAACCTCGTACCTTGCGCCCCGACCCCACCTTCCTCTTTATAACGATCTTGTGACGGGGCCCATTAGCCAGAGAATAATTTGGGCGCCCGATCGGAAGCACGAATCAAGGGTCCAATTGACCATTCGGCCAACTAGTGAAAATCAATCTAACGGGTATATGACCCAGTCCGTTTTGAATCTGTCGACTGTCGAGTCGTTGAGCGGCAAATGGTCGCACTGGGAAGATAATCGTCCTGTTCGTTTGGGCTTGTTTGGCTTATAAGCCGTATTTTTTCAGCCAACGAACATGATTTTTCTCTCACACCAAATCAGCCAATAATACTTTCAGCCATAACTTATCAGTCAAACAAGCCCAAACGAACAGGACGAGTGCACCTAGTAGCATTTAAGTTCTGCATTTTTCAGCTGAAAAGTGGCACTCGTTGTTGCCTGCAGGACGTGGTACCACCGGACACCGGTGATTCCTGCAGAACTTGACCATCTCTTATTATTAGAACAGAGACCTGCCGCATTCCAGTGAATTTTTTATATAATTTTGTATACATACCTATAGAGATCTTTTTTCCCCTTGCGTCGATCGAGTAAGAAAACAGATGAACCAACACAGATCGCGTGTGTGTGTGTGTGTGTGTGTGTACGGTGTACCTCCATGGTCTAGCTCTCGCGGTAGCTCCAAAAAGTTTGTGTTTGATCCATCGATCAGGATCTCCGTTATCCGTGACAGGAAGGTGCATCACATGGGTGCAGAGCGAGCTCACCGATGACGGGCTGTGTGCTGAGAGTACATGACATATGACATTTGTGTCCGACAGCCAAGCCATGCATGATGCGTGGCACTCTCCGCGTGGACCACTTCTAAAACCGAATATTGTTATCCATGGTACTACGTATTTGCTATGCATCCAAAGTGGTATGGTAAAGGCAAAAGCCGAGAGCGGCACTGTGGAGAAGTCGTCCCCGCCCACGCGTGCCTGGCTCCCTGCACTGCACTGCACTGCACACCAACGTTAAGAAAAAGCAGGGCTTTGGGCATGGGGCAGGCAGCGCACTGGTGAGCGTTGAGCGTTGAGCGCCGAGCGCGAGCGCGTGCAGGTGGCAGCGGACAAGCAACCCCCAGACACGGCAAAGGGAACACCAGCTGGGACCGAGCGAGACCTTGTGTCGGTGACAAGCTAGCACACCGTGACACGCGCGGTCAGGCAGGCCGACGCGTCTTTTTTCTTGTGCGCTCTCTCTCTCTCTCTCTCTCTCTCTCTCTCTGTGTGTGTAAGCCCCAGATTATAATTTAGAAAGGAAATAGTAGCGGGCCGAAAGGAAACCAGTACTATGTGGAATGAATGCATTGACACCACGGGCCACGGCCTGCATAGACTGTTGGCATCGGCGGACCACCCATCAGCTTGTGGAGGAGAGATCGAGTTGGGCTACAGGAATCCCTCCTCCGTTTCCTTGTGCAGACGGCCCAAGCCTGACAGCAGAAACGTCCTCGGCTCGTTGGGGAGCAGGAAGCAAATGCTCCGTAGCCTCCTTTTCGCTCTCGCTCTCACTTGTCTCCCTCGCGGCATTCCGTGCCAAATGCCAAGCCGTTGCTCGGATGCCTTGCCTGGGCAGCAGTCATAGCGCTATGATGTGTCGTGCCATCCTACCTATTATTCGCTCCTTTTCCATGACCCCGGCGGCGGCCGCCTGTAACTGTACACGTGCGTTTCGTTGCGTCCATATCACGGCGACAGCAGTGCGTGCACCATCATCTGCTGGCTCACGACTCCTAGTCCGGCAGCACACGGTGATCGGTCCCGTATTCCTTGCGTTTGCTTATACAGAGTAGGTGTGGCCTTTTAATTTGCGATTCGATTAAATGACGATGACGCTGGTCCATTAGAGGACCAATAGCTTTTAAGGAGTTGCCATCTAGCTGGGTCCATCAACTTCGACCAAACAAACATTGTTGTCCTAATTTCTATAGTGTATTCATAGAAATGCAATGCATGCAAGCTCCCTTTTGCTCAGTGCGTGGTCTCTCATCGATGAAGCAGCGACGACCTTTCGCTCAGCAAGCAAGTAAGTGGCAACACATCCAATAAGCACCGTACCGAACGAATCTCTGCGTTTCCAGCCGGGGCATATATTACGTACTAAACTCCGATCCGCGCGTACAGCGTTTTTGACCTCTGCGACGCCGCCGACGGACGGCCGGCGGTGCACGCACGCACGCAGGCGAACTAAAGCAGCTCCACATGCATATCGCTCTCTGCAGGTCTGTGCATGCCGACGTGGGAAAGATCGCGGATCCCGTACGACGTTTTGACCTCTGCGACGCCACGGCCGGCCCGGGGCACGCGGCGCAGACAAACTAAAGCAGCTCCACGCATCAAATATCATATCGATCTCCGGTTGTGCGCGCCGACGCGGGCAAGATGTCGTCAATCAATATTATCGCACACGACCATGCATGTGCCTTGTCGTCCTGGTATCGGACTCGATCATATATATATATATATATATATATATATATATATATAGACATGCATGCGGAAGATCTTTTCAGCATGTTCGTTTGTTGATTTTAGCTAGGGCTTATCAGTCAACCAACTCATAACAAACTAGCACCAGCTGAGTTTATCAGCCCATAAACCAACCAGCGAACAGGCTGTTCATGGAAACATGGTCGCCACGACGCCACTTGATCTGCCAGTGGTGTCGTACTGGTTCCCAGCAACGAGATCAGGGACGACTGTTAGCTGGTCACTTGCCCTGCCGCGCCGCTAGCTAGCTTTTGCATGCTGCTTCGTCGCCCGGCACTCACGACCATGCATGTGCCTTGTCGTCCTGGTATCGGACTCGATCATGCATATATATACATGATATGGACATGCATGCGGAAGACATTTCATGGAAACATGGTCGCCACGACGCCACTTGATCTGCCAGTGGTGTCGTACTAGTTCCCAGCAACGAGATCAGGGACGATTGTTAGCTGGTCACTTGCCCTGCCGCTAGCTAGCTTTTGCATGCTGCTTCGTCGCCCGGCACTCAACCGTCAACTTGCAAATATTTCATGGCGACTACTACTAGCTTGACTTCTTTTCGGCCTAGGCAAGTCCAATAATACAACCAAGTATTTAGCTATTAGTCAAGTTATAAAATCTAAGCTATATATTCGCGGTCTCTTATTTATCTACAAGAAACTTTTTATTGTTACTTTTACTCATATTTTACCTTCTGATTTCCCAATCCTCCTCACATTCACTTATGTCTAGGCCCAGAATTGTATAGGCTCCCATATCCAGCTTGTTGCTTGCATGAGAGCTAAACTCATCTCTCTTATCTTCTCCACATCAGCATTTGTTTGGCTGAAAGGACGCCTCCGGTGGGTGTCCAAATAGCTAGCTGACGTCAGACGTGGAGGAGAGAGAGCATCAGAATTGTATAGGCTCCCGTGTCCAGCTTGTTGCTTGCATAAGAGCTAAACTCCTCTATTTTCTCTTCTCCACATCAGCATTTGTTTGGCTGAAAAGACGTCTTCGGTGGGTGTCCAAATAGCTAGCTGACGTAAGACGTGGAGGAGAGAGAGCATGTAAAACTAACACGCTAGCAACGGATAAATCAATTAGCTCGCATGCTGTCCAAGGAATTAACAGGGTCTGACCTACTTGTCCCCCACATTCTTTTACGAAACATGTGCACCCTTAGGGCACCCGTCAAATTAAGAATTAGATACTAGCTCTAGCTCTAGGTCAACTTCTCCAATAGCATTAGTTTTTAGCAACGACATATAGTATGATTAGGCCTACATGACACTCTCATATGTTCTTAGAATATGTGTATGAGCCTTTTTTTTAGAAAGAGGAATATATTAATAATATCTCAGCTTCTACATCGATCAATGCATATAGTTGTATATGTATGAGCCTAGCTCTAATCCAAGAGCTAGCTTTTCTCTCTCCTATTAAAATATAAAAAAATACGTAGAGCTAGCTTACGAGAGACACCCATTGCAGGTGCTCTAAGGCCTTTTTATCTTTTTAATCTTCTCTCCCTCCACGGGATCGGAGACTATCATTGTACTTGCTGTTAGGCGGAAGACAGTAGTCACGTAGCTAGCTACAAGTAGGTTATACATATTCATGTGGTCGAGCACCATATATATATAGGACAATTTAATCTGGAAACACACTGTTAAGCTAGCACGCCATTATATTTAGTGTCGTCGTCGTATCCATCATCCATCTTTCGGTGGTCAAACTACTCTCCTCTCGACCGCTCGGTTCCATTGCGCGTGCGTCACACTGTGATACTCCAATTACAGCACAGTACTTGTATATATATTATTGTTCGCAGACGAATTGAAAAGAAGGTCAAGATGTAGCACGTAGCAGGGCACTGGCCGTGCCCACGTGTTGCGCCGGCGGTGCGTGCAAATGGCGCCGCGAGTGGTGGATTCACACACTGGACCTAATCCAAAAGGCATCGTGTTGCTAGAGTAGCTGTCGTCGTACGCGCGCACGTACGCGGTACGCCGTAGCCCCTGCTTTTGCTGGCTTTCAAATGCACCGGGCAAAGTCGGCGACCAATGCTGTAGCCTTATCGAGCAACAAGCTTTAGTGTGCACCACCCTATTCTATAAAACCCATGCATCACCAGCTCTGCTTTGCTCATCGATCTCGGCTAGCTAGGCGCACGTACACTGCTTGCTTTAGTTTTGCTGAGGTCTGTCGTCTTTGGCGGCCGGACACTGAATTATAGGAGCAGCAGGCAGCAGTCGCTAAGGTCCGGCTCTCGAGACGATCCAATTCCAATCCAATAATGGCGGCGCGCTCGATGATGATGACATCCGCTCGCCTCGCGACGCTGGCCGTCGCCTTGGTCCTGCCGTGGCTGGAGGCCGCCGAGGGGGCGCCGTGGTTCTGGCCCCCGATCAGCGGCGACGACCCGTACTGTCTCACATGGCGCGTGATGGTGGAGGCGAACAACGCCAAGGGGTGGCGCGCGGTGCCGGCGCAGTGCGTGGGCTACGTCCGCGGGTACATGGCCTGGGGCCAGTACTACCGGGACGTGGGCGCCGTCGCGGAGGAGGCGGCCGCCTACGCCGCCCAGGTCGCGCCGCCCGCCGGTGGCGACGACGGCCGCGACGCCTGGGTGCTCGACGTCGACGACACCTGCCTGTCCAACCAGCCCTACTACCAAGTGAAGCAGTTCGGGTACGTACGATCGATCGAGGACGTGCACTGCATGCATCGATCTATGAAAGCAAGAGCAAGCAAGCTAGTTGTCGTCGTGCTGAGTGCTGACGGGTATATATATATATATACGCATGCAGGGCGTATGATCCGGTGGCTTTCAGGGCGTGGGCGAGCAGGGAGATCTGCCCGGGGATACCTGCGATGCAATGGCTGTTCCAGACGCTGAGAAGCCGAGGGTTCAGGGTGTTCCTGGTGACTGGGAGGGACGAAGAGACCCTGGGCTCCTGCACTGCCGCCAATCTCGCCGCCGCCGGCTTCTCGGGGTACGACCGTCTCATCATGAGGTACGCACGCTACTGTCTCTCTTCTCTTCAATTCTTCATCGTTTGCAGAGGCGCGGCGTACCGTGCGCATTGGCGACGCAATTACACATAGCTGCTCCGGCCCAACACACCTATACATACATAGGGCCTAGTAACTTGACGTGGACGGGACCGTTTTTGCAGAGGCGCTTTGTACCGTGGGCAGAGCTCGGTGGCGTTCAAGTCGGCGGTGCGGAGGCAGCTGGTGGAGGAGCAGGGGTACCGGATCCGCGGCAACGTGGGCGACCAGTGGAGCGACCTGCAGGGCGACTGCGCAGGGGACCGCGTCTTCAAGGTGCCCAACCCCATGTACTTCGTCCCATGATCTTCCATGTCATGCATATCACCACCCGGTGCCGTGCGTGCGTGCGTGCCCCCGCCTGCGCCATGTACTCTACAGTACTTACTACTAATAGGAGGGACTATGTCACGTAGGGTGTCGCATGAAGTACGTGTTCGGCTGCTAATAAAAAAATAAATTACAGAATTCGTCAGTAATTCGCGAGACGAATTTATTAAGCCTAATTAACCCGTCATTAGCACAAGTTTACTGTAGCATCATATTGTCAAATCATGGACTAATTAGGCTTAAAAATTCGTCTCGCAAAATAGTCTCAATCTGTGTATTTAGTTTCATAAATAATCTATATTTAATACTCTATGCATGTATTCAAATATTCGATGGACGCTAGCTGCTTGGTGCTTGCAGTTCGATGTGTTTCACTTATATGCATGCAGACAAAACAACCCCGGGAAGAAAACAACCCCACCACGAAAAGGCGTTTGGATGGACGCTTCATTTCTGCCTCAGTAATCGCTCCGTAAAAAAAAAGATGTGCTTCGCAAAAAGAAAAATGCGAGGGACGTGTGTTCCTTTTTTTTTTTTCTCCGTTCGCTGGTTTGAACTTTGGCTGAAACTGGCTAAAAAAATATTGTTCCGGCTGAATTGTTGTGAGAGAAAAACACTGTTTCGGCTGAAAAAATAAACCGAATAAATCAAATTTAAGACAAGCGATGTGTGTGGATTTGGGGAACCGGCCGAGGAGTACTGTAGGGTCCGGCAGGACGATTCCTTTGTCGGGTAGCGAGCTGGGAACGAGACATGCTTATACGTGCACGTAACTATCCGTCACACGCTACTTACAGGGGAATGTGTGAAGGTTGGTGGTGAGCGCGACGTCCGTTCCGGGTGCCGGGGCTCAAGCCAATTTTTCATTCCAGTTCCAGCCTCGCTCCGTCGCTCGGTGCTTCCGCAGTTCCGCTGCCCAATCCTTGGCTTTCCTTCTCTCTCAGCTCGCCCACAGGCCACAGCGCCCCACTCGTGCGCGCACATATATCATATCCATCGATCGGTGTCTGTCAAGTGCCGCTGCCAACCCAACACCGCCCCAGCGCGCACGCATACATATACAGTATACCCGAGCGAGATGGAGATGGAGATGGAGATGGAGGCGGCGGCGGTGACGGCGGCGGCGGCCCTGTGCTGCGCGCTGGCGCTCTACCTGTACCACGAGCTGTGGGTGGCGCCCGAGCGGGTGCGCGCCGCGCTGCGGGCGCAGGGCGTCGCGGGGCCGCGCCCCTCCTTCCCCTACGGCAACCTCGCCGACATGAGGCGGGCCATGACGACGGCGGCGGCGGCGGCGGCGGCTCAGAGCGGCGGCGTCGTGCACGACTACCGCCAGGCGCTGTTCCCCCACTACGAGAGGTGGAGGAAGGAGTACGGTACGTTACGATCGCAGGCGCATGCATAACGCTCGCTCGCTCGTCCGTGCATGTGTGTTGGTTGTTATTATCCCTCTAGGCGGTTAATGCTCGCGATCGAGCGGTTACTTTCAACTCACCACGGTTCGGTGCAAATTACTACTCGATCCCTTCCATTCATGCAAATTATCATAGGTCATGAACTTTCCCCAACTTCAACAAAAAAAAATATTTGGATAAAACTTTCATAGCACATGAACGACGAAACTACGCTGGTGCTGCAAATTTTGTTCGATATCGGACTTTGGGCAAAGCTAAAGTCCAGTTTGGTACAACTTCACATGGCTCGGCCCTAGCTTTGGCTCCGGTTCTTCTATGCTGCACTATAGCAAAGATGTTTTTCTTTCTCCTCCGCTTCGTGTGAAGCCACTGCTTTTGATTCACCAGCTATGGCTCCTACACGCACTGTGGCAAAGAGCCAAAGCCATATCAAACGGGCCTAATCAGTCAAGGAGCACTTTAAGATGGAGCTAGAGAAGTAGCAAGCGTAAACTTTTAATGATTTGTTTACAAATTGCGATCAATTGTCTTAAAGTAGATTTGTTTTAATGATTTGTTTACAAGAGGACTTTGAGTGTGGAGGCAACAAAGTAATAACTAGGATGGTGCCATTATCGATCCAAATAAACTACTCTTTTCGTTCTAATTAAAATAATTGCACGTCTTGTTTTCATAAGTTAAAAATATTTTTAAGTTTGACCAAATATATATAATAATATCGTAATATTTTATGTTGTTTGATAAGTACTATTAGGCCCTCTTTGAATCCTATAGTCTAAAGTTTAGCCACTAAACTTTAGACCACTCTAGCTTTTCAGGCTCCAAACAAGAGATCTAAAGTGATATCTAAAGTTTAGATCATCTCACAAAATTTTAGACAACAAAGGTGGTCTAAAGTTTTAGTTCTCAACTAAACTTTAGAACTGAGAATCCAAACAGGCCCTTAGATTAATATTGGAATATATTTTATAATAAACATACCAGGAGATGCAAAATATTGACAATGATTTGTATACATCTAGTTAAAAGTTTTGACTCATCAAAACAGGAATGTATAGCAACCTGATCTGCAGTAGCAGCATGAATGAAGAAACAATAATTGAACAGTGCGCGGTGCGAACTATTCTGTGGCTATACCATCTAGAGATAGATAGGTATATGCTTCAAGCGAAATGACAGTCTGGTCCAAAACAAGTGACAACAATAATTGAGCTGCTAGCATGCGCTTTCCCTAAAACAAAATCTTCAAACGCTAATGCGCGAACAATATCGCCAGGCCGATCAGTTAATAAACTAGTTTATTTCGTGCATATGTGTCCCTTTTATCTCTTTGACCAGACCGGAGTAGTGTCATATACTCAAGGTGAGCTTATTTTTCTTCTGAAAACCATTGAATGGTGCCTACAAAGAGAGAGAGAAATATATATATATTTTTTTAAAAAGACAGTAAGGAAACAGTTGAATGGTAGCCAACGCTTGGCTTTCTTTTCAATCAGAATCCCATCTTTTTGGCCGTCTCTTTTTGAGCGAGACAAATGCAAATAAAATGATTCCGATCCACAGTGCGCGCAATGTTATGGAGCAAATAATATGATAATGTGTTGAGGTAGATAGCTGTTCTGTTCATTCCCTCCGTGACCGGACAGAAGCACACAGGACAGGACACAACCCACAAATTTGCCGGATAAATAGAACTCAGTTTATCTTTATCACCAAGCGAGTGGGACTCTTTTGAGGATTCCATTGAAATGATTATTATTAGTCAATGCCTGTCATCTGATAGATAGAGATCATCATCGAGCATTGACGATGGTCCCGTTTGGATCAGCTAAACCCTTTTACAAACTCCAATCGCTAGTGAGAATCAGCTAATAGATTTTCATAAACCGGGTGGTCGAATAGTTCAAAATAGACTGTAAGTTGGATTGTTTGGATCAGGTAGTGCTTTTTTTAAGCAATCTAGCAACTTATTTCAGTTGATGCAACCAGGGCTTCAGACTCCCTGAAAGTTGAAACTACGTTGTCCAAATGGACCTACCCGGCCGCCAAATTATAAATGGTTCTAGCTCCGTTCTAAATGATTTTTCTTCTAATTTTGACCGGATTTATATAGACAAGCAATTGAAACTGAGAGGGTGCCCTCACAACTTGGCCCAGTGTTCCATGGCTGACGGTCTGCCCAATGTTTAGCTGACGGTGTTTCTGCCAGGACCCGAAGACTGACTGCAGGTTGGCCGGCCAGCAGCTCGGTGGGTTGCATCTTGCATGCACTGGAGTAGCCGTCATGGTCATGGCGGTTGGCGTGCTTGCCTCTGCGTGAACTTGAATCTTCCCGGAGCGGTTCACCTGAGATGGTACAGAGATTTGATCTGATCCATCCGGCGATCCGATCCGCCCTTCCGACGCCCACCACAAGCGACAAGGTGCTGCCTGTCCTCGGCGCCACTGGCTCTGGATGGTCCTCCTCCTCCTCCGTCCTCGTCGTCGACGACTCGACGTCTCGCGCCGGCCCAGCCGCGCAAAGTGAGTCAGAGCTTGCTGCGCCTTTGGACTGATCTGATGTCCTCTCCTCTACTTTGTCACACTGCCAAAAAGCAGCACGTACTCCTACTTGCCGATTCCCGCACGCATCACGCGTCCATGCCTCATGCCTGAGTGGAGTACTGGAGTGGAGGAGAGTATCGTTTGGCCGGCCCGGCCGGCTCAGCTGTCAGCTCAGCTCTGCCTTTTTCGGTGTTCAGTCTGCCAAGAAACGAAGTGACTGTTTAGTTCCTAAAATTTTGCAAAAGTTTTTAAGATTTTACGTCACATCGAATCTTTGGACGCATGCATGAAGCATTAAATATAAATAAAACTAATCACACAGTTTAGACGAAATTCACGAGACGAGTCTTTTAAGCCTAATTAAACTATAATTGGACACTAATTGTCAAATAACAATGAAAGTGCTACAGTACCATTTCTCAAAAAAATTCGCCAACTAAACAAAGGCCAAAATTCCGGCCATCTCCCTGCCTGTCAACTGTCACATCAAGCACCGTCGACCTATCCATGATCATGTATCGTCTTGTGTTTCCAAGCATGCATTAGCGACCAATTAATAAGTGAGGCCAGCAACAACACCTAAAATAAGACCCATTCATTCTTTAGATAGTGTTATAGGCAAATAGTTCAATACATATTCGACATCTTCTCTAACAATAGGATCCAAAAAAGAATTATTTCTATAAATAAATTTCTAGAAGAGAGGATGCCTATATTTAGGTTGTGACTATCAGACAATCCAAAATAAATTTCTCATAGAGTTACTCTGTTGGAAGCTGATTTTATGTCACTTACTATCCATTTTTGGTTTAGATTTCATATGGGTTGCTCGTTAGAGACGGTCCGAAATGACGGTGATTGCATGCTAATAACGCCTCAAGCTGCGCGCTTGATCGTGTGCGTGCAGGCCCGATCTTCACCTACTCGATCGGCAGCATGGTGTTCCTGCACGCCAGCCGGGCGGACGTGGTCCGGGACCTCGGCCTCTGCGTGTCGTCGCTGGACCTCGGCAAGAGCTCCTACATGAAGGTCACGCACCGGCCGCTCTTCGGCGACGGCATCCTCAAGTCCAGCGGCGAGGCCTGGGCGCACCAGCGGAGGCTCATCGCGCCCGAGTTCTTCCCGGACAAGGTCAAGGGCATGGTGGACCTCATGGTCGGCTCGGCCACGGCGCTGGTGGCGGCGTGGGAGGACAGGATTAGCATGATCGGCGGCCGCGGCGGTGGCGCGGAGCTGGAGCTCAAGATCGACGACGACATCAGGGCCTACTCCGCCGACGTCATCTCCAGGACATGCTTCGGCAGCAGCTACGTCAAGGGCAAGAGGATCTTCGCGGTGATCAGGGATCTGCAGAAGGCGGTGTCCAAGCCCAACCTGCTGGCCGAGATGACCGGCCTCAGCTTCCTCCCGACGAGGACCAACAGGGAGGCGTGGAGGCTCAACAGGGTCGTAAGGGACCTGGTGCTGGACGTCGTCAGGGAGAGCGGGGACGACGACAGGAACCTGGTGAACGCGATGCTTCGCAGCGCCGCGGCGTCCGGAGGCGGCGACCGCGTGGCCGCGGCTGCGGTGGAGGAATTCGTCGTGGACAACTGCAAGAACATCTACTTCGCCGGGTACGAGACGACGGCGGTGACCGCTGCCTGGTGCATGATGCTCCTGGCGCTGCACCCGGAGTGGCAGGACCTGGTGCGCGACGAGGCGCGGCAGGCGTGCGCCGGCGCCGCGCCGGACTTCGCGTCCCTGCACAAGATGAAGCAGGTCAATTCATACGACGTACTATATATACGCCAGCACTCACTCACAGTAGCATGCACGCACGCACGCACGACTCACAGTACCCTAGCGCGCAGCTGCGACCTGCTCTCGATCTCAATCTCATCACCTGACGACCGTACGGGCGGATCGTGCTATTGCTGTTGCAGCTGACGATGGTGATCAAGGAGACGCTGCGGCTGTACCCTGCCGGCGCGGTGGTGTCGAGGCAGACGCTCCGCGACGTCACCCTCGGCGGCGTGCGCGTGCCGGCGGGCGTCAACATCTATGTTCCCGTCTCGACGGTGCATCTGGACCAGGAGCTGTGGGGCGCCGACGCGGGGGAGTTCGACCCGGGCCGGTTCGCGGACGACGCGCGGGCGCACCACCAGCGGCAGCCGCACGCGTACCTCCCCTTCGGCGCCGGCGCGCGCACCTGCCTCGGCCAGGCCTTCGCCATGGCCGAGCTCAAAGTCCTGCTGGCGCTCGTGCTGTCCAGGTTCCAGCTCACCCTGTCGCCGGCTTACGTGCACTCGCCGGCGCTCAGGCTCATCGTGGAGCCCGAGCATGGCGTGCGGCTCGTGCTCAAGAACGTGGAGCCCAGTTGCTAGCTGGCTGGGCCTCATGCCGCTGGTCGTTCTGTGGGTGGGCTGGTCGTTCGTTTCTTCCACGCTGGGCCTCCCCACTGAAACGAAAATTTCGGCCCAATAGTCAATAATCTGCTGGGTTACGCGCCGGTCACGGCGATTGCATTGTACAGATTGGACAGGAGGATGACTTATCAACCCAGCTTACCATCCATGGTATAGTGTTTTTCTCTCATAACAAAATAGTCGGCTTATCAGCCGCATAAACCATCAACCGAACAGCGTCTAGATGTATGGGGATATTCAGGCGGTGTCGCATTCTGTCATTCGGATTGTGTTTTAAAATACACTCAGCGTGGCGCACGCATGCAAGCCCTTGCTGCAGTTTGCAATTTGCGAGCATCAGCTAAGTAAGGCACTTCCATGATACTTAGCATACTAGCATAGCATATTATGGCTTCTCTGGATCAGCACTTTCTTCTGTCTGCTTGAAGTACCTGTAATCAGGGATGATAAGAATAAATGTTGCAGCTGAGAGCCAAGTTTAGGTGAAGACCGTGTGGTCATAATGGCATGATCTGGACTCTAGATAGTATATAGTACAAAAACAACGTTCCTAATTCATGGGGAAATGATAGCGACTTCTGAGCTAGACAACCAAGGCCAGAAGGGTTTTCCTATTCGTTTCTGATAAATGACTCTGCAAATCCTGTCTGCAGTATCGGTGAAACGTGAAACTTCAGTAAACGTTCAGATCCTCGATCCTCCACGGGCTTCCTGACGAGCCAGTGTTGCAAAAGATTTTTGGAACATTTGATTGAACAAGGAAACACGCTAATAAGCTTCTGCCCAAACTGATCAGACTTCCACGGTTCCACCACAGACTTCTTCCATCACTTGTCCATTCAGGACACAGCTTTCTTACATTATTCAGAATCGGAACTGGTACAACTCGGATTTTCCAAAGACCCAAGATTCGTCGCCAGTCCATATCCAAGCAACGCATAAAGTAGGCGTCAAAGACTGTATATGTATGCTTCCACAGATCCAGTCCTTGAAATTCTGAAGAAAAATGCTTTGCTGATCCCAATCCGCCGATACCTGACATAGTAGCTACATGAACTCCATGCTGAAGGTTGTCAGTGGCCATGTCGTCGCCTAATCACGTTGGGTACGAATAAGTCTACTATGGCGATAGATGCCCCCATTCATCTCAAAGCACTTTCAGAGCTGAAAAAGGTTCACCAGTTGTTGCTTAAAGATGGGAGCTAGGAGAGGCCAAACTGAACAAATACTGGACGACCTTCAGGAAAAGGTAAACTAACAATTACAAACTCGATCAGGTTTCCTGGTGTTCGGCAGAGATTCGTTAAGAAAAACAATAATTTTTGCGTGGACAGAAGTTAGAAAGAAACTCATAATTGAGAGACATCGATCCCAGCGCGTAGTTGTCGTGATCGTTGATCAGTAGTCTGAGACGATCGATTGGATAGCGACTGAAATATGTCCACACTGATGAGTATGAGATTGCCCAAACTGAGCGTTTCACGTGAAAATCTGGCAATTCGCTGTATCAATCATGCCTGATGTGCTACCAGAGCTAAACGAAACAAGAAGCCTGCGCCGGTTCTAGATTCTGGACAACGACGGCACTATGGCGAGAAAAAAAAAGGTTTTGGTCTCTCCATGGAAGTGAGAGATATCCTTAGGGTGCAGTAGTACATCCAACGATGTCCAAACTCCAAACCCATTCATCACTGAATAAGTGGAAATGAGAAGATATGACAATCTTTTTCGTGATCAGTGCGTTTTTAAAATGAACGATGATTGATGAATGATCTTTTATCCGATGAAAAACTTGTGAATGACCTTTTTTTAAAAAGAAACTTGTGAATGCCCTTTTTTTTAAAAAAAACTTGTGAATGCCGGATTATCCAACATGTTCATTTTTTAAAAATTTTGGTTGGTCTAGTATGTTTATTTTCAACAAACCATCACTTTGCGTTTTGGGTGTAAATTTTGACCTTTGACTTTTGATTTTGATGATATAAAAAGATCGTGAAGATCTCTACATGACTATGTACATATATCCATCCCATTTTATGACATTAAAATTCACGGGGAAAGTCCAATTCGTCATTACTCTTTGTTCTGAATTCGGTGACTTCACTCCTCGTTTCTAACCTTGCACATTCTTAGCAAACATCACCTTGGTGGTTTTGGTGATGAGCATTTCAGCATTTACCATACACTAACCAACTGAACTAAGAAGATATGAAGATGAAAGCATCTTGGACTAAATTTAGCTATCCAAGTTGATACACATGTCCCATTTGAAATCATTTTCATAGTATAAAATGCCAACCAGTTGCCGGAGAGCTTATAAAGAAAGGAGACCATAACCATACTGAAAAATGACCGGACGGATGACCTCAAGAAAAGGACGTCAGTCAACAATTATGAACTCTACCCAGTTGCCCGGTGGCCGGTAAAGATTCGTTTAAGAAGAAAGAACATCTTTGCTTTTGCACGCGATTCAGACACATCCCACATCCCAGCGCGTAGCTGTCGTGGTCACCATCAGTCTCAGTCGATACAATACAAAGACGAGGACAGAGATATATGGAGTTATGGACACACGTTTTCCGGAGCGTCCTCGCATGTGGCCGCTCTGTGCTCTAGCTTCTTAGTAATTCACTCGCTTCCTCAGCAGCCCAAGCACGGGCAGAAATGCGACGAAATTGCCTTGCATATGTTGCTGGACCATCGGCCATCATATCGGCGGCAGCACATCACGTGAAAAAACTGTCGATCGATCTGCTGTAGTAGTACCAATTACGTACGCCTGTGTTGCCAGCTGCCTGATTCCGGAACAAGAAGCATTCGCAGCGATGGCAGTCAGCGTGGGCGTGGCCATGGATTGGAAAGACGCTTTGATCTGGTCTCTCGGCGAGACAAAGATGCCTCCTCACCTAACCCTGGCCAGCTTGCGGCAGATGCTTGCTGGACCGGGCCTAGCTGCGACAAAACGCAGTACAAACAAGCTGAACAGTGCTTCGATTTGATTCGCGCGTTCGTCTGCATGCAATAATGCATCATGCATGGAAGTTTTAACGGTAGTATATGTTTGGTTTGGTAGGCGATCAATTTCCCGGTAGGGTAGAGAGGGACGACGAAGCACACGGGCATTTCGGTCCGCGTCCCCCGGACGCGCTCCTCCCTCCCCTTGCTGGTCCCTGCTATAAACAGCCAGCGCTGTCCTCGCGCTCCTCCCGAAATAAAAGAAGCGATTTTGACACCACACAAATTAAAGGAGAAGACAACGCAGGGCAGCCACCAGCCAGAGCGCGGCTCCGCTGAAGCACACCAGCAGGGGCGAGCGAGAGAATCTGTACGCCGAGGTCGACCTCGAGCTTGAAGGATGGACACGAACCAGGGCGTGGTGGCGGTGGTGAAGCCGGCGCTGGCGAAGGGGACGCCGTCGGCGTCGTTCCGGCTCCGCAACGGGAGCCTGAACGCGGTGCGCCTCCGCCGCGTGTTCGACCTGTTCGACCGCAACGGGGACGGCGAGATCACGGTGGACGAGCTGGCGCAGGCGCTGGACGCGCTGGGCCTGGACGCCGACCGCGCCGGCCTAGCCGACACCGTCGGCGCCTACGTGCCCAACGGCGCCGCGGGCCTCCGCTTCGAGGACTTCGACAAGCTCCACCGCGCGCTCGGGGACGCCTTCTTCGGCGCGCTCGCGGACCAGCAGGACGACGCCGCCAGCGCCGGGGCGGACGGCGGCAAGGGCGGCGAGGAGGACGAGCAGGAGATGCGGGAGGCGTTCAAGGTCTTCGATGTCGACGGCGACGGCTTCATCTCCGCCGCCGAGCTGCAGGAGGTGCTCAAGAAGCTGGGACTCCCCGAGGCCAGCAGCATGGCCAACGTCCGGGAGATGATCTGCAACGTCGACCGCGACAGCGACGGCCGCGTCGACTTCGGCGAGTTCAAGTGCATGATGCAGGGGATCACCGTCTGGGGCGCCTGATCATCCATCTAAGTGTGTCAAGGCAGGGCAAATTAACCCAAGCTCCTGAAAACGGATCGGACATGGTGAAGATCGAGATGGCGATATGGGTAGTAGGTTAATTTCCTAATTAATTGTTCTTCCAGACTCCGTGTTTCGCCGAGACAGTGCTGCGACCGCGACCTTATTCTTGTCTTAGTAGTTGGCCTCATCCTTGTCTTGCGGCCTTGATGCGTCTCTAATTGTCTAGTTGTTGTGTGTGCTGGTGTTTTAATCTTGTTGTCCTTCACTGGTCTAGTGGTGGTGGGAATGCCCTCTCCTGTGTGTCTGACTGTCACGTAACCATGGCATGCCATGGCATTGCTGAAAATTAGGCCTTTGCCAGTTGATGAAAATGTACTTATCAAACGCGGTTATTCTGATTAGTGTCTTGGGTTGGTACTCGTGTCAGTTATTCCGCGATGTGATTGGGCTAAATGCCTAATCAGCTCCCGAGGTTCATGCATGCTCTGTTTTTTAATTAGTACCTTCTGGCACAATGTGAGCCGACGATGATTTTTTAGGTTTGTTATGCATCAAAGCCTCTATCAATTCATTACGCAACAATTCTTTTTCTTTTGATAGATCCGCATATGGAGAATCTCTTTGAGCCGGCTTGTGAACATCAACTTACACATTAGTGTCTTCATTGGCGGTACCGTCCTTCAACTGTAAGCCTATTGCATCCTTCCATTCGTCCTTTGCAGTGTCTTTCATCATGCTCTTGTCCACCTTATACTCTACATATGGCTTGTGTCACCACGGTCGGCTACCTGAGCACTGTATATCGCAAAAACAAGGGTGCCATATGTAATACAATTTTTTATGACCGTAACCTCCAAGTGCAAGGAGCTGAAAAAAAATCATTGTTTTACCTGTCCAGCACGAGCTTCGCCTCATAGTGTGCCTGATCACCCCGATCACCGTACTCTTTGTGCTCCATATTGGTTGTACCTATATCATCATCTGCAGAACCCTTTAGTTCTAACATCTCCATATCATAGTTTGCCTCCACACCAAGTGGCTCATCCCTATCATTACTTTGTCCTATGGGGACATGTTCTTCAATTCTATGGTTTCCTGCACATAGTAAACAGAGATAACATAAAATCGTATTATCTCTTGTGTCGCCCCTTTTAGATTAATGTCGTTTCCTATTGGTATTAATCTTTTGTATTACAAATATTGGAATAATACTTTTCCTCTTTCAGCCTGTTCGGCAGGTCATAAACGATCGTAGATTATTTACCGCTGGCTGATTTGGTGTGAGAGAAAAATATTGTTCCAGCTTATAATCC
Organism: Miscanthus lutarioriparius; assembly: GCA_904845875.1. Taxonomy (NCBI): domain Eukaryota; kingdom Viridiplantae; phylum Streptophyta; class Magnoliopsida; order Poales; family Poaceae; genus Miscanthus; species Miscanthus lutarioriparius. The sequence continues at coordinate 2,816,896 of CAJGYO010000003.1, read as the reverse complement.
ACGATCGTATACGAGCAAGCGAACAGGCTGTGTAGGGAGAACTATCATTCCTACAATGGAGTTTCACGATGCATTTATTTCAAACGGATGCTCGTGAATTCTGAAATACGATGCTCAAGTACAGCCGATGGAAAATTTTCATGTCTTGTTTATGCATGGTCCTTTTTTCATTTTTATGATGCAACTTATCATTTCCCCATCGTTAGTTGGACACGTTTGTTTTCGTGTATACATAAGAATTGGCCTTAACTATTAGTACCAACTGTGATGGGTATGTTTGTATTGTGTACTAGAACATCAGGCGCGCTTTGCGCGCCCTGCCATGACTTTAATTACAAATATTAATATCCACCGCAATCAAGAGTTAAAGACATATATAACCTCATAAAGGCCCAAGGAGATGGTATCATTAAGATCTAAAAACAGACACATGAATGAACTGGTATAGTTAAGAGCTCGTCATATTTCCTTATCTAAAAACGGACACATGAATGGACTGATATAGATAAAATCCGTCATATTTCATTATCAAGATTTAAAATCAGCATAGCAAATTATGTACAGAGAACCCAACCATCCGATAGCAAATTAAGAATTTAAGATCTCAAAATAAGCACAAGTAGCTCAAGCACAGCGCTGAACCGGGGCTAATACAAAACAGCAGGAACCTCAACACAAACATTTAAAAATTGCCAACGTATACAAATCAAGCTAGCCACCATACTTGGTATCAATTAAGATTACAGGATTCAAATGCATTTATTTCATGCTCTTACTGTGTTCACAAGGATACCACGCGTAGAAATGTGGCTGAAATCCACATTCACCTAAAACATGTAATAACTATGAATCCTGCATCTGGCATCATGCATCAATGACTTGGGAAAACGTCCAGATCATCTAGAGCTCCTTGGTTGTGCAAACACCCACTTGGAAATTATTCTAAAGTGCTCATAAAATGAATTTTGACAATTACATTACATAGTGTTCATCCGAAGTCTTAGTGGTTGATCACCAAAAATGTCTATCTGCTTACAATTTTCATTTCTCCTTCGTGCTGCATGCCTTAACTTCACCAAGAATAAGATTAAGAAGCAATTAGGCTTCTAGTTCAGACAAAAATGTGTCAACCAGATTTAAGGAGTGGATAAGCAAAAAGTTGATATCCCGTCTATAAGGACCTAGGAAAAAAACATCACCAGAGAAACTATGTTAAATGCTTGGTGCAAAGGATTGTGTCACTTGTGGAAGAATATATATAAAACCTGGATAAATCACTTGTTCACGCCAAACTGGCTACAATGCCCAAGTCAATGCAGCAATGCAATATACTGCTCTAAAAAGCAAACTTTTCAGTTGTTGGAAATAATATGACCAGTGCATCATGTCAAACATCTCTCCACAGCACTAATGACAATTATCATGTAATACCATCGGTGTAAATAGTATAGAATTGCTTAAAGACCACTTCAGGAAATGGATGTATTTAACTGTAAGAGCAGGACATGCACATGAATTCAGAAGGCATAAATAAATAAGGAATTCATTTCCATCTTTGACAAATTCAATGGGCATGTGGAAAAGATGTGGTCACCTCTACTTATCTAAATGGATGGAAAGGGATACTGAAATAAGAGTATTTGAGGTCACGACCTGCTTTGGTTAATCATGTAAAATCAAAGCATACAATGCTGAGTGTGCGGTCCTTTAATCACTGTGCTCATCACATTATTTTTTAGTGACTATATGAACCAAATCTATGAACAAATATAAAACGATATAGGTGATCACAATAAATTTAGTAAAAAAAAGACAGCATGTCATAACTGAACATCCTTAAAAATGATCTTTCGGGTAACATAGGTGATGAAGGTACATATATTGTCTGATCAGAACTCAGATACACTCTGAACTAAAATTCATCAAATTAGATCAAGTGTAAGTCTTACCATTTGCCTGTCCGATACTCATAGTGATCTTGTTCTCTCAACCATGCAGACAACCTATCAATCATCAGTGAGGAATGTAAGTATGTAACTTGTTATCCATAGTAGTAGAGTAAACTACAATAATATTTCACTGAATAAAAGGTGGCATTATGAAAGGAAAAAATAGCTAGCAGACATATATCATCAGTAACTACACACAGTAGCTTCTCATGAAGCAAACTGCAGACCCATTTCTTACTAATGACTTAGATGGACATGCTCGACAATAATCTAGAGAGTATGGCCTCACCCGGTAAACAATACAAGGCGCAAAAACATCTTGAACCGTTACTGCCAATAAATAATACCAATGCTCCTAGAAGAACGCAATGCACATAGAAATCCACAGGGCTCCTGGATGGAACTGAATTGTTCTGTGTGGCTCTTGGAGACAGCAAAGGGAAATGGGCAGAAACAAGCCTCACTACGGATAGCAGAACCAAAGCACGGGGGAGGGGGTGCACCTATGCAGCACCAACATCGCAGGAGAGCAGGAAGACAGAGGATGCCTTCGGCTCGAGATGGACGCCCCGCCCCTCACGGACCTGAACCCACACGCCGACGTGGGGATCCACACAGATAAGGCATCCTCGCTACGAAGCGACCAGGGATCTGGCCAGCCCCTCCAATTCAGCCACAAGAAATATGAGGAGGAAAGCTTACATCGAATCATAGGAGGCCTCCTAGAACTTGCCAACCGGTTCCGCCAGATCTACGTGCTGCCGAATCTCGCGCGGCTCCACGTGCTCCCCCATGCTGCCGAGGCCACACGGCTTCCCTTGCTCGAGCGATGATGACGCTCTTGCCGGCATGGAGGCTGCATGGGAAAGGGCTAGCGCCTCCTCTTCCATCGACCATGCCATTCGTGGGAGTAGGTGAGGTCCGTCCGATCTGCGCCACCGGATCTCGCGTCGCTCAACGCACTCCCCCATGCCGCAGAGGACACGCAGCTTCCATGCTTGAGCAACGGTAGTATGGGGGCTGCGCGGGGAGGAGAGGGCAGGGCCAGGGAGGGCCGGAGGTGCGATGGTGGCGGCGGCGGCTGGGGAGGAGAGAAAGGAGAGAGAGGATGAAGCAAACCGGTCTAGGGCTGCGGGATGGAGCAGGTGGACCTAAAGATGGCAACGGCCCGATACCCAATTCCCGACGGGTATTCAATTCATTACTGGATGGAAATGGAATCATATCTTTATTTATGGACATCTAGATGAGTAAAAATCCATCTCCGATAGGTATAGCGGATACGGGAACGTTTCCTATTTACCCGTCCCCGTTACACGTTGGGGAACCCGACTATTTGAGCCGTCATGCAAGTATTAGGTTCAAAGAAGCTGAACATAGGTATTTTTGCCAAAATCTGAATAATCATATATATAGTTTGTGTGTTTTAGGAACCCAAGTTTAATTTTTCCTCACCATCTCCGCCAGCAGCACAAGCACGCCTGCCTCACGAGCGCTCATGCCCCTTGCTTCCTCAGTTCGGTCTCTCTACCACCTTTGCTCGTCCTCCTCGCAACCTCGCTCTTTCTCCTCGGCATCTGTCGATGTTTCACCACCGATAGCCTACCACGGGGGTACCCGGGGCAGTATGTTCGGGCTTCGACGTATGCTGAACTCGATGGTAAATACAAGAGACAGTCGATTTATCCTGGTTCATGCCCTCGATCGTAGATCGAGTAACGACCCTACGTCCAGTCGGCGTTGGCCTTTGCGTTGGATTGATTATGAAGTGTTATGTTGTACCATTGTCCTCTCTCAGGAGCCCTGCCCTTCTTTATATAGTCAGAAGGCCAGAGTCCTAGTCGGTTTACAATGAGATTTCCTAGTAGGATTACTTAATAGTTCTATTACTAAGATTATATGGGAAGAATCATAGTTGAACTAGATCTTCTCTCTCCCTTGCGGGGTATCCTGTGGGTCCCGCATCGACAAGCCCCCGAGCACTTCATGGTTGAGCTTTGAAAGTCTCGCTTTGCTCCTTCAAGTCTTGTTAGGTAGGAACAAAATGTTATCCGAGTGCTTTCTGGAGTGAAACCTTGTAGCGCTTCTTGGGACCTTCGAGTGGTGAGTGTTTTGTGAAAAAAAGTACATCCATCTGGTTGTAGCCCCCGAGCCTCTTGCTATTTGGAACAAGGAGCTGGAGGATCTTGTCTTGAAGTTGCTCTGATTTTTCGTTGAAGTTTTGTCAAAAAGAACTCGAATATGGCTCGTTCCGGGTTCTTTTTTGTCGTAATGTCTTGAAGTGGTCTGCGTTGAGGAAGTCTTTTCGAAAAAAAAGTGCACTCACTGAATGTAGCCCCCGAACCTCTTGCTATTTGGAACAAAAAGTTGGAGGGTCTTAATCCTTTATGTTGTTTGAAAATTTGTGTTCTGAAGTAGTCCCCGAGACTTGAATTATGTCATCATCCGAGTAGTTTTTGTGGCATCTTTCTGAAGCGGCCCTTTAGTCTTGGATTAAACCATCATCCGAGTAGTTTCGCGGCATGCAGCCTCCGAGCCTATGTCCGGGTTCTTTTTGGGTGAATTCTTGTCTTCAAAAAATTCTAGGGCTATGTATCCCGCAGCCCCGTGCTTTCTCCGAGTTCTTCTCTTTAGAAAAGAAGTCGGATGAAGAGTCTTGATGTGTCGTCGTCGTTGTAGTCTTGAGTTTCTTGTATTCTTGGTCCTTTGTCTTTGGTTCCGAGCCTCCGGGAGTAGTTGAAATGAAGGTCGAGCTCCCTAGCTTAGTGTTGATTAAGCTATGATGCTGGCCGAGCCCCCGAGCATATATCCGTGTTGTTTCATTCAGGAAGAACTCGGATACGAGGTCTTGGCGTATTCTTTGATAGTCTGCTGTTGTCAGATGTAGTTGTATGGTGGTGGTTGAGTGTAAACGCCTTTTGTTCACGGGTTGTACTGTGCTGGTATATTCTTCCGAATATGCCCGTCTTCGAGTACTGTTTCCTTTCGCCTGAGTCATCCATTATTGAGTCCTATCTTTTCACTGTGTCCTTTGTTAGGCTTATTTCGTTGGTACTCCTAGTCCATGTGCGCCGCTCCTTTGGTCTATAAATACTGTTCCGGAGTGCTTGTTTTCATCTATTGGATATTCTGTTGAAACTTTCGTGGTCATGAACATGGTAGTTTGTGAAGTAGAGCAGCTCCCGGGTATATTTTGTAGTTCCTGTGTGTCTTATCGTAGCTGGAGGAAGTCTTGTGATAGGGATTAGAGGTAGGCTAATCCCGCGACAGCATTGTGCCAGGATGTACGTGGTGGTAGTTGGAGGAAGCCTTGTGATGTGGGCTTCGCTTTCTTCATCCTGCGCCTGGGTTGATCCTCGCCGCTTGTCTTGAGATCGTCCCGGCAGATCAACACCATATGCAGCATCACATCGGTCTTGGGTAGACAGATGCCCGCCGGCCTTCTCTGCTCCATGTTGTCTTGTCGTGCTGCCGATTTCCGCCTTGGGTGCACTGCGTCCGTTCTTTGAAGAAAACAGTGTAGCTGATGGCGGTTTGTCCTTCCGAGTAGCAATTTGGGACACGTAGTCGTTCCAGAGCCTAGCCGTGTCCGCGTTCCTCTTTGCTACCTTGCTTTTCGTGGTGCCGAGTTCGTTGGGTCTTGTAAGATTTGTAATCTTCTATTTTTGAAGTCGCTTGTAATGTAACGAATCTTGTCTTTAAGATTTGTAATCTTCTATTTTTGAAGTCGCTTGTAATGTAACGAATCTTGTCTTCTGAGTTGTCTTTTACTTTTCTGTTGTGATCCCTGTTGTTCATGAGATTACCGAGTTCTTTCTTAAATAACCGGGTTCTTTTGTTCCTTGTGAGGTAGCCCTTTCTTTCTTCTTTCTTTCTTCTTGGTTTGACGGGTTGTTCTTGTAGTGATATGATAACCTCGCCCGTGGTCTTTGACTTGGATAAGTCTCGAAATCACCCCGTTGGTTTGTACCGTTGTGTGGATTTGTGCCCTCCGTCGTTTTAGTCAAGCGTCGGTAAATGGACCGCTATGCTTCCACACTTTGGTTTTATCGGGCCGTTTGGGCCGTTTGTATCACTTGAAAATCTATTCATTTAAAGACCCTTTATCTTCATTTCCCTTGCTGCCCAACTCTTGCCTTTAAACCCTAGCTTTGAAATCCGCCGTCATCATCGCCACACCACACCCGAGCACCATCATCCTAGCTTCATCTTCCTTAGTGCCTTTTTGCTTCCGCCAGTTCATGGGAAAGAAGAAAATCGTAAGCAAGTCTCAAAGCGACCTTCGTGAGCGAGGAGTCATCCTTTCTTTGATCGAAAACCGTAAGTTTGTGGCTATGAGGGTGCTCAAAAGGTTTGGCCGGCTCCAACAACAAGCGAAGACCAGTGCACATGAGCTCGTTAGCGATGGCTTGATCCAACGCAAAGTCATCGTTGAATGGAGAGTTCCGGGCGAGCATCGGGTTCCAAACTCTAGGTCCCGTGAGATTGTCCTCTTCGTTTACTTTGTCCGCACCGGACTTTGCCTTCTGCTTGGCTTTCCTTCATCAGTTTCTTGGTTATTTCGGGTTAGTTTGAACCACCTAACCCCCAATGTCGTTCTCCATCTTTCGCTTTTCGTTCATCTTTTCAAGCTTTCCTTGAATCCTCCTTCTCTGTCTCTTTTTCGCTTTTCTTTTCGTCTTCAAACCTCAACCCCGCCGTGAAGAAACCAGGCGTTCTTGGCGGTTCTGGATTCATTGATTTAGCCAGGTCTCAAAATTAAGTTTTTGACTATGACCTGGTCGATTCTGTAAAAGATTGGCGTGCCGAGTGGTTTTACGCCGCCAATTTGATCCCTTCCCTACCGTCCCATCCTGGATCTCGGGTCCTGTGGTGAATGACCGATGGGACAAAAAGCTTGAATCGCTTCACGAGATTCAAGTGATCCAAATCCACACCTTGATAGGATTAGCATGTTTGAAACAATGAGGTTTGACCGGTTTTAGTATTGTTTCGAGCTTTCTTCGTCATGGGGTTCACCTTTGAAAGAGCGGGAGCATCTTGGCTTTGAGTATTACGGGGCCGAGGATCCTTCACGCATGGTCCCAGCCTCTTGAGCCGACCGGTGAGGAGGTACTCGGCGCCTCTAGAAGATGCCGAAAGGAGTGAGCGCCATTCCTCCCCGCTGTCTCCGAAGTTCTCGACCAACAACACACCCCCAATATGAGTTGTCTATCTTTTTGTTTGAGTACTTTATGCATTCTTACCGCATCCGTTCTTGCTTAGCTTTTCTTTGTCTCGGTGTTTTATCCTTTTTCGCAGGAGCTTGGGCGAAACTTTGTCGACTTCGCTTCCCTCTGACGTTCTCCCCCGCCGTGGCGGCGAGATCGGGATAGACTTGCTGGAACTTCTACAATTAGTAAGTCCCAAACCTCTACCGCCTTTCCAGGGTTTCTTCCGGATTTGTTGATGTATATGAAGAATATGTTCTCGTCTAGTCCTCGCGGTCCTCGCAGTTGTCCCAAGAGAGGCGAACGGATGGGTCTTCATCCGCCCACCTGCCTCTCCAAGACGCCTCGTAAACCAAGTACTCCTCGATACTCCAGCTTGTTTGCTAGCATGCTCTTAGGTGACCACATTTAATACTCTTTGTTCCTTTATTTTCCTGTTTCTCTCTTGATCCGAGTACTTTTTATCCTCTTTCTAGTAGGTGCTCTGGTTTCCTTGGCTGAGGAGGAAGAAGATGATGAAGTACCCCTCATCATGCGGCGGTGAGTTGTTTTTTATATTCCTGTTGCATTGAATTTCTCTTCTTTGTCTTGACTTTTAGTCTTGAACTTTTTGAAGTAATCGGAGGCCGGGTGTGAGTTCTTCCGAGGCTCCCGTGCCGACTTCTTCTGAAGCTCCGGTGTCGAGTTCTTTGGTAGCCCTGGTACCGAGCTCTACCGCTCCTCCAGTACAGAGTTCTTCCACGGCTCCAGCCTCGGCTCCTTCCGCGGCTCCGTTCTCGGCTATTCCGCTCCCGTCGTCGGGTGGCGGGGATGTTTTCACCGTCGTGGTTCCCCCTGCGAGGCCTTCTCTTGGCTTCTATCTTCCTCCCTCTGGTTCTTATCGGTGCTTCCTTTTATCACTTTTCAGTGTTTCGTCTTCTCTCATTTCTTCATCGACTTCTTCTCTGCCTCCCGCCGTGCCAACGAGTTCCGAGCCTCAGGACTCACAACATTCTGTTGATGAAGTTGCTGCGGGGGCTTCAGAGCTACCTGGTGAAGTTGCGGTCTTGGCCGCTCCGGAGGTGACTGTGGCCGTCGCGCCGGGTCCTTCTGAGGGTTTGACTCCGGCTTCCCTGGAGGTTGCTTTGGTCGTTCCTTCTTCGCCCCATCCGGCCTCTCCTTCCCCTTCTCTTGCTTCCGACGGGTCCTTCTTTTTCCGGTGACGTGGTGCAACAGCTCGATGCCACCCATCGGTTATCGGAGTGACCATGCACTGGGGAGCTTGTCGACCCTCGCGACTTCTTTTGGGTGAAAAGCTCCGGGTAGGTTTTACTGCCACTCCTCTTTTGCATGCTCGTTTTTCTTCTGTCCTTACGCCTTGTTTCTCTTTGCCTCTTTTTGCTCAGTCTTTCTCTCGTGATCATTCTGGCTTCTTTTTCTTATCTGAAAATGAGAGAAAGTTGTCTTCTGAGGTGGACGCTCTGAAAGCCGATCTCGACCTTCTCCGGGCTGAGTTGGAGACAGAGCGTCAAATGCACCAAAAAGAGGAGAAGACCCTCCGTGCCCGGGTAGTGGAGACGGAGAAGCAGAGAGATGCTGCGGTGGAGTCTGCGAAGAATGAATGCGAAGGTGTCGCGGGTTCTGCCTGTTTTTTCTTGTATTTTGACTTTTTTTTTCGCTGACTTGTTCTTGGGTGTCTTGTCTAGTTCTCCGAGCTGAGAAGCAGAAGCTCTCGTAGAGTATTGATGAAATGAAGGCTCTTGTCCGCTCTAGTCATAATAAGGCCGAGGAGGTAATTACTCATGCCGAGGAAGAACTCGCCCTTGCTAAGTGATTAGGCACGGAGTCGACAGAGATCTTGTGCAGCCCAAAAACTATTAAAGGCTTGTCCGGAAGTCATGCGATTTGCTCTCGAAAATTGGAACGTTTTGTGGAAATCTTTTCGCTTCAAGAGTCGATGTTCTCCTGACTCAAATGGATGATTCGCAATCTTAAGCGCAGCTTCATTCCCCTGATTCCACTTCGTTTCCAAGAGTTCGCAAAGAAGTGTGCCCAAGTATGTACCAAGAATGTGCTAGCCTGATCCGGTCCTTGCTCTAGAGGCGCCTCTGTCCAAGATAGCAGAGGAAGTCGAAAGCCAAGAATACCTTGACGCTGCTTGAGAGGATGGAGCCTAAGGTCAAGGTTTAGCCAATGGGGTTGTAGATGCCTAAATATTGACATTTCCTTCCTCGATGACAATGCTCGATCCGATTGACCAGCTTCTTGTAATATTACACTCCTCTTTAAATGAAGATTCTTTGTTTTCGTTGATGTATTCTTTGCACCGGTGTGGTCGGTTACTTGACTTGTCGAGTACTTTGTCCTGCTTTTCGTTTCGCTCCGCAAAACAACTCGTGTGTTATCCAGACGAGAGACCCCTCGATTTGTCGAGTACTTTTTTTTTCCTCTTTTGTGATCCGTCGAGTGCTTTGTCCACGCTGTGACTTGTTAGATGTAAATCTTTGTGTTGACAACCTTTCGTCTGCTGCTTATGTAAAAATATGACGGCATAGAATGTCGCCTTTTGAGTGGCGCTTGTACTTTTCTCGAGGAAAAAGTATTCCTATCTGGATGTAGCCCCGAGCCTCTTGCTTTTCGAACGAAGAGTCGGAGGGTCTTTTTGAAGTTCAATTTTGGTTGACTAGTTTTGGGTGTTAGCTTTTAGCTACCCTCATCGGCGAGCTCAAGCGTCTTTTTCACTATTTTGCTCTCGTACCGGGATGCTCGTGCATGTTTTCACCATTTTGTTTTTGTTTTTGGTGTTAGCTTTTAGCTACCCTCATCGGTAGCTCAAGCGTGTTTTTAGCTATTTTGCTCTCGGCCGGATGCTCGTGCATGTTTTCAAACCATTTTGCTTTTTGTTTGGTGTTAGCTTTTAGCTACCCTCATCGGCGAGCTCAAGCGTGTTTTCATTATTTTGCTCTCGGGCGGGATGCTCGGGCATGTTTTCACCATTTTGCTTTTTGTTTTGGGTGTTAGCTTTAGCTACCCTCATCGGCGAGCTCAAGCGTGTTTTCAGCTATTTTGCTCTCTAGGGATGCTCGAGCATGTTTTCACCATTTTGCTTTTTGTTTCGGTGTTAGCTTTTAGCTACCCTCATCGGCCGGGGCTCAAGCGTGTTTTTAGCTATTTTGCTCTCGTACCGAGATGCTCGTGCATGTTTTCACCATTTTGCTTTTTGTTTCGGAAAACAACTCGTTGGAAGTCATGACAAGACATGTCGTGGATGAATATCATCTTTATTGATCATGAATATGAACTAATACATATGTTGTCGAAGAATATCGTCCTTCGTCGATTGTGAATGTTGGTCCCTTGTGGCTTGCATATCTGTTTTATCTTGAGTTGTTTTTACGCGTAGAATCTTCTTAGCTGGCTGATGTGCCATGTATTGCTGACTTCTTTTCCATCTTTGGTTATTAACTTGTATGTGCCTGGTCCGGTGACTTTTGTGACAATGAACGGACCTTCCCATGGACTAAGAAGCTTATGTCGTCCGTCAGTCTTTTGTATCCTTCTTAGCACTAAGTCTCCGACTTGTAGTGATCGAGGATGGGTACTCTTGTTGTAGTGCCGTCTTAAACCTTGTAGGTATCTGGCTGATTGGAGGGTAGCGTTTACTCTAACTTCTTCTGAGCTGTCGAGTTCTAATCTTCTTGTGTGTTCTGCTTCTCCTTCATCGTATTGTTCTATCTTTGGTGATGTCCAGATCAAGTCGGTAGGCAGTACGGCCTCTGACCCGTAAACTAGGAAGAAGGGTGAGTGGCCTGTTGCTCTGCTTATTTGAGTTCGTAGCCCCCATACTACTTTTGGTAATTCTTCAATCCATTTGGACCCATAGTCCACTAGTTCTTCGTATAACCTTGGTTTTAATCCGGCTAGTATGAGTCCATTGGCCCTTTCTACTTGTCCGCTGGCTTCGGATGTGCAATGACGCATAGTCTATAATCGAAACCACGCCTTGTGCCTAGCTTCAATTCTCAGAGTGTGAAGGGGAGCCCTAGATCTATGATGATTCGATTGGGCATGCCAAAGCGGTGCGTAATTTCTTGGATGAATTCATCGCTTTGGTTGTTATACCAGATTATGAGTGGTTTGTATTCAATCCACTTGGTGAACTTGTCGATTGCTACAAAGATGTACTCAAGCCGCCTTTTGCTTTCTTGAGGGTCCCACTTGATCCAAATTTCAATGAGGAAAAAAGGCCAGCGGGTGGGATGCGATAAGATTGTGAGTCGGCACATAGGCTTGTCTTGCAAACATTTGGCAACCTTTGCATTTTCTGACAAGTTCTTCTGCGTCTTTCAAAGCGGTTGGCTAGTAGAATCCGGTGCGAAATGCTTTGCCAACCAGTGTCCTTGAGGCGGCATGATTTCCGCAGCAAAGAACTTTGAGTGTATCTCGTCTAGGATCTCTTTGCCTTCTTCAAATGAGACACATTTCAGAGTACCCCGATGATGTTTTTCTTCTCAGAAAGTCTATCTCCTACTAGAACGTAGTTTTTGCTTCTCTGAAACAACTTGGGTGGCTTCGCTTTATCTCGCTTTGGTAATTTATTTTCTTTGATATAGTCGATGAAAACTTGGCTCCATGAGGTGTTGATTACCAAGATCTGAACGCCTTTAGCCCTGAATTTCGTGGGTTGTCTCACCGGTTGTTTGATAGAGGGAACTGATAGCTCTTCTATAAATACGCCGGTGGAACCTTTGCTCTGTCGATCCGAAGCTTGGCAAGGACATCTCACGCTTTGCAATGTTGGAATCAAGCAGGGACGTGTAAAATTTCTAATCCTTGGAAATGTTTTTCAAGTTTCCGTATTTCAAAGACAAAGAAGCACCCATGTTTTCTTTTGTGCAATCCCAATCTTTGTTTACTTGGTTGATGACTCATCTTTGAATCGCCATATACGAGTAATCTCTTTATTCCGAGGGTAATTGCCACTCGTAGCCCGTGGATGAGGGCTTCATATTCTGCTTCGTTATTTGTAGCTTGCCATAATATCTGAAGGACGTACTTGAGTTGTTTTCCTTCTGGAGAAATGAGGAGAACGCCTGCACCGGCTCCGCCTAGTTTGAGTGACCCATCAAAGTACATCTTCTAGTGGTCAAGGATTGTATCTGATAAAGGCTGCTGAATCTATGTCCACTCGGTCATAAAATCGGCAAGGGCTTGAGATTTGATTGCTTTCCGTGGGGTGAAGTCGATGTTAAGAGCTCCAAGTTCAACTGTCCACTTTGATATGCGTCCCGTCGCATCTCTATTGTGTAAGATGTCTCCGAGCGGGAAGTCTATCACCACGGTAATCTTGTGGCTTTCAAAATAGTGGCGAAGCTTGCGTGAGGTGATAAGTAGAGCGTAGAGTAGTTTTTCTACATGCGGGTACCGGATTTTTTATTCAGATAATACTTCGCTGATGTAGTATATGGGTCGTTGTACTTTATACACGCGTCCTTCTTCTTCTCGTTCTACGACTATTGTCGTGCTGACTACAGCAGTAGTCGCCGCAATGTATAGCATCATATCTTCGTCTTTCCTTGGGGGTGTGAGAATTGGTGAGGATGTGAGATATGCCTTAAGTTTCTTGAAAGCTTTGTCGGCCTCCTTTGTCCATTCAAACTTGTCTGTCTTCTTTAGTAGTTTAAAGAAAGGTAACCCCTTTTCGCCGAGTCTTGATATGAAATGGTTGAGGGCCGCCATGCATCCTGTTAGTTTCTGTACATCTTTGATACTTCTAGGTGGCCCCATTTACATTATAGCTCGAATTTGCTTGGTGCTTTGGCTTCAATCCATACCGACCGACCAAAATCCGAGTAGTTGTCCTGAAGGAACTCCGAATATACATTTATTTGGGTTCAACTTCCATCTCCATCTCTTCAAGTTTTTGAATGTTTGCTCTAAATCTTCAATCATAGTGTCTGGGTTCTTTGTTTTCACCACTACATCATCCACGTATGCCTCCACATTTTCACCGATTTGATCCCCAAGGCAAGTTTGGATAGCTCTTTGGTATGTGGCATCGGCGTTCTTTAGTCCAAACGACATGGTCTTGTAACAGTAAGCACCGAATGGAGTAATAAAAGATGTCTTGCTTTGGTCTTGTTCTTTTAATGCGATGTGGTGATACCCTGAATAGCAATCGAGAAAGGATAATAGTGCAGACCCCGCTGTCAAGTCGACTATCTAGTCAATGCGTGGTAGCCCGAACGGATCTTTTGGGCAATGTTTGTTGAGATTCGTAGTCGGCGCATTTATCGCTACTCGTCTGTGTTCTTCTTCTCCACACAAGGACCGGGTTTGCTAGCCACCCGGGATGAAGGATTTCTCCGATGAATCCAGTTGCCATCGCTTTTGTGATTTCCTTTTTAATCGCCGCCTTTTGTCGGGTGAGAATCGTCGTAGCCGTTGCTTTTTATAGGCTTGGAGTTTTCATTAACATCAATTACAGTGCTTTCACCAACTCTCTTGGGACACCGGCATGTCGGCCGCCTTTCCAAGCGAAGATATCTTTGTTGTCCCGAAGAAAGTTGGTGAGCGTGAGTTCTATTTTGCCGAGAGGTGAGCACCGATGGTTGTCTTTGTCTTGAGGTATCGCCGGTGCCCAAGTCGATTTGCTTGACGTCGGCTTCTTTTGGTGGTGTGATGATGTAGGGCTTTTTAGCCGGTATTTCTAATTCTTCTTGGCTCATCTCCGTAGCAATTGTGGCTCTTTCTTTTCTTCTATTGCTCGGCTTGTGCTTTGGCATAATTTGGATTGCTGAACGTCAGTAAATAAAAGCACGCTTCAAATCGCTTCAAGAGAAAGGATACCGCTGGGTCTGGCATCTTAAGCAATAAGTACGGATAATGTGGTATTGCCATGAATTTTGCCAAAGGTTTGGGCGTCCCGAGGATTGCATGATATGATGAATCAAGTCTGCGACCTCAAATTTGATAAACTCTGTTCTAGTAGTTCAAGGAGTTCCAAAAGTAACGGTAAAGTAACTTGTCCGAGTGGCATGGTCGCTTTCTTTGGGTACTATTCTCAGTAAAAAGAAGTGCTTGTTGGTGTAATCATCCCGTGAGTTGTAGTCCCATCTTCCTTAGTATTTCGAAAAGATGATGTTGAGTCCAAATCCCCCCGTCGATTAGTACTTTCTTCGATATCATACCGGCAATAGTTGGGTCTAGAACTAGTGGGTAATGGCTGCGTTCCCTCGCTAGTCCATTGGTCTTCTCTTGAAAATTGGATTGGATATTGTGACCAATTGAGATATCTTGGTGTAGCCGGTTCTGCCGTTATGATAGTCCGTAGTGCTAGTTTTTCTTGATGTTTGCTTCTGCAATCTGGAGCCCCTGAGAAGATCACTGCTACCGTCCCCCTGGGTTTTTGAAATCCTTTGTCCTCGTGGTTGTCTTCATCTTTCTTCTGATTGTCCTCTTTGGTGTTCTTCTTACTATCTTTTCTTGTGTATCGATCATTGAAAGTGTAGCAGTTTCCGATGGTGTGTCTCCCGTTAGGGTGCAATGGGCAACGTATGTTTTCAATGTCATCATATCTTCTGGGTTTGGAAAACTTTTTTGATTTGTCGGCCATTGCCACGGTATTGTCTGGTCTACGTTTTCTTTCTTGATGTCTGCTATTTCCATGATTTTGCTTGTCCGGGTTGTCCTGGTTGCTTCTATCTGGGAACCTTTCTCGCGTTTTTTCTTCTGCAGTAATCATTTTTTCTACTGTTCGTCTGAACTCTTCATTGTTTCTCGGATTTTCTTTGCATAAGTCTTGAAATTGCCACCTAGCCATGATTCCGTGAGAGAAGGCTTCAATTACCTCTCGTTCGGTGATGTCATGCACTTGAGCCCGTAGTTCGCCGAATCGTCGATAGTAATTTCTGAGACTTTTGCCCCCCTTTTGCTTGAGTCCTTTCAGTTCTGCATGAGTGATCGGGTGTGTGATGATACCCACGAAATTTTCACAGAAAGCTTTTTGTAAGTCTTCCCAAGTTCTGATCGACCCTAGGTTCAATTTGTCGAACCATTGGAGAGGCATCGCTTCCAGTGCCATGGGAAAGAACAAGGTTTTGATATCATCGTCTCCTCCGGCTAGTTCAATTGATTGTGAATATATTCTGAGCCATTGTGTTGGTTTGGTTTTGCCATCATACTTGGAGTGGTTAGACGGTTTGAATTTGTGAGGTAATCGTACTGATGCCAACCTGTTTGCAAAACAAGGGAATCTATCGTGCGTTCCGGCTTCTTTGAATTTGGATTCGGCTCCTTCTTCTGGCCAAGTGTTGTTTTGATGGAAATAAGTCTGTGAGGCTGTCTGGGTAGGCACCCTACTCCTGGTCTTCCTTGGTTGTCCAAATTGGTGGCCCCGACTATTTTCCTTCCTACTTTCTCCGTTATGGCTTCCACCTGGCCCAAGTCTTTCAAAAGCGGACTTCCTTTGATTTTGATCTTCTTGCCTGCGGGTTGTTGATCTGGCGGGTAGTCTCGATCGGGCTCTCTCTTCATGCGTTCTTGGGATCGTCAACCGGAGCAAATCCTGGAGCTGTTCGTACTTCTCTCCGTAATGTGAAGTTGCCCTGAGTTCTTCTAATGCTTCTCGAATCTTATCGTAAGGCGTATTCACCTTGCGTCTTTCTTCGGCTTCTTGTTGTGATTTTCTTTTATCGTATTCAGCCAACTCTGACTCGTATCTGGTCCAGGCTTCTCTACGCTGCCTAGCGCGGTGTTGGCGCCCTTGTTTTAACTTGTTTTTCCTTTCTCTAGCCTGTCTCTGACTCTCAGTTTCTCCATCGTAGCCCTAGGCAAAGGGTGATATGTTGGACTCTGATTCATCTGATGACCTGACATCGGGTGCTTCTAGGGGATTTAATGGTGACCGAGGACGTTGAACCATGAGCACCTCCCGTGCGTGAGCCGTTCCGTTATTGGTATTAGTTTTCATACTGTCGGAGTTGCTGATGACTTCAGTAGGCGCCTCGATGTCGCAGATCGAGTCTCCTTCTTGGTAAGGTAGAATAGCTTTTGTTGTTGTGCCAACTAGTTGGGTTCCGCTATCTTCAGGAACGGAACCTGGCCAGTGGATGATACAGTCTTGCGATGTTATCGTTAGCACGAGACCCTCCTGAGCTCCTGTCAGTGGTATCCCAAGCATTGGATTGAAAGACCTTTTGAACTGTCCCTGATAGGATTTTATCGTGTTGTCGAGCCCAAATGGAAAAGAACTCGACCTTTTGAAAGAACTCTGAGGATAATCCGAGTTGTTTTGGGTTGTGCTCTGGAATCCTGCCAAAAAAGAACTCGGTTTCTTGAAAGCACTCGAATAAGACTTCATCTCGGACACGGAGCTTGAATTCGAGTCGGATGCGCGTAGCCGTGAAATCTTATTCGAATCGGGTATTATGAGCTGCGCGGATCTTCTGGTGAGCTGATCCGTCATAGTTGTCGAAATAGGAAATTCTTCATGATGATCCGGATCTTTGAGGAGGTGGCTTTGAAGCCTGTCGTAGTTGTCCGCCTCGCAGATCCATGAGCCGAAGATGAAAGTTAATCCCATTGGGAAGATCATGTTATCGAGGTCCATCGAGCTCTCGGATGCAAAGTCGCCGAAATCTCCTACCTGGCGCGCCAGCTGTCGATGTTTCACCACCGATAGCCTACCACGGGGTACCCGGGGCAGTATGTTTGGGCTTCGGCGTATGCTGAACTCGATGGTAAACGCAAGAGACAGTCGATTTATCCTGGTTCAGGCCCTCGATCGTAGATCAAGTAACGACCCTACGTCTAGTCGGCGTTGGCCTTTGCGTTGGATTGATTATGAAGTGTTATGTTGTACCATTGTCCTCTCTAAGAAGCCCTGCCCTCCTTTATATAGTCAGGAGGCCAGAGTCCTAGTCGGTTTACAATGAGATTTCCTAGTAGGATTACTTAATAGTTCTATTACTAAGATTACATGGGAAGAATCCTAGTTGAACTAGATCTTCTCTCTCCCTTGCGGGGTATCCTGTGGGTCCCGCATCGACAGCATCTTCGAGACTCCGACACTTATACCTGGGTGAAGAATAAACGTCTCCGGTTACAAAGCTACGACCCCAAGTGTCCTTGTTTATCGGGTATGCAGTACCCGTCGGGTATCTGCTACCCGACCAATGCCGGACGGGTACGGAGATGGGCAAGAATCTATACCCGAGATAGTTAACGGGGACGGGGACGGGATGAATTCTCCGTAGCGGGGAAGAGAACGTTCCGGCGATACCCGACGGGTACATCCCCGTTGCCATCTTTAGGTGGACCGTGGGTTGATTCTGAGAAATTGGAGGGTCTTTTTGCAAACCACGTCGCGGCACGTGTTAGCACATAGATGAGCCACCAATGTCTCAAATTCTCTGGTGGGAGGAGAGTAGAGTGGGTTTTAATCATGCCAAAATCTTAACTCATTTGTGTCGGTCTTCAAATGAATATGTTGCCGGCACAGAGACCTTGAAGAGTATCTTTTTACCCTCTTCAAATGTATAGCTTACTGGCATCCTATATAGGCTATTTATTTATGTGCTATGCACAGTGGTTTTACTCGAGACACTTGTGCTAAATCAAAACATATATTTGCCTAATTCATTTTAAGCAACCATCAATGGGCGGACCAATTTTATACCGTGTTCGTCTAAACGGATTAAACGGTCGTTTAAACGGTCCGTAAACGGTAAACGGTGATAAACTGTTTTGTTTAGGGGGTAAACGGAAATTAAACGGTTGACCGTTTAAACGGTAAAAAAACGGAGAAAAACGGTCTAAACGGCCTAAACTGAACGAAGATAAACAACATTAAACGGGCTAAACGACTGTTTAGGCGAACACGAGGTAAATCTAGTTCAGTTTTGTATGGATAAATTTGTATACTTAAGTTTATTGTATTTATAAATGTGTACACTTGATATGTTACATGCATAAATATCTATATTTGGTTCTTTTCACATGCATAAATATATATACATACCAAAATAATTGATTTTTACTTGGATAAATATGTATAAATGCTAGAATACTTGATTTTTTACATGCACATATATAATTATATGTATTTTTTTTAAAGTACAAAACCGTTTAGACCATTTAACTTCGTTTAAACACCGTGTAAACAGCATAAACGCTAAACGAAGGACGACCGTGTAAAGACCGTTTACCGTTTAGGAAAACATTGATGTTATATTAATATGATTTTAATTCATTTTACTGCAAGCGATGCAAGGGCGACGGTGGGGCAGCCGCCGGAGCAGACCGGGCACGCATACGAATCGATCTACGGATCGGCAGGATTGGGGAGAGCAAATCGATCCGTGCCGTGCACCCTGAGCGACGCAAACCCTAGTGATGGATAGAGAAACAAGAGGCGGGGAGGGAGGTTTACCGACGTATAGGAGTTAAGACGTCGACGGAGCCGCGGGAGGAGGTGGCGAGGAGGATGCCGATGACGCGCTTGCCGGCGAGGTGCGGAAGAGGACGCCGACGACACATTTGCCGGCGAGGTGCCGAAGAGGATGCTGACGACGCGTTTGCGGGCGCCCTGGGCTGCCGCGCCCTATGTCAGCGAACGACGTGGATGTTCCGACGACGATGATGAGGAGTATGCGAGGAGCCGCTGGACGTGGAGCGCGATCAACCCGACGAGGGAGAGCGCGGAGACGCAGGTGCGCGCGTCGCAGGTGACGCCATCACAGGCGTAGGGCCGCTCGTCATCCTCGCTCCACATCACGAGGCGGCCGTCAGGGTCCGACATGTTGGCCTTGAACACGATCAGCCCCAGCACGTTATCGTCCAGCCCCGCTGAAAGCTCTAGTTTGGTTTTGGTGAATTGATGAAACTCTAAGTGCTAACCTAGTTTATCAAGTGATCATGAGATAGGTAGCACACTCCAAATGGTGAAGCAAATGAAGATCATAGCATGATAAAGATGATGGCATGGTGATGATCAAGTGCTTCGACTTGGAAAGAAGAAAGAGAAAAACAAAAAGCTCAAGGCAAAGGTATAATTTGTAAGAGCTATTTTGTTTTAGTGATCAAGATACTTAGAGAGTGTGATCACATTTAGGATTGATAGCCGTACTATTAAGAGGGGTGAAACTCGTATCGAAATGCGGTTATCAAAGTGCCACTAGATGCTCTAACTCATTGCATATGCATTTAGGATCTAGTAGAGTGCTAACACCCTTGATAATATTTGTGTAAATATGCTATCACATGTGCACAAGGTGTTTGTAGGGTTGAGATGGGTTTGGGTCCCTCTCTCCTCCCGCCGAGCTTGTTTCGGCGGGATTCAACGCTTTCGGAAAATGAAATGTCTATTTTCTATTGCTTGCCGGATGCAAAATTCTTGGTGGTTGGCACACTTGAGCAAGGGTGAAGAAGTAAGAGTTGAAATGGAGTTGATCGAAATGATGTCTTTGGCGTCGGTCCAGTTGACCGGACGCCGAATCCAGCACCGGACGCCGATCGTCAAGGTCCGGTCATACCGACTTCAATGGTACATGGGCTTGTTTGAGCACCGACGCCGGTCAAGTCCGGTCAAGGTGGACCGGACGCGTCCGTCGAAAAAAATCATGCCTCGGGAGCTTCTTCGAAATGACCGGACGGCTGGGCTTCAGAGTCCGGCCGGTCTTTATCGAGCGTCCGGTCACCTTCATGACCGTTGAAATCGACGAAACAACATTTGAAGCGGGGACACGTGGCGTGAATCACGTGACCGGACGCCGAGGGGCCTGGTCCGGTCGTTCGGACCGGAGCGTTCGGTCACCCCGCGTTGTGCCCAGTGAAGGGGTACAACGGCTCTATTTCACTGGGGCTCTATTTAAGCCCCATGGCCAGCTGTGGCTCACTCTCTTGCACATTTTCATTGACATAGCAACCTTGTGAGCTTAGCCAAAGCCCTCCCACTCATCTACATCATTGATTCATCATCATAGTGAGATTGGGAGTGAATCCAAGTGCATTGCTTGAGTGATTGCATCTAGAGGCACTTGGTGATTGTGTTTCGCTACGGATTTCGCTTGTTACTCTTGGTGGTTGCCGCCACCTAGACGGCTTGGAGCAGCAAGGATCGTTGAGTGGAGGAGGTGATTGTCTCCGACTCCGATCGTGGTGATTGTGAGGGGTTCTTGACCTTTCCCCGGCGGAGCGCCAAAAGGTACTCTAGTAAATTACTTGTGGCTTGTGTGATCCTCATCTTGTGTTGGTTGTGCGGCACCCTATTGAGGGTTTGGCGAGTGATGCCAATCAGCGCGTGAACCTTTAAGTGAGTGAATCGCCACAACGAGGACTAGCTTATCGGCAAGCAAGTGAACCTCGGTAAAAATCATTGTGTTCATCATTTGATTCCGAGGTGATTGGTATACATTGGTATTCATTATTGTGATTGATTGGTTTCTACCACTACACGGCGGTATAACTCTCTTGCTCACTCTTACATTACCGCAAACTAGTTATCAAGCTCTTTAGTGTAGCTAGTTGTGAGAGCTTGTTTGTTTGATTAGTGTTGCTCTTTAGTTAGTCTTTGAGAGCACACTAATTTAGCTAAGTGTCATAGCTATTGTGTGGATATACACTATTCGAAATAGAATTGTGGTAGGTGGCTTGCATTTTTTAGTAGGCTAGCGCAACACTCGCTTCGTCGCAAAATTGTCTAACATATTTTGTTAAGTGTTGTTGTAGAATTTTATTAGGCTATTCACCCCCCCTCTAGCCATTAGGACCTTTCACCCGCCCCCGCACCCGCCGCCCGCCGCGAGGCTTGAGCGATCATGGCATCCTGTCCCCGCGAGGGAGAGCGTAGAGAAGCAGCAAGTGCGCGCGTCGCAGGTGACGCCGTCCGAGGCGCAGGCGAGCCCGCTCGTCCTTGGTCCACGTCACGAGGCGGCCGTCAGGTCCGACGCGTCGGCCTTGAACACGATCAGAGTAGCGTGTTCTAGTGCTCAATGGAGGAGCGCGCACATTCACGGTATGTTTTTGTTAGTAGTGTTGGGCTGGGTTAATTAGCGCCGCGTCGTAACTGGAGGCTCGTTGCCACGCTTGGCGTCCATGCGTGTTAGCCATCCGACACGCCAGTGTTGCATGCAAACATGCAATCCGTACATGGATAGCACAATAGTTTTCTAATACTTCCTATTTTACCGTGATCGACTCCGATAGTTCAGGAAGGTGTCGTTTTGAGCGGACCGACTACGCGTTTATCACGGGCATTTAAGGCCAATAAGGCAACAATGCGGTAGAATGGATTGCACGGGACCGGCAGCTTTCCTTCGCGTACGTGGGATCGCACGGGCCGTCAGGACTAAAGATGGCAACGGGCACAAAATATCCGCGTGCCCGCGGATAGAAAACCCGATGGGCATGAATATGGGTTTAAGTTTGTGCCCACGGGCACGGGCATGGGTGTGATTCTAAACCCGATGGATATTTGCTCGTGAGCATGGAAAAATAATATCTGCACCCGCAAACCCGCTAGACCCACGCCAATGACCCTATAAGTCTATATACGGTTGTATGTCTTTATTCGTGTTAATTTGTGATGACTTGAGATACACTAATGTAGACTTTTGATGACTCTTGTATGGTCAATGTGTCATACTTTATCTAATGTTGAGATATAGACGTTTATTTTTTGATATATTGTTTCTTACTTGCTATTAAGATATGGTTGGGTGCTTTGTTGCTTCATTTTTACGGGCATACGGGTGTGCCCGCGGGCATGTGATATCCGCGGATAGCGGGCACGGGCATGGCTTTCTACCCGTGACGGTTAACGGGCGCGGGCGTGGGCACGGATTTTTGCTCGCGGGTATGGATATCTAGGGCTAGTATCCGCGCGGATTTTACCCGTTGCCATCTTTAGTCAGGACAATGGTAAGGCAAAATTTTGTCGCACTAAAACGGTGTTCATTCTTTAGTTTTTTAAGTTGCGATTATTGCATATCTGCGGTTCCATGCTACCTTGCTCAAAATTCAGATTAAGAACAGCTCGAAAGCTCTTAGCACAAGATAAAAAGAGCTCTTGGATGTCGTTTCTTCCTTATAAGCATTGCCGCACTTCTCGGGTTTCTGAAACTCTGCCTTGGTTTGCTCCGGCGGATTTGCCTTGATCGGATCTGATTGCTATGATGCTATCTGGGCATTATGCTTTTACATTTATTTTTTTTGAGAGAGGAGGGCCTTCTGCTTTATGGACCAAAGTGGTCTAGGAACTTCAATCAATTGGGCACTTGGGCTACATTTTGTATGGGGCCATGGGCCGTTTGGCCAAGCAACCGGTACAATTTAACGCAGAAGCTTCGATCATCATAATGGAAATATTTTGTTTTTCAAAACGGCATAGCGAACATATTCAGAACATATGTTTTTTTGCGAGGAATCGGACCATCACCGTTTCTCTACCTCCTCCGACTTCCATGCGAATAAGTCAATGATCCTATCGTCTTCTGCTCCAAGCGAACATGGCGTGAAGACATGGAGTTGTTCGGCCGATGGTTTCTGCGGCCGATAAATCGACTGAAACTGATCTATTGTGGGAGAAAAACCCTGTTCTATGTCTGATAAGTCAGGCTGATAAGTTCAAGCCAATGGGGCGCAGGTAGGGATGAAAACGGATCGGATACGAACGGATATCACTCATATTATATTTGTTTTCATATTTCTGTTCGGATTCGGATTCAGACACGGATAGCGTTCGGATACATATACGAATACGGATTGACTCGGTTACGGATACGAATAATGAGTATCGAATACGGTATGAATCGGATTCGGAGAAGGTCAGATACAAATATCTATTCGGATATTGAGTAAAAGCAGCATATGTATATATATATATATCATACGTGCGCAAACCATTACACCACTCTATGAGTCCATAATCCATCTAGATTAAGCCGAAAGACTAAAGAGTAAAGCAACAAATAAGATAAAGATACAGATACATCATACATCAAACATCATACAAGCACCAATCTTCGCGGCATGAGTAGAAATAGCCAAGCTAATGGCTTCATGGTCTCATAGAGTCATTGTCATGGATTCAAGATCTACAATCCTTATATAGGCCATTTTTTCATTTCAGAAAGTTTGAACAAAATGTAGTTCAAATTTCACAAGTGTGAGACATAGTTTCAGAAAGTCTGTATGAGATTTAAGAATTTGTGACTAGTGTTTGATAAAAATTCCTCAAATGGGAAAATGAGCTATGTAACAATTGTAGATATTGCTGAGATGATCAAACTTGGTATTAAGAGTTTTTTCATCTGAGGTCATTTAGTGTCTCATTTGAGCAAGTTTGACCAAGTCAAATTTGGTCAAATGAAAAAACAACACTTTGACTCTAGTATTATGAACTCTAAATGACTTCAAATTGAAAAGTTTTGAATACCAAGTTTGTTCAACTCATCAATATCTACAATTCTTGTTTTGGTCAACTTTCCGTTTGAGATAGTTTGGATGGTTCAAATTTGTGATTTTTAAATTTCGATGCTTACAAACTAGTTTTCGGAACCCTAGATTGTCTCAAATTGAAAAGTTTTGAATACCAAGTTTGTTCAGCTCATCAAGATCTACAATCCTTATATAGGCTATATTTTCATTTGAGAAAGTTTGAACAAAATGTAGTTCAAATTTCACAAGTGTGTGACATAGTTTCAAAAAGTCTATATGAGATTCAAGAATTTGTGACTAGTGTTTGATAAAATTTTCTCAAATGGGAAAATGAGCTATGTAACAATTGTAGATCTTGCTGAGATGATCAAACTTGATATTAAGAGTTTTTTCATCTGAGGTCATTTAGTGTCTCATTTGAGCAAGTTTGACCAAGTCAAATTTGGTCAAATGAAAAACAACACTTTGACTCTAGTATTATAAACTCTAAATAACTTCAAATTGAAAAGTTTTGAATACCAAGTTTGTTCAACTCATCAAGATCTACAATTCTTGTTTTGGTCAACTTTCCATTTGAGATAGTTTGGATGGTTCAAATTTGTGATTTTTAATTTTCGATGCTTACAAACTAGTTTTCGGAACCCTAGATTGTCTCAAATTGAAAAGTTTTGAATACCAAATTTGTTCAGCTCATCAAGATCTACAATCCTTATATAGGCTATATTTTCATTTGAGAAAGTTTGAACAAAATATAGTTCAAATTTCACAAGTGTGTGACATAGTTTCAGAAAGTCTATATGAGATTCAAGAATTTGTGACTAGTGTTTGATAAAACTTTCTCAAATGGGAAAATGAGTTATGTAACAATTGTATATCTTGCTGAGATGATCAAACTTGGTATTCAGAGTTTTTTCATCTGAGGTCATTTAGTGTCTCATTTGAGCAAGTTTGACCAAGTCAAACTTGGTCAAATGAAAAAACAACACTTTGACTCTAGCATTATGAACTCTAAATGACTTCAAATTGAAAAGTTTTGAATACCACATTTGTTCAACTCATCAAGATCTACAATTGTTGTTTTGGTCAACTTTCCATTTGAGATAGTTTGGATGGTTCAAATTTATGATTTTTAAATTTCGACGTTTACAAACTAGTTTTCGGAACCCTAGATTGTCTCAAATTGAAAAGTTTTGAATACCAAATTTGTTCAGCTCATCAAGATCTACAATCCTTATATAGGCTATTTTTTCATTTGAGAAAGTTTGAACAAAATGTAGTTTAAATTTCACAAGTGTGTGACATAGTTTCAGAAAGTCTATATGTGATTCAAGAATTTGTGACTAGTGTTTGATAAAACTTTCTCAAATGGGAAAATGAGCTATGTAACAATTGTAGATCTTGCTGAGATGATCAAACTTGGTATTCAGAGTTTTTTCATCTGAGGTCATTTAGTGTCTCATTTGAGCAAGTTTGACCAAGTCAAATTTGGTCAAATGAAAAAACAACACTTTAACTATAGTATTATGAACTCTAAATGACTTCAAATTGAAAAGTTTTGAATACCAAGTTTGTTCAACTCATCAAGATCTACAATTGTTGTTTTGGTCAACTTTCCATTTGAGATAGTTTGGATGGTTCAAATTTGTGATTTTTAAATTTTGATACCTATAAACTAGTTTTCCATTTGAGAAAGTTTGGACGGTTTAAATTTTGAAGCACTAAATGATTTCAAACGAAAAAGTTGTAAACAACAAAGTTTGATAACTTTTTAAGATCTACAATTTTTATTTTGATCATTTCTCCATCTAAGGTCGTTTGAATAATATCCGGATAATATCCGTTTTTAAATATCCGGATATATCCGATACTTAACCGGATTATCCGATATCCGTCGGATATCGATGATATTGCATCTGTATTTGATATCCGCCTAAGATATCCGTTTTAGTATCCGTATCCAAAAAAAATTACGGATATCCGAGTAACTATCCAGATAAGTGTTCATATTTGTTCGGTCGAACGCACAGTCAAATAAATTTCCGTACCGTTTTCATCCATAGGCGCAGGTCTACAACCGCCCGCGTATGTCATCGCCGACGTCTGCCACAGGTAAAGTTACGTGGCAATCGCCCCAGCCAAGGACGGTCCCGTCTCGATCTCACGCGCCAAATGGACTGCGTGTTGCGTGCTCAACAGCCTCAACTGCTCATGCACGAAACAGGATACATGGACGAGAACGACGACGATGGCTAACCTCAAACAATCCCATAGCTCCCGCCACGTACACTCGGTCGTGACTATCACATGCCTTGCCGACCGCAGCGTGATGGGTTTCGCTTTCATCTTGATCAGTTTAATTTAACTTTAACCCTGAGACGTTTTTAGTGCAGAGTTGCAAGCCAAAGAAGCTAGTTAACCAGTGAACCAATCAACCAACCACCGGTTTACCCATTTGGAGGCCAACAGACATATAGCGGCGACGCATTTGGATGCGTCACGTTTCCCGAAGATGTGAAGGTGCAAAGCACAACTACTACTGGCGGCTAGGAGTGTATTCCTAGGGTTGCAGCCGGATTCGGCGCCGCCGGATACCAAGAGCACTGTAGCTACGCTGTAGCGTTTGTCTTTATTTGATAATAATTGTCCAATCGTTGACTAATTAGGCTCAAAACGTTCGTCTCATAAAGTACAACCAAACTATATAATTAATTTTTGATTTCGTCAACATTTAATACTTTATACATGTATCACAAATTTAATGTAACGAGGAATCTTCTTTTTACATAGTACCAAAAATTTAGAGAACTAAACATGGCATAGGACCAGGAGCGAGTCCATCGAATCATTGCGGAGAGTTCATGGTCAGCCCGACGCTTGTCCTTGATGCCGGCCCCACCTATCAGTGAGCGCTGCGCGTTAGCAGCAAAGTCAATTGGTCTCCCACCATCGCGACCGAAGGCGACTGGCGAGGATCCAACGGCTCAGATGTCTCCCGCACTGTACCCTCCGCCTCTCAGCTCCCTCTCCTTTTCACACGAACCCAGTGTCCGTCGCATCGCAGTCCAGAGAGAGGGGGAGAGCGGAACAGAGAGAAGAAAAAAAATTCGAGCCGCCCGCACGCAGAATCCAAACCCAAACCCTCGGCGAGGACGCCACCGTGGCGACGGCGGCGGCGGGGCTGGTCCCCGCGGACCTGGAGCGGCGGGTGATGGCGGCGGTGAAGGCGTCGGAGGCGCGCGGGGACTCGCCGCTGCTGCGGGCGGTGGAGCTGTCCCGCGTCATCGCCGGGGAGGGCGCGGGCGCGGGGCCCCTCCCCAGCGCCGACCTGGCCGGGATCCTCGTCTCCAACCTCTGCTTCGCGCACAACTCGCCCTCGCTCTGGAAGCTCCTGGGCCAGGCCGTGGCCTCCCGCCTCCTCTGCCCGCTCCACGTCCTCGCGCTCCTCACCCCTAGGTGCGTGCGCCCGTCCTCCGCGTTTCGCCGCCCCCGCGCTTGCTGGAATTGGTGCTCGTCTGTGTGCTCTCCGGCCAAGTCTCCGTGGCCTGTGGGTGTGAGTAACTCATCCAGCGGTGGTTTTGTCACACAGGGTGTTGCCGCAGCGGCGAGCGCAGCCTGAGGCGTACCGGCTGTACCTGGAGCTCCTCAAGTGTCACGTCACGTCGTCGTTGCTGTCTATGGAGGCTGGGCCTAATCGTGACAAGTAAGACCTCATCAACTAGGAAATGTGCTACCACTAGGTGTGATTTAGTCATAGCATCTGGTGTCTTGTGTCAGTATTTTTCTACTGTTTAGATATAATCCCTCATGTATTGCGTGCAGCATTCTATAGATTTTGTGCCACATATCAAAGGTAGAAGCGTTCCTGACAAGCTGGATGTTTGAAACTTGAATTGCACCACTCAGTGCTAACATTCCATACACAGTATCTCTAGTTTTCTTTCAGATTTTCCTGTTATGCTCTCAATTCGATTGATATGCATCTAAAACTTTGAACAGGAGTGTACAATTAAATTACAATACATAGCCTTATGACTTATGAGGTCAAGCTACATGTTTAAGATTGGGGTTCAATGGTGATGCTCTATGTTAACACTTTTTTTATTCTTGTTTTATACTTATGCCAAGATTTATGCTCATCTGTGGATACCTAATACATTCTGTAATGTCATGATATGTGTTTCCCATCAACTTTTTTTGTTGCTTTTTTTTTCCTCTTCAAGTTTTCTGATTTCATCTTTTCAGTATACTCAGAATCTATTATTCACCGTTAAACTGTGGTACACTATAGTACTATACACTACTGGAAGTTGCTCATAGGTAACTATTGTACTTCCCAGGATAGGGAAGTCCATTGCTGAAGCTTTGCAACTATCAAAGGTTTATGGATTTTCTGGAACGGAGTTTGGACATGTTGTCATTATGTTTGTGTTGGCTGTTGTCAATAAACTGATTGATAGCATACTCGAGGATTGTGGCTTTCCATCTGCGATGGCAGAGGGGCAAGAGAGTGTATATGCCACTGATGGGCCACAACCTATGGACTTAGATGTTAAAAGGGGATCTACTGAGAACCAAAATGAGCATCGCGAACAGTTACGCCGGAAGAACACTCTCATGGCTTTGGACGTGTTGCATATGATGGCTGCTGATAGAAAGATTCAATCATTTCTGCGCTTGATATTCCTGAACATGTATGTTTTCTCATACCCTTTCTCACGAGATCGTCTATGTATTACCCTTTGGATAGGTTTAACTTCGACTGGTTGCAACTAAGGGTGAAATTAGTTACAGAACGTTAGCCCAGCATTTCACATGCAACAAGATACAAGGTGTTTTAAGTGTGCCCACCCTATTAACATGTTGACCATGAAGATGTTATATCCATGATTTAAGTATTTCCCTTCTTGTCATGCACTCAAGCAATGCACTTCGGAAACATGTTAGGTACCACAACAACAACAACAAAGCCTTTAAGTCCCAAACAAATTGGGGTAGGCTAGAGTTGAAACCCAGCAGAAGCAATCAAGGTTCAGGCACGTGAATGTTAGGTACCATATATGAAAAAATATTCTTTACAGCTTTTCTGCAGTATATATAGGGATAGTAATAGGCTTAAGCAGTAAGTTTATGTAGTAATATATTGTTCAAAGGAGAGATAGATTTCTAGAACTTTTTTCCCCAATATATATATATATATATATATATATATTCGATTTCCAAACAGTTACTTAGCAATCAACTTCTCTGGTAGCTGTCAATAATATAGTAGTAGGTTTCGTTACCTAAACCTTCCATCCTTATTGCCATGACCTTGCACAAAAACTTTCAAAACGTACATCCCTACTCGCTTTGTATTTTTTCTGTTGCTAATAATCAGCATTACAATTGTGCTAACGAGGAATTTTTTCTAGGTTAGGCCTGAAAAGTTCAGTTCTCTACGCCAGAGGTTGAGTTCTATTGAAGCACACAAGGTGTCCTTGGAGACTCTACTGCCTTCTGTACACAAAATTAATGACTTGTTAATAAATATCTGGAGAGTTTGCAAAACAGACTATCAACCAAATAACAAACGCATTCTGGGTGTTCTTGGTAATATGGGATCCGTGGCTCCCTTCTGGCCAACTTACTTGGAGCTGGGAGGCCCTTTGCTGGATAATATTTGATATATATGTGGAGAATGCAATTGATGGGAGGCATCTAAGTCTTATATCAGCTATCGGGATTATAAAAGGTACTCCCTGACTCTCATTTTATATGACTATAAGGCAAGTTTACATGTCGGTCCAACTATGTAGACGAAAATGATCTGCGTGTTTGCAATCAAATTATTCAGTTCTTGCAAGAGTGGCATGATGTTGTTACGAAATATTGTGTTCCTTTTATTCAGAAATGACCAAGACAATGCAAGTGCTTAATGAAGCAAGCTGGCAGGAAACATTTAAAGCTCTTTGGATTTCCGCCCTTCGTCTTGTACAACGGGTAAATAGACCTTTCCATGATATAATTATGAATTGTAGTATTTACATCCATGTGGCTTTCTCACTTGCAAAGTGTTATAACTAGGCTAGAGAACCTCTTGAAGGACCGATTCCTCATCTAGATGCAAGGCTGTGCATGTTGTTATCTCTTATACCATTAGCAGTTGCCGAGATTCTTCAAGAAGAAAGTGATATGCTTGGAGCTGAAGGAAACAAAATTCTTCCACAAAGACAAGGGCTTATATCGTCTCTCCAGGATCTGATCCAGTATTCAGGGCTTCTTGTCCCACCTTCATCAGTGGTGAATGCAGCTAATGCTGCAGCCTCAAAAGCGGCAATATTTAAGGCCAACTATAAGACTGGGGTTGGCAACTCTAGCTTGATGGACCAGACTGACTCTTCCATGAAAGCTGGTACTTGTACTCTTCATATCCTACCAATTAGTTAATACTTATCACATTAGAAAGAAAGCAGAGGCTATGCTGGGTGAGACACACATAAGTCCTTGGTTTTATCATTTCTAATTACCTCTTGAGGGGGTGTGAAGTTTCACTATCTGTTTCTTGCTGAAGGCATTCCATGGGCCTCCGCTAGTTGAGTCCCCATGATAACCAATCTTTGTTATCATATCGCTTGTTAGCTATGCTCGGAACATTTTTATGTCCTTATTGCTTCAGTATTCTGTTGCTCATAATAAATGCATTTTTAACCCTTCATCATTCTATCCTTTTTTCTTACTTTTACTTGACCATTTTTTTCAGCTGGGAACATGCTCCATCTTATTATCGAAGCCTGTATCTCGAGAAAGTTGATCGATACATCTGCTTACTTATGGCCTGGTTATGTTGTACCATCTGGGACTTTAAAAGATACAGCCTTGCCCCAAGAATCCCCCTGGTTAAACTTTATGAAAGGGTCTCACTTTCAGGACCCCTTATTGATGCTCTGGTAGCAACTCCTGCTTCAAGGTGTGTAAATTGGTGTATAAATTCTAATGGCCAATCATGACTGGTTTGCTCTTAAGACTTCTTTTCAACTAATAATTTACTACTTTAGTGTGCTATATTACATCATTTGCTCTCGTGCAGAATTTTGAAATGAGAGCAAAATAGAAGCATCCATATAGCATGCGATCTAAATTAGGCTCCTGGGACTACTAGCTACCCTGGTTCTTTATATTTTAAGTCAACTCTGCTTGATGTCTTGTTCCTTTGTTTGTACCTTTTTTTCCTTTTGCTCTCCACTGCTAGAAGTAGAGATGACTTTCCACTCCTGGGACTCCACTCATCCACAGAATCAATCTGTCTCCATCTCCACTCCCGTGCATGCTTGCCAGGTGCCCTGGCCCCTGCTGGCAGCACAGCACCCGTAAATGTTGTCCTCAATGCCTAGCAGCTGCAGATGCCAGAGTGGAGATGGAGATAGTGGATCTGTGGATGAATGCAACCGGATTGCTGGTATGGGCTACAGAAAGTGGTGCCACCGGCCACCACGGCTGCGGTAGTCCTTGCAGCTGTGGCCAGGCGATGGAGGTGGAGTGACTGGCTGTGGGACGCGGAGTGGAATGGATTGGATAAGGCTTCCTGGTTAGGGTTACAGATTTTATATGTGTTTCTCCAGCTGCTGTGTTGGGCCAGCCGGGCCTCTAAGCAATTTGCGCATATGAACAGTACTGGACCTAGCTACTCGAGGCCCCGTGGGGAATCGAGGACGAGGGACAGTGGATCATCTCTGCCCCGTTAGACCCGAGGGGGATCAATTTTCCTCCATTTGGTTCCCGTGGGGCAACATTTGCAACCACACCCGTCCTCTAATAGGGGAATTGCCCGCGGGGAATCGAGGATCGAGTCCCCATTGTCATCTCTAGCTAACACCACCATGTTCCTGCCTTGTTTTGAAATCTGTTTGTTTCTTCAGACTTCAGTGTTTCGGAGTTGGACAAATTATACCATTTTTTTTTTGTTCTCTACTGCTACCATCATGATTATCCTGCGCTGATGTGTAATCTGTTTGTTTCTTCAGTGTTGCGGAATTGGACAAATTATACAGTATAGCAACAAATGGTTCAGAAGAAGAAAAAACAGCTGCTGCAAAGATTCTTTGTGGCGCATCACTTGTTCGTGGCTGGAATATTCAGGTACCTTGATTTACTGTTGTACACCTTACTGTGTGAAGACTGAAGACATTCCATATTGTCAACATATGGCTGACTGGATTTTTTTGATTCTTCTGTACAAAGTTCATTATTTTTTAGGTGAATCAATTTGACAATGTGGGGTTGTTCATTTGATTTTCTTTTTCATACTCACAAAAAGGGCACTTCCACTATTTATTTACTTCATAATGTTTTTTAATGGAACTTAGGGAAATTCAAATCTTAAACTGTTAGCATAGCTGAAAGTTCACTATCGTTTGTTAGTCAAATGCATGTGAGAATAGTCCCAAAAATCGTCAGAAATGTAGGGACGTAGGGCATTGGCATGTTGTCATATACCAACATTTTGGGGACACAGCTAGTTACCTAAAAACTGTAGAAAATCTTACAGACACACTTGCTACAAATGTTGTATGCCTTTTTTTTAACATTTGTGGCTATATGCTCATGCACATGTGTCAGGAACATGTGGTCGGTATGGTGGTCAAGCTATTATCAGCTTCTTTACCCTCAGTTTCCTCAACTTCAACTCCTGGGAGCATGAGCCACTACCTTGCTCATATGTCTACGTTAAATGAAATCTTACTCGGTGTGTCTTATGGTGACGCCATCCACATTCTTTCGTTGTATGGAATGGTAATGATAATTGCAATATAACTTGGTTATGCTGTTTATTTGTCAATCTGTTATTGGAATATTAAACTAGGTGAATGCTTTTGCATATTTCTATTCAGAACAGATCCTCACCACTAGATGTGTGCTTTGCTTTGTCCCTCAAAAACGTTTCTTATTTGTTTCATTGTCATCAAGGAGAAAAGTTTCATCACATCGTTAGAGACTTAGAATGTCAATAGATCAGTGTTTCTTTACAATTGTTCTCCACATGCAATTTTGTGTTTCCCAGTGTGCTGTGTTCTTTTTCAGTTTGGCTTTTAGATATATAAGGCATGTTGTTCCCTGTACAAGTACAACAACAGTTTAAAGGACCTGTACTATAGTTTTGCAACCCCTTGTTAACTTGTCATGTTTACTAGTAGAAGTTGTTGGAACTGTATCTGACTGTAACAACTTTCACTTGCTTCACTAACATTCGATGACTGCCCTAACCTCATTGACCAATAAGTGCAGTATGCAATTCTTTGTGCTTTGGACCATTTATTTAGGTATCCTGCAAGTAGTAGTTGTGTTATGCGTGTTCTAATATTACTATGTCACAAATGTAAAACATTTTATTAATTGGGCACAGAATTATTTAACATGGCTGCACTGATTGCTGTTCCTGAATTTAAGAAAATCTTTATGTGATACAGGTTCCAGATGTTGCTGTGGCTTTAATGCCACTATGTGAGGCTTTTGGGTCAATAGCACCGCCACCTAATCACAAGTCTACCATTCTTGGTGAAACATCTGTTTATTCGGTCTTCTCTTGTGCATTTCTTTGCCTTCTTCGCTTGTGGAAGTTTTATAGACCTCCTCAAGAGTATTGTCTTGCTGGTCGTGGAGGCTCAGTAAAGCTGGAACTGACTCTGGACTATCTGTTGTTGATGCGCAATAATCGCATTGAGTTCTCAAATTCATCTGCCCCTAATAGGGATTCTTACAACAATATGGGCTCAGTCAATGAGGTTCCTGCTCAGCCGATTTATATTGATTCTTTCCCCAAGCTAAGGGCTTGGTATTTTCAGAATCAAGCTTGCATCGCCTCTACACTTTCTGGTTTTTGCAACAAAAACCCTGTCCATCAAGTCGCGAACAAAATTTTGAATATGATTTGCCGAAAAATGAATAAAAGTGGGGTATCATCTAGTAATCTTTCATCCACTTCTAGTAGTAGTGTCAGTGGTTCCTCTGTAAGTGCATCGGATGATTCTTGCCAAAGGCCTGCAGTTCCTGCTTGGGAATTTTTAGAAGCTGTTCCTTTTGTTCTTGAAGCTGTTCTGACAGCATGTGCTCATGGGCGGCTTTCCAGCCGAGACTTGACTACAAGTGAGTTGATTCCCCATATTGTATGTTGGTAGCTCTCAGCATCATTTTATTTGCTAATGTTACCGTACTGCAGGCTTAAGGGATCTGGTGGACTTTTTGCCTGCTTCTCTTGCTGCAATTGTAAGCTACTTCTCAGCAGAAATTACACGAGGAATCTGGAAACCTGTTCCAATGAATGGAATTGAATGGCCTAGTCCCGGTGCTTCTCTTCATTCCATTGAAGCTGAAGTAAAGGAAATTCTTGCATCTGCTGGTGTTCAGATTAACAGCTGCTATCCGCGTATGTTCTGCATTCTGTTCTTGCACATCAACTTAGTTACCTTAGTCACATTTATTGTAGTTACCTTAGTCACATTTATTGTCAGGCTTCGCCATCAATATGCCAAATACCTTTATTCCACTTATGTTGTCATATAAAGCATATTATATTCTTTCAGGTGGTGTGCCGCCAATGCTTCCTTTACCTATGGCTGCACTTATCAGCTTGACGATTACATTTAAGCTAGATAGGAGTTTGGAGTACATTCATAGGGTCATTGGACAGGCACTAGAGAACTGTGCAGGGGGGAGTTCCTGGCCAAGCATGCCCATTATTGGGGCATTGTGGACACAGAAAGTGCGAAGATGGCATGACTTCATCGTCCTCTCTTGTATGCTTTGTCCATTTGGCAGAGACAAAGATGCAGTTCATGTAGCTCATCCAAAGTTGCTTCTTGTCCTTTCTGCAGTCTTCACCCAGTGGTTCTGACATAATTGCAAACCGTGGAGTTGGGGCTTTACTAGGGACTCAATCACGAATCAAGGTCTTAGGCTCCCAATGGCACCTGGTTTCATCTACTTGAGAACATGTCGAACTTTCCATGACACTTACTTCATTAGTGAAGTGATCCTCAAGCAAGTTATTGAGTGGGCTCACAAACTTGCAAATGGATGGTCTTTCAATGGGCCTCCGCAGTTGAAATCAGGCCGGACACCACTATCTTGTGCAGCATCCATGGCGCATCAGGTTGCGTTGCTTGGTGGAGGTCTCCTGTGCGTAGCAGGTGGACCACTTGTGGTCCAGGTGTTGTATGAGGAAACACTGCCAACACTGCTGCTATCAGCCAGAGAACAGAGTTTGAAAGACCCTGGGCCAGTTTCTAGCACACTCCAAGGTTATGCCATGGCCAACATGCTCTTCTACAGTGGTAGCCTGCTTTGGCTAGCGGATAGGACTGATCCTGTCATGAAATTGTCTTTCCTCTGGAGGCGGCCACGGGTGGTGAGAAACCACATGGATTTCATAGCTGGTGTATTAGACGGACACATTCTTCTGGGCTGTGACCCGGGTACCTGGAAAGCGTATGTGTCGCAATTTATGTTCCTGGTGGTGAAGTTTGTTCCATCATGGTTGCGGGACATAAAGCTGGAGACGCTAAAGAAGATAGCAGCTGGACTTAGGAGTTGGCATGAACATGACCTTGCTCTCTCTCTTCTTGAGCGAGGAGGACCACAAGCAATCTCTGTTGTAGTCGAGACCTTGCTGTGATCCCCTGCCATTTGGACATTTTGCCCCCACCTGACAGAGCAGCCGCTGTTGGAGTTTTGAGGGTTTGAGGTTGGTGATTTGAGGTCTAGCTGAAGTAATCAGGATAACTCTTAAAGAATTCCACTTGAGCTATCAGGATAACTGAAGTTTTATCATGTATGGTGAACCCATCGGGGTTTTTGTGAATTCAATACTGAAGAACATGCGACCTACTAGTAGGAGTGTATTAACTTCAGCCCTAACATGTAATATATGGAAAGTTCATTAACTTATTGTACTGAACTTTCTGTATTTTAATTTCTGTCCTCTCGACTCTCGGAAGTCTTCTACATTATTGCCCGTCGTGAAGTTGTTGCAATGCATCGAAAATTTCTCAATTTTTTTGTCCGACCGCACTTTACTCTCCTTGGTTTGGATCTCACTCTTATTATTGGCCACACATTTTCAATCCAAATCTCTAACATGAAACAATGTTTTCAATCCAAAGCCACCACATTTTTAATTAAACATGAGACCAAGTTTTGAACAATGTCTGTCTAGCCATGGTATGTGGTTTAATTCAAAGATATATTGGAACAGACGATGCGATGGTTGCATAAATCTCCAAGCCATAAATTTTTCTAAATGACCGTGCAAACTGTACATTTTAATAACACCTACAGTCTAAAAGATGACCATAAACTGTACGTTTTAATAACACACCTGCAATCTATGAAAGTTGACGCGGTGCTGGTCCTAGTTCCTTTCCTTCAAGCTTCAGTAATCAATTTTTATCTTTCATCATCAATATTGATAAAAAAAAATTATATAAAACTTTTCCCATGACGCGAGTCGTGAGTCCTAAACTTCATTTTACTTAATTAAAGCAATGAAATTACAAAGTAGTTTTAGTGCAACCGTCAATCTGAAAGGCGGCCACAAACCAACACACATAAACGCCATCTTAAAGGAAATAACTACCATGTCATCGCTTCAAACCAAGGCCATATAAATTCCTACCGAGGCCACTGACACAGCGCACATGCTGCAAACACTGAAGAAAGTAAGCCCAACAACTAAGCTCGATCCAATCACTGGTGGTTAATGGTCTCCTGGTGCTTCCGGTCTTTCTTCCACATGGGTTTGCCATTTGGTGGCGAAAGTGTAGTCTTCAGAATTTCCACCCCATGCTCCTCCTGGAGGATGAACTGGCTTTGTAGATTGTAGCCATGAGCAATATATAAGAGAGAATGGAGCAAATAATACAACCGATTTATGTAGGAGATTAAACCCTTTTTCCATAAAATCTAACGGCGTTGCTTGCTCTTCGTCGAGCTTGTCAAACTGCTGCGAGCCCCACAACATTGCAAAGTATTTTTTGACATATTGGATAAAATACTACAGTTATTAAGAAATATTATGACTTGTAGGCCTGAGAACTCGGAATGGTCATTTTAACGTAGGCCTAATACTACCTAAAATAGTGGTTTTGCAAAAGTACTTTTAGAATATTAGATCAATGCTATAGCTTTGCAAAATACTTTGGTTCTGAAAAGTTGTTGGATGTTTAGATACAAACAATCCCATACTCTCTAAAACCATGGTTTTGTAAAAAAAACTTACTCTTTTGGAGTTTTATAAACTCTACTCACATCTTTTTTTTTTTTCTAAATCATGATTTTATATGTTAAACCATATTTTCTTGAAACCACGGTTTCTATTACATCATCCAAACGGGCCCTAAGCGCATCTAGTCAGTTCACATCGTTAAAGGATTCTCACATGTACTATTTTGTGCTACACTACACATGTATTTGTGATAAGAGCTGATTCAAAAAAATATGTTGAAATGTTTTTTCTTCCCTCGTAAATGGTAGATATGTCTATATGAGTACTTATGAGTTTTACATGCCAAAAAGATGCAAATACATGTTGTTTGTTTGTATTACAATACAAAGTTGCAAACAATTTTTAACATAGTTAAAATTCACTCACAAAAACTAAAATATATCAAAACAACTAACATACAACATCCCAAGGTTATAAATTGCCATTCCCACCGAGACCACTAATTCCTAGAGTTAAAATAGAGCTACATATCAAACAGGTGCACATACTCCACGATGGAAGACCAACTCTAAAAAATACAACTTTGGTTGAGCGGAACTACAAAAAAAAAATAGAGCAAGTTGCGGTTCCCAAGGGACCATAGAGAGCCACAAAGGAGGGGTTTGGATTTGAAAAAAGTTTCAGAAGATATATCTAAAATAGATGGTGATTGATACAGCAATTCTTGTTCGTAAGTTCTAGTGTGAGTATTGCGCCGAACATAAAGTTTGTGACGGGTAGTAAAAGAATAGTCTCTGACTATCATTAAATAAAGGGTAGGGCAATTCTTTTTTCTAGAGATTCTAGAGAAAGTGACACAAAGTGAAGCGAAAGAGTTTTCTTTGTATAAGAATTAGGTCTATATCATATATAAATAGAAGGGAAATAAAAAAAAGGGAAGTGGGGATTACATTGGATGAATCCTTAAGGAAGACACGTCACAAACCAAACAAAGGCTAAAGTAAGCACTCCTTGCTTTTGGTTTGAGCGAAACAGATCCTAGATGTTGTCATAGTAAAGAATCGTCAACAAGGGCGTTCTAGTGCGTCATAGATTCTTATCCAAGACTTGTATCATTTGATGATGCCATGTGAATCGCTAGAAACATGTGAAGTGTATGGCTAACCCAATAACGAAAGTTTCATAAGGGGACTGGAGCAGGCTACCATGAGACAAGAGATCTTCTTTCTAGAGAGATTCGATTCGGAACTCTTATATCCAAGGTCAATATGGAAATTCCTTCAGAGGTTTTCCCTTACTTTGTCTGTTTCAACAAACAATTCAAAAAACATGAGGGTTGCGCTCGTTGCGAGACTTAACCCAACACCTTACGGCACGAGCTGACGACAGCCATGCACCACTTGTGTCCACATTCCCGAGGGCACCCCTCTCTTTCAAGAGGATTCGTGGCATGTCAAGCCCTGGCAAGGTTCTTCGCTTTGCATCGAATTAAACCACATGCTCCACCGCTTGTGCGGGCCTCATCAATCCTATATCTATCTATATAAAGAGAAAATCGTGTTAGGAAGCGGTTTTTTCTTTGGCCAAATGTTATAGATGTCCATCTGGCCGGGCCGGGCTCGGCCCGGCACGGGCCCGTGCCAGGCATGGCCCACTGGGGGTCAGGCCGTCATGGCACGTCGTGCCTCCCGGGCTGTGCCGGGAGGGCTTCGTGCCTGGCCATCGGCCCAGGCACGGCCCTATGGGCCGAGTTTCAGGCCGGGCCGGCCCGATAAGCACGACAATCTTAGCAGGCCGGGCTAGCCCGCAGCCCGAGTAAGTGGTCGCCGGACGGGGCAGGGAGGAGCTAAGACAGAGATTGGGAAGCGAGGATGGGGCGACTGTCGCGATTGCAGTGCTGTGACGGAGTCAGAGACGGAGCCTCCGCGCGGCCGCACACAGGCGCGACCTACATGCGCTCGCCGAGGCAGAAGGAGAGCCACCACCGCCCTCTGCTCCCACGCACTCGCCGAAGCTCAGGCCTCGTGGTAGTCGGGTCTGGTGGAGGCGCGGCACCCACCGCCGTCGAAACTGGTGGAGGCGGAGGCGGCGCGACGCTTGCCCAAGCTCGGAGTGGGAAGCGATTGGGGCTGCGAGTGGGGAGTGGGCGACGATCGCGACTCGCGACTTCGCGAGTACGACGCGGGGAGAGAGGGGAGCTGGGCGCGAGAGAGTGCGGCGCGGGTGGGAAGGGATTGAAGTTAGGGTTAGGGGTTGGGGACAC
Source organism: Miscanthus lutarioriparius (assembly GCA_904845875.1). NCBI lineage: Eukaryota > Viridiplantae > Streptophyta > Magnoliopsida > Poales > Poaceae > Miscanthus > Miscanthus lutarioriparius. The sequence continues at coordinate 2,777,863 of CAJGYO010000003.1, read as the reverse complement.
AACGCTGCTTTTACTAGGCTGCCACCGTGCCTGCCTGTGATGGCCGAGGCGGCCTGTGCAACATACGGGCTGAAAGCAATGCCCGAGCACGGCTCGCTTCCCGGACCGGCCCGCCCGACCATCGGGGCGTGCGTGCTTGGCCGGACAAAAACGCTGGCTTCGTCTTGGGTCGCCAGTGCCTCATGTTGTATGGACATTTATACCAAAATCGGTACTTCAAACTTGGAATGAGCATGAAGAGATTAACGGGACTTCTTTCTCTTTTGTATTTTTCTAGCGGACCGATCGCAAGAAGATCTTTGGTCTTCCCAGAACCGATGAAAAAGTGGGTCGCTTCTTATGGACTCGCTTCGTAATGATTCTTTTATTACTATTTCCTCCGCTCAATGGATAAAGATGACCCCTTCTTCCTATGCATTACTAAGGAACAATAGTCTCTCTTTTATAGGTGAAATTTGACTGGGTTTTAGTTTATACCCTTCCTGGATTATATGAGACAAAAAACAAGAAATGGCAAGAAAGTTCTATATGGATACAGAAATAGAAGAAAATTAGGATGACTGTGGATTAAATGGTTCCGAACCTGTGAATTTTTTTTGTTGTAATAACAAGAAATTTAGTTCAATACTTGTGAAACGTTTAATTATTCGAATGTATTGGCAGAATTTTTGATTAATTCCGTTAATTATCCTAACCAAGATCAATTGTTTGATCACCGCAAATTTTTTTATTCTGAGTTTTATTCTCAGATTCTATCTGAAGGGTTTGGGATTGTTGTAGAAATCCCACTCTCGCTAGGGCAACTATCTTGTCCAGAAGAAAAAGAAATACCAAAGTTTTGAAAAATTTACAATCTATTCATTCAATATTTTCCTTTTTAGAAGACAAATTTTTGCATTTACATTATCTATCACATATAGAAATACCCTATCCTATCCTTTTAGAAATCCTGGTTCAACTCCTTGAATACCATATTCAAGATATATATATTTTTATTTGTTACACTATTTTTGTTATGTAAGCCCACTTAGCTCAAAGGTTAGAGCATCACATTTGTAATGCGAGGATCATCGGTTCAAATCACTCTATCTTATTGATACGTTAAAAAAAACTTCACTTAAATCGTCTGATTCCTCTTTATCGAAGAAGCCTATGCTCAAAATAATCGAGCATGGGCTTTTCTGGTCAAAATGTATTTTGTCTTTATTACTTTATCATGAGTTATTTTTCTTGGTGAGGGCCGAAATACTAACGGCCCACACGGCCCACTAGGTGCCACTAGCGGCGGGACTGCGGTCTGCGGGTGCGGAAGGAATGATTTGGCGGGAACATCGACAAAACGCCGCCGTTTCCCCTCCCCATTCCTCCCCCCCAAACGGCCAAACCCCACGTTCGCCGGCCCGTCCGTCACCATTCGATTCGTCCACTTCCATCCCGACTCGGCGACTCCGTCTCCGCTCGCCCCCTCCTCTCGACGCGAGCAAAACCTCTCCGCTACCGTCCACCCATTCCGGCGGAGCCCCCTGGCCCCTGCCAGAATCAGAATGGAGGCGGCGCTGAAGGCAAGCATCGCATTGTCCCAACTCCCCACCCCCAAAACCCTAGGCGCCGTGGGGCCCCGACGCCGCGCGGCGCTAGAATCCTATCCCAACGGCGGCGGCGGTCTAATCTCGCACGTTTCTGTATGTGCAGGGCTATTTCGGGTACTCAACGTTCCGGCCGTACCAGAGGGAGATCATACAGAAGGTCCTGGATGGGCGGGATTGCCTCGCCGTCATGGCCACCGGCAGCGGCAAGTCCATCTGGTAGAGTCGGTCTCCCTCGCTTGTTTTTTTTTTTTTGTGTTTTATTATGACGAAATGGCTGTGCGGCGCTTGTTTCTTTATTTATTTATTTTGGGTGGGGTGTTGTCGATGGTACAATCTAAGTTCCAATGCTGCATTTATTGGACGATGAGTTGTACCTCTGGCGCTTTCTGGATCTATTTTTTGTGGATGGTTGAGATATTGCTCGAGATTGATTGATTGATGGGTTTCAATGGTTTCGTAAATACATTTTGTTGGTAGAAATGTAGCCATTAAGCTATAATGGCCAGGTCGTTTTCATTGTAGTGTGCATATCTTAACATTTTCTGCCAGGAAATCATCAGGTCAGCTGGAGTTTAACTGCACCTAGGAAATTATGATTAGAGTGGATTGTGCAGAAACCGGCAAAATTATCTTCTCAAAAGGACCTGACCACATTTTTCTCTGTTTCATAATTGTTGTCATCTGCAAAACCTTTTAGAGCTGTTTTGTTTATCAATTTCTACAAAAATCTATAGTAGGTTGTTGACACTAGAGCTGTGGGTTTGCAGCAGGATTTCAAGCGAAATGCCTCCTATTTGCTAATTTGTTTTTTTGTAAGTATGTGTTACTGCAATGGCCATAGAATAACTTATTCAGGCCACTTCAAGTTACGATAGTTACTATGCTAATTTACGAGACTACAATAACTCCTTACTAAGTGATTTACTATAACATTATGGTAAATATCACCGTGAGCTGTAGTAACCCGAGTATCGTGAATGCATATTCATGTTATCGTAAATTGGTACAAACATTATCGTAAATCAAGGTGGCTATAGAATAAGTTATATATATATATATATATATATATATATATATATATATATATCCTTAAATTATTTGCTGATCTCTCACATTTCTTCAGAAAAAAGGAAATGCGTTTTGTCGAACTCATTTATATTAAGTAAGTATTTTATAGTAGCCTCAACAGACCGTAGTTCTCTTCTGGTATATCCAGACAATAGGTAGGAACAAGACTGAAAGATTCTATTATTTCATTTTATATACAAAAATTGCTGTTCGATTATGGCAATTCCTCTTTTGGCAGCTATCAAATTCCCCCCACTGGTTACAAAGAAGACAGCTGTTGTTGTAAGCCCTCTTCTGTCCCTGATGCAAGACCAGGTAGGGTTGAAATGTTCAATATATCCTTAGTGCTTTACTCACGTTTTTAAATTTCTTTTACCAAAATACTTGGTGAGGACTTCATTTCCTTAAAACAGGTTATGAGTTTAAAACAAAAAGGTGTGAAATCTGAGTACCTTGGCAGCACCCAAATGAATAGCTCCGTCAGCAATGAGGCGGAAAAGGGCGCGTTTGATGTGCTGTACATGACACCAGAGAAAGCCATTTCACTTCCTTCAAGGTGAAACGCTATAATATTTGGTATCACTTTAGATGTTATAAAAGCACATGGTGTGCTGGACTTGTTCTTGTGACACCATAGTAGGCTGTTGCAAACTTGAATAGCTTGTCCTTCTGAGTATGCAGGATTAGTGGAAGAGGTTGTAGATACCTTGGTTAATAGTGAAGGCATATGTATATTGCTTCAAGTTATTGTGCGTGTCAACATTATTTTCATAGGTAACCGAGATGTAGCTATAAATAGAGTTGCAACGAGGACCCAACAGGATTTATTTCTAGGGAACTTGGAATCTTGGGCTGTTGAAATATCTGTCTCCAAAAGGAATGTGTGTATCCTTGATATAATGTCTCCGATGAAATTGATTATAGGTAATGCTAGCGACAGATATGTGTTTGCTCAAGGAAAGGCTTCTTGGCTCACCTTCTGGTTTGTTGTTATGTGGGGACAGCTGTACTGTGATGCAGTGCAGCACACTTGAACTGGCTCCAATATCCTCTCCAACTTCATCACGTTAGTTTAATATTTAGTTTAGAGATTGAGCTGGCTTGCACATTAATATTGAAGTTTGTTAGTATGTTTTGTTGGTCTAGGATTCTAGGAGATGGCTGTGTAATGCCATGCAATTAGTTGAATAAAGGAAGCATGATTAAACTCCCCAAAACCCATCCATCCTGTGCGTTGTCTCTGGGCGACGTTGCTGTCATGGTTCCGCCCTTGTTGAAGCATATGGTCCTGCATCTGCGTCCATTCATCTTCCACCGCTACCACCCGTACCCTACAACCTTCAATCCTTTGATACGAGTTGCAATCCATCACACTTGGCTGCAATAAAACTTGAGAGTTCTGTCCTGGGTAGATCAATATTTATACAATAAAGCTGTGGCCTTATCAAATCTTATTATATGTTCATCATGTAGATCTTGGCAATATGGATATATTTAGTAGGGCCCTCCCCTACTGTTCTTCTGAAAGAAACAAAACAAATAATACATGCAGTTTTTACTAGGTTGACTTACTTTTCTTTTCCATTTTTGTCCAGGTTTTGGAGTAACTTGCAGGCTGCTGGAATCTGCTTGTTAGCTGTCGATGAAGCTCATTGCATATCGGAATGGGGCCATGATTTCAGGTTGTTTTCTCTTTTGATTTGATAAATGGAACACTGAACACGTCTTGTAAAAGTACAGGGTACTTAGTCATTTGAGTTTCATAAACAATATATTTATGCAATTTGGAAAATCCTGTATTCACTTGTGGAACAGGTATTTGTGGTAGTTATATGTAACGGTGGGATGGATTGTGTGTTCTTATTTATCCAGATTTTGGGCTGATGCTATTGCACCTTTATTTGCATGCTTTTTCTATATTTTTCATCCCCCATCCTTTGATATTGAATTGATTGGAAGCGGAGAGAAATCGGCATTTCTCCCTCTTTTAACTTGATTTCCATAATTCAAACTCTCTTGCAGGATGGTGTACAAGCAGCTGCATTCATTGCGCGACCTTCTTGTGGGTGTTCCCTTTGTTGCTTTAACTGCCACTGCCACAGAAAGGTATGAATTTTACACTATCACTTTGTTTTCTTCCTTAAAGGGACAGGGTAAGATAAATAGCTTTAGAGCATTCAAATCCCCTAAAGATAATAACAATGAGCATTAGATTATGCCCATAGTGGTTATTAGGTGTTTGACTGTAAACAGAAGGATTTTCCAAAATTTGGTGATGGATGTCCGGCAGGTAGCCTCCAAAACCAAAGAGGACATCAACCTATGCTTTAGGGTCTTCAGCAACCTGACTTAGACCTTGTATCTATCCCCCAGGACGTGTGTGCTGTGTGCCCTTTGGGGGGTTTTTGTGCCGATGGCACTTTCTGTACATAAACTCTCTTTTCTTAATTGAGAGGCAGAGCTCCTGCTAGGTTCATTAAAAAAAAAACTGTATCCAGATATCATCAAAGAGATGACAAAATCAAACTATTGTATCCTTGGTGTCAAAGTAGCACATATAGTCTCTAAAAGCAGCTGAACCAGCCAGACAAACATACAAATATCGCAACTGTATATTGTGTAAATTGTCAGCGCGAGTGGGCTCTCTCTCTCTCTCTGGGGTGGTGGTTGTGGCAGAACCGCCCAATTTAACCTAATCCCGAGTGTACTTGTCAGCCATTTGACACTAAGTACACAAGAGACCAAGTTAAGCCCGGTAGTCTGTCGAGTACACCCCATGGGAGAACTCGAAAATCCACGTTTTCATCAGGATCATAAACAAGTGAATAAAGCTTACATCATTTATTAACCATTTCATACATCACAAGATTACGTAAAATCAGAGTTAAAACAGGTTTCATATAAGCAACGGAAGAAGGGCCATTTTATACAAGAGCAGCGGAAGTAAATAGTTTTGAATAAAGCAGAAGTAGAATTATATGAGAGTAAAACTACTACGATCGCAGCGGAAGGATTTCCTCGTTGAGCCCACCAGGAGGTATTCACACACAGCAACGGTTAGCTCCAGCATCCACCTGTTACCTGCAACAGGGGGAATAAAACTCTGAGTACACAATGTACTCCACAAGACTTACCCGACTAGGTGGGAGTAGCCTCCCAACTCTCAAGGATATGCCGGGGGCTATTTGATAGCTGTTTGGTTGTTTTTGCAGAGAAGGATTACTAACAGTGCATCCTTATATTCAAAGTTTTAGCAATCACATCAATTACATTCCCTAACCATTCTAGGTAAGCACCTGAACTACTTTCAAGCATGTGGTAAGCAATCAGAATATTTCTCATGATCCGCAGTACCCTCATCATCACCTTCATGTTTCAGTTGTATTAACTACGATAGCAGTAGTGCGACAAGTGGTATCCATATCCGAGGAGGGCGGCGATTGCAATCGATGTACATCCAGCTGGGCAATCCCAAACACACGCCCGTACTTCTTGAAGGAGCAAGTACAAGGCTACCTTTCCTCTCGTACGACCCAGGTCTGAAAGTGACCCGACCATTCGGAGAACCCACCCTATGAGGCCCGTCCCTCGAACCGGCGACGGGTTTCCCCCTCATAAGTTTTACCATGGACATCCCCTGCCTCCTAACAACTCCTCGAATGGTCAGTGTAACACTCCAATAAACTTTTTAGGGACCCTGAGTCATAGGAAAGTACTTAGCTTCACGGTCAACTGTAACTCAGGCCCCTGTTATGTGTTCGCGGGAAACGTGCACCCAGAGCCGCGCCCTGTTGCACCTACCAACCATTCAGAAAATCCATTTTTCCTCTTCCTGCCCGGTCTCCAATTATTGTCCATATCCAAAACCATGTGACAGTAGTAATAGTTTAACCATCACCTATTTCTCGCGAGTGACCGTCCATCACTCGACTTCTACTGTAAGCCCTATAGCATAGCATACTACACGATCCCTATCTTACTAGTAGGACTCATAGGATAGAATATTTATGCGGGTGGGTTTCAATAAACTCCTGTAACTTAATGCACGAACAACATAATAATAAGTGCTATAAAAATAAAGGTTATGCACCGGGGCTTGCCTGGGTAAACCATCATTATACTATGTTAGTCGGCTCCATCTTCGGGACGTGATCCAACCATCTCCATCTTCTGGACGTGGTCACATTACACCGGCTTCTGGTTCAACTCCATAGGCCATCAATTCATCCATCAACCACCAACGCACCTAAATGATATGCATAGATGCAAATGCATGCTTAAGTCAAACAAGTGCAACAAGACATTTACAAACAATACAAGACAAGCAACACGTCATCACGGTGAAGGGTAACTAAATGTTGGAGGTTCGACTCTCATCCTCTCCACAACGACTTACTTGCGAGTTACTATTATCACACAAGTGAGCAAAACAACTATTTGCATTTTAAAACATACAAGTGAAAGTTCATCATAACATGCCAAACACACTTCTACTTAACACACTTTGCCTATACATCATGTAGAACAAGTAGTATAGACAAACGTATATTTTTTGAACAGGAAATACAGCAGGGGAAGCCCCCACTGTAGGAATATATTAAATAAAAACTGAAACCTGTACAAAAGATAGAGAAATAACAACAAACCAACCAGCCGGGGGGCTGAGGTAGCCACGGCGGGAAGGGAACCGCAGGCCAAAAACCAGGGAGGCCTAAGAGAGGAGATCTAAACAGAGGAGAAAGGCTACACGTTTATCATCTCTCATTCTAAAAGCCTGAAGTTTGGCCTCTTCACAGAAGAGTTTTTTCCAAGAAGAGAAAGAAGGCCGGCCTCTATCGAATATGAAGTTGTTTCTCTGCTTCCAAATATGCCAGGCAACAATGATGAAGGTCTCCATGAAGAAAGGATTTTGGTGCTGCTGTTTTGATTGTATCATCATTTGAAAGAATTACCTCATTCCAAATATGCGAAGGGCGGGCCTGGTGCAAGCGGTAGAGTCTTACCGCCTGTGACCGGAAGGTCCCGGGTTTGAGTCGCGGTCTCCTCGCATTGCACAAAGTAGGGTAAGGCTTGCCATCGACACCCTTCCCTAGACTCCCCTAACAGAAGCGGGAGCTCTCTCTGACTGGCACGCCCTTTGTTTTGATTGTATCATCATTTGAAAGAATTCACTCAAAGGTTCCATTGGATTCCCAAGTCTTTTAACATTCCCGGGTGAAGGGGCAATCAAAAATAGGTGGTGAGCAGTTTCTCAACATTGTTGCTGCAGAGAACACAATTGTAATTATTGCCCTCTAATTTGCTGCAGAGACAAACGTATATTAACCCTAATCTAAACACTTAACATATATAAAAGCTTTAATAGTTATAACCAAGGAATAAAAAGGTGGCGCACCAAACATCTATTTTGGAGATGAAAATTTTATGGGAGACACATCTTAACTAAACAAAGCTACTGCATAAATTTCATAATTTCTAGATAAGCAGATTATTTACTAACAGTTAATTAAGATTTAATTGTGATAAAAGCATGTGACACATGATAAATCAATAACTCAAGAAATAAACATCCATTGGACATGAAATTTTGCCCGAGCAGCACACACACATCCGCATTAGTTTACCATAAAAATTTCACTTTGCATTTGCACTAACCAAACATCCTCTATTAATTTACCAAGGAAAACATAGATCTGAAATTACAGCAATAATTTTATACTAAAACATATGATATTATATATCTAGTGCATAGATCTAGGCATTTGGAGTGTAACAAAACTGGTTTGGCATTTTTAGGATTTTTCTACAATTTACTATGAATTTTCAAAGTTTCAACTGATTTATACTAAAAAGAAAAAGGAAAACCATATAAGACAAACACTTTGTACTGAGGTCCCTGTAGTTTTATCAAACCAACCCGCAATACATTACACACTATGCAGCACTATTCATATAAGTCACGAGATTTACATTGGGAACCCTGGAAAAGCTTCTATTTATGCGTGAGGTCCTTCTCTTCTTCTCCCTCGTCCTCACCGAGCAGAGGAGGGCCGCAGCAGGGCCGATTTCCGGCCATGGAGGGCTAGGCGGCGGCGATGGACCGGGCGGAGGGGTGCGCGGGCCCCGCAGAGACCTGGGGCTGTACACGACCTCGCTGGAGGCGGCCTGAGGCGGTCCACCATGGACGCCGGCGGCTGGCGGCAGGCGCGGCAGGGCGCTTCTTCTGGGCGTGGCGGCCATGAGAGACCCATGTAAGGAGCGTGGGAGGGGCGGCTTTCACGCCGAGCGTAGCCGGTGGTGGCCCGCCATGCGTGCGGTGGGCGATCAGACGGCGGCAATGGGCGCTTCTGGCCTTCTGGCAAAGGCAGCTCCGGCCTTGGCGGTCTCAGCGAGTGTGTGCGAGGCAGAGCGGGGCCAGAGGCGGAGTTGGTGACGGTGGAACGCGGCGCAGCAGCTAGCAGGAGCTCTCGACCGGCCATGGCGACATTGCACTGAGACACAGAGCAAGCGAGAGGGAGAGCAGAGCGAGCGGGAGGCAGAGGGAAAGTGAGGCGCGCGAGGGGCTCGGCTCCACTTGAGCGCGAGCGCAGGGGCAGCGCGGCATGGGCGGGCGCAGAGGCACAGCGCGACGAGGACGACGCTGCTGTGCGTGCACATGGCCAGAGCAAGGCATGGGCGACGGCAGTGGCCAAGTGTCCCTCTTGGAAGCAACGTGCAGCGCGTTTGGTTAAGCTACGGGCCCCACACCCTGTATAAAATATCTTCAACTCGAAGCAAACTCCAACTTTGCTTAAGGGACCACTGTCATTAACGCAACAGATTAGGAGATAAACATGCTCAAACTTTGGTTTGTCAGGCTGATTCCAGAGACTTGGAAATTTTTCTAAGTTCTTCTGAAATTGAATTCGATTCAAACTTTGGAGCCTTAACTAATCTATCAAACATGCAAACTAAGCACCAACAAGCACTCCACCACAAAGTTCATAACTTGTACTAAGTTTTTCACACGGACATATTTCAGAGTTTATTAATAAATTATTTTTTTATTCAGCCTTCAACAAGCTATCAAGCAATTAACACCAATTAGGTTTTTTGACATTTTTAAGCATTTTCTCCATATTTTTCCAACATAAATCCTAAACAACTTTTGTTCGCAAACTCATTTAGAGATGTTTAAGCACAAAAACAAAGTTGGTTGACATCACACATGTTGACTATATTCACAAAGGTGATTTAACCAAACATGTATCGTATCATTTCATGCAAGAATTTATCACCAAGCATAGAAAACTTATTTATTAGGTTTTATTAAGCCTTAAACTATTGTTAAACAGGTACGTAACACCGGGGGTGTTACAGTGGTGGTGGTGGTGGTGTTTTTTTTGGGGTGGGGTGGGGAACTGGTTTTCAAAACTGGTTCAATGTTACGCGCTCATCCTCTTCTTTCATAATAATTTTGTAGGGTACGCCGAGATATTTCTACTTCCTTGGTTCTACGCAGTCCTCATGTGGTGGTTGGCTCATTTGATCGTTCTAACCTTTTCTATGGTGTGAAAACATGCAACCGATCTATGTCCTTTATAAGTGAACTTGTGAAAGATGTTTCAAAGAAGAGTGCTGCGGGTGAGTCAACAATAATATATTGTACGACCATCCGGGACACAGAACAGGTTTGTGAACCATAGTTATATAATTTCAGACTTGCAATTGCTAATGCTTGAGAATGCAAACATCAGTTTTTTTTTTCTGTGCTCCTTAAAAGTACCTGTGCATTTTTCAGATCATTATATAGATGCACATCAAATTCGTGCAATGTGAATTTGTTAATACTTGCTTTTGATTGTTTGAGTAACAAGCTCTTCCATTGTTTTTCTGGTCAATGGGACTGTTATGTGGCTGCTAGGATTGAGAGGGAGAGAGAGCTGTGCGGCTGCTACAGTACCCGCGGGTACTGTTCACGCGAGGGAGAGAGAGAGGAACGGCTGGCTCTAGGGGAAGTCAGCAACTTAATTGTTGCTTCTTGCTTGATTATAACTGATACAGGGTTCTTTTTTTATAGAGATGACTGACTTGACCCCTAAGAAAATATCCTAACCGAATCAATCTAACATATCTCTTTCCTACCAAACTAATCTAATCCAATCTGTCCACGCGCTACAGAACCGCGTGCTACAGTACCTCGTGGGCCCTGGGCTGGCTCCACTTGCCATAACACTACTCCGCCCCTCGAGGACAGCTCGTCCTCGAGCTGTGGTGATTGCTGGAGCGGAAGACCTTGCGGTCCAGAGAAGATCGCCATGGCAGACCTGCTTCCTCCTTGAGGTGCCAAACTTGGCTGCTCCATCTGATCTGTCTGGAATCGAATCCGCCCGTGTCGAATCCATGGAGCGCCTGCACGTGGAGTCGATGGTGCCCTCCACGAGTAGCCACCCCCGCTATGGGTGCAAAGAAGCGGGCCGCAGTCTTTGAGGCGATACTCAAGCTACCGATGGAGCTTTGAAGGCTCAACGAGCGAGCCGGCGGAGAATAAGCGCGATGCAAACAGCCACGCCCCGCTTGAGGGATCGGTCAAATGCTCGTAGAGGCAGCGACAAAGGCACCATGTCCGCCAATGTCGGTTGCATGGATGATCGCTCGCATTGGTGACACTAGTGCCGGGGGGTTTTTGGCGGTCGATGATGATGAGGCTCGCCGGAGTTGTAGCAAATGGGGGTCTTCATTGGTGATGTGACCATGGCGGGGAAGAGGAACGCGCAACGACGTGGCCGACACCGTCGTTGTTGGTGATGGCGCCGAGGCGAGGGTGGCGTAGCGATGTGGAACCGCACCGGCACCACTACTACGGCCGATGGTGCCGGCTTGGCGACGCGTCGTTAAGGACGGCGGTGCAAAGAACCACATCATCGAATCGATCCGATCCGATTCGCGAAGCGGCGGACGGCCGCCGAGCCTCGCCGAAATCAAGCGGTAAGTGTGGGCAGCGACGGCGTGATGGTCAGCGGTCCCTGGAGGAGCGCCCGCAGCGTTTCCTGGACCTCCCGCATGCAGTGGCTGAGGTTCACGATTGCCGCCGTTGTTTGCTCCGGGGTGAGGACGAGGGCGGACGACGCCGGGGCAGAGGGCGCAATCGCCCTTAAGGACGCCAGCGTGCCCAATGCCGGCGCGGCTGCTGTGTGGGGCAGCAGCGCCGACAAAGACGCTGGTGGCGGTGGGTGGGTGTGCGGCGGCGGCGGCGGGTGGGAAGAACTCGGTAGAGGGCTGAACATAATCGAACCAGAGAGCTCTGATACCAGATTGTTATGTGGCTGCTAGGATTGAAAGGGGGAGAGAGCTGTGCGGCTGCTACAGTACCGCGGTGTACTGTTCACGCGAGGGAGAAAGAGAGGAACGACGGGCTCCCAAGGGAAGCCAGCAACTTAATTGTTGCTTCTTGCTTGATTATAACTGACAGGGGGTTTTTTTTATAGAGATGACTGACTTGACTCCTAAGAAAATATCCTAACCGAATCAATCTAACATATCTCTTTCCTACCAAACCAATCTAATCTAATCTGTCCACGCACTACACTACCGCGTGGGCCCTGGGCCGGCTCCACTTGCCATAACAGGGACACTTTTAGATTCCATTCGGGTATGTTCACTGTCTAAAAAATTTGGAAGTGGGATTTTAGAAGTTTTACCGCCTGTGACTCAAAATGGCAACGGGTATGTACCCAATGGGTACTGGCCACCCGTACCCGCACCCGCCAGATCAAAATCTTACCCGTCGGGTTACCCGTAACCGCAGGCGGGTAGAAAATTCATTCCATACCCGCACCCGACGGGTAATTCTTACCCGACGGGTAACCCGCACCCAACAATATACCCGAGTTCACACACCAAAATATAATAGCTTCCAGCAAAACAAATCAACAATAGAGCAGCAAAACAGAAATATATCCAGGTCAAGCTAGTTGAAATAGATCAGATGCCTCATTGGTTCATTCCAAATATGCTTATATGGGGATTAGGGTTTGAGGGAGTTTTGGAATATATATACTCATATGCTTATATGGGCCAAATATGGGCTAAAATTGCAAAGGTTGAATATTATTTATGCGGGTTTTTTTTACCCGCGGGTATGCGGGTATGGGTAGTATACACCTACACCAGCATTCAAGATATACCCGATGGGTACAAATTGGCCCAAAGAATTCGTCCAATAACGTACCCGCAGGTGCAAAATGTCTTCCATACCCGCTTCCTTATCGGGTAAAACCCGTCGGGTACTCGGGTTTCGGGTACCGGTCGCCATTTTGACCTGTGACCGGAAGGTCCCGGGTTCGAGTCGCGGTCTCCTCGCATTGCACAGGCGAGAGTAAGGCTTGCCACTAACACCTTCCCTCCCACGCAGCAGGGGAGCTCTCTCGACTGGTACGCCTTTTATTTTAGAAGTTTTACCTGTGGGTTTCTGGAATAATCTGATGAATTTGGGCTTCCTTATTGACTTTGTGTAACCTGCTTTTAATACATAATAGATTTCCACTGTTTCAACTTGTGTAGATAAAAAAAATCTTTTCCCCAGGTTCATGAGGCTTTAGTCACTTCTGGAATCAGGGCTGGAATTTATCACGGTCAAATGGGCAGCAGAGCTAGAGAGGAATCCCATAGGTTTTTCATCTATTCACTGTCTGCTCTATTTTGGGTGTCTGTTCGTTATGTTGTTTTTCTTCTACATACATTTTCCTTGAGCAATGTAAATCCTTGACTATATTGTTTTGAGTTTTGACCAATGCTCAAACGATATTCTGAACCATTTGTCAGTATCCTCTCTGAAAAATGATTTTGTTGAACTATTTTTATTGACCTGTTAGGCTGTTACTGTTAGATATGCTTGACCATGTCATTATGAGAAATGGAATATCATGTGGTTTATAAGTACCATGATTTGGTTTAATCTCAACATTCTCTATAAAATATTTACTAGATTGTCTTTGTTCTGTTAGATTCACATTGATCATGCAATCAATTAATTAGAATTAGAAAAGTAAAACATTTAGACAAATACATAGGTCAAGGGGGATAAGAATGGTCAGTTGTTTGATTTATGCATTCAGTTTTGTACAAATTATGGTGGCAGATTTATGATTGATCATTGGTTATGTTGCTCCTGCAGATCCTTCATTAGGGATGAAGTTCTTGTGATGGTGGCAACTATAGCTTTTGGAATGGGTATTGATAAGCCTGATGTTAGATGCGTAATACACTATGGATGTCCAAAGAGCCTAGAGTCCTACTACCAGGAAAGTGGGCGTTGTGGAAGAGATGGACTGCCTTCAGTCTGCTGGCTATATTACCAAAGAAGTGATTTTACAAAAGCTGATTTCTATTGTTCTGAGGCAAAAAATGTAGGTCATTTTTTTGCATGCTGGATGTTTTCTCACTCCATCCATGCAGCCTAGTGCTTCTGCTGTGTGCCTACTTGTTTTCTTAATGTTTTATTTCATTAAACAGGGAACCCAGAGAAAAGCAATCATGGATTCCTTCATGGCAGCACAAAAATATTGCCTCCTTGCTACATGCCGTAGAAGGTTCTTATTGCAGTATTTTGGTGAAGAATGCAACACTGACTGTGGTATGTTCCTTTTATTTTATAACATTTATTTCTTGTCTATTCTTATCCTATAGCTTAATTTACTAGGTTATGCGGTATCATGCAACCTTACCTCGACTGCTGGAATTGTCTTGTAGTGACATTGATTAATGGCACATATCTTGATCTGCAGGCAATTGTGATAATTGCACAGCAGTGAAAAACGAGAGGGATTTGTCAAAAGAAGCCTTTCTGTTGCTGTCCTGCATCAAATCTTGTGGAGGACGCTGGGGCCTCAATTTACCTATTGATGTTCTTCGTGGATCACGAGTAAATCTTTATCCTTTTTGTTTCAGTTTTCTACAATTGTGACATACATTAGCTGCCTGTAGTTCATTTGATATCATGTATGTGTTGATAGTTTTATCACTGGGAATGACCATATGTGACAGAATGCACTGTTACGTTTACTGAAGTCATGGCATACCGTAAGCTTTTGAAGTCTCCACAATATTTTTACTTTAGAAGATCAAAATGATTGAACCATAGTGACAACTCACAAAGTTCTTGGGTTGACGTGGTCGACGAACGGGGTATGCTACTTGCGAGAGGTTTTTACACTGTGGGGTCGAAAATGACCCGCACACCTGGGTCGGTGTCAATGTTTCTGGGTGGAGGGTTGATGCCTTAGACCCCCTCTTATGTGACTATGGATTGAACAGTAAATTTTTCTCAGAATTTAGTCTTGGTTACTAAATTGCTTTTTCTGGGTAGATGGGAAATACCAACTATTTTCTCATTTTGTAGGCCAAGAAGATTGTTGACAACAATTATGATAAACTACAAATGCATGGGCGTGGTAAAGATTATTCGTCAAACTGGTGGAAAGCACTTGGTGGTCTCCTTATAGCACACGGTACTAAATACTAATGTTGACCTCTCTATTTCATTCTACTATTCTTGAAAGTTGTGTGAAGCTACACATTTCTAAAATTGTTGATTCTGCCTGTGCACAGCCAATTCCGTTGCTGTCTTTTCCCTGACCAAAGAAGAAAGTATTACAAAAAGATTTGATTTTGTATGCAAGCAAATGGCATATTATGTATGCATTTTTTTTCTTTTGCCGTAGAAGATATTCACAGCAGATATGGCCATAATAAGTACACTGAATTATATTTTTAAGGCAATCCGTTCTCATGTACATTTTCACCTGTTGAGCGCAAACTTCGTTGATTATCGTTTTCAGGTCTTGAAACCTGTAAAGCTTAGAAAGTACACTCTGTTTTCAAGGCTAACATCGTTCGTTTTCATGGTTAACATCTTTCTACCAACCTAAACAGTAAGCACATTCATGAACATCTCAGATACTGACTTCACACCTTAAAATTTGTTTGAATGTAAACCTGGTTTATTCTTCAAAATGAAATACTGTTACTTGATATATGCCAACTTCTCCGTAGTTACACTGGTTAGACCTTTGAAGTCCAGGGCTTTGATGAAACCCTTGTTACTAGTCTAGGTTTGAAGGCTGGCACAAACTTTCTTAAGAACAAAATCAGGGGAGCATCTCTCCTCCTTCTCGAGTTTTTTTTGTTTATTTTTTACTTGATATGTGGCTACGCCAAGCTCTCTGCATTAGGTTTTAGGACAATGAAATGCTTTTGCCATCCTTAAATTGTGCTATAATTTATTTATTTTCTTCTTTTATCTATGCGCAGATTATTTGAAGGAGACTGTTCATGATACATTTAGATTTGTCAGGTGCTGTGTTGCGGTTTCCTTATGGATTTTGTAGTCATTGTACCTATTCCCTTTCTGCAGTCCTTTGCTAAGCTTAGTCTTGAAGTAAACTTTCCAGAAATGCTTAAGGACAACCACCCCTAACTCAGCGTCTATATATTCAGTGTCAGTCCAAAAGGGGTCAAGTTTCTCTCTACTGCTGATAAAATGGATGGAACACCACTGGTATTTCAGCTGACTGCAGAGATGATTGAACTAGAGGAGCATGGTAGTTCACATCATAAAGAAGGTGGTGGTTTAAATCCTGTGCTAACATTAGAATCTGAAAAAATTTCTGAGGTAGGTTCATCAAAATACTATTTATTAATCCCCACGCAGTCACCCACCTGGGAATTTCAGTTTTTTGTTCTTTTGTGCCTGATTTAAATTTCTTGCAGGATGAATCAAAACTCTATCAAATGCTCCTGAATGTTAGGATGAAGCTTGCTCAAGATATTGGCACTGCTCCGTGAGTAAAAATTTGAACTACCGTAACGAGTTTATGGATACAGGTTCTTTAGCTATTTTATGCTAGAATTTGGAAAAGTTAGTGAACTGAATTTCTTTAATCCCGCTTGTTACAGGTATGCTATATGTGGTGATCAGACGATAAGAAACTTTGCAAAGATGAGACCTTCTACTGGAGCTAGACTTGCTAATATCGATGGTGTCAACCAGGTATTACTTTGAAAAGGTTACTTAGCAAACTATCTTTTGTTAATCCGAGTAGTATGCATCTCTGCAGTTCATCCAATTTTAAAAAAAGACAATATTCTGACCATTCTTTTCTGTATTGTACTTATATATTGATACTTCTGACCTTTTGTTTGCAGCATTTTATCTCACGTTTCAGTAACATTTTCATCCAAAATATCGCGCAATTGTCGAAGGAGTTAAACCTCCCGTTGGATAATTCACCATTACCACCACCAACAACAAATCCAGCTGTAGAAAATATTGCTGGTATACCAAAACCTTTACAAAACAATCTTCCTGGGATCTTGGGTGATGCAAAGCTGACTGCTTGGGAATTGTGGCATAAGCAGGAGTACTCATTCCTGAAAATTGCTGTGAGTTACTACAGTTTTCGTTTTCCACTGACATGATACTCAAGTTCACAGATTGGTATGATTGTGTATTCTAGTATTTCCATGAGCAGTGCCAATAAAAGAGCAAACGGTTATTGCGTACATACTTGATGCTGCTCGAGAAGGATGTGAGATGGACTGGAGTAGGTTTTGCAGGGAGGTAGGGCTGACACCTGATATAGCCACCGCGATCCGTCTTGCAATCTCAAAGGTTGGATCACGTGAGAAGCTGAAGCCAATCAAAGAGGAGCTCCCAGAGAATGTAATTCTCCCTCAGCACATAATCATTCCATTTCTATTTGTGATTAAACATAGTATTAATATTGCTTCTGAAAAAAATAATAGCCACTCTCATCAGGCATTGGCGCACATTTTGTTGTATGTTCATCCAAAGCAGCATGAATATCTAATTTACTTGGGAAAAATGCTATATGACAATCACAGGTAACTTACGACATGATCAAGACATTCCTGACTATTGAGGGGCGTGGATTGTCAGAGCAAGTCTTTGGTAACGGTACTGCTGATGGGGTTCCTAGTAGAATAGCAGAGTCCCCAATATCTTCCTCCCATGCAAGTGAAGCTAGCAGAAATGATATGGGAGATGGTGTCCCAGCGGCAGAGGCCAGTGATGCAAACCCTTCAGCAAAGAGAGGCCAAACTGTTTCTGCTGAGGGGCCAGCAACAAAACTGCAAAGGATAGACGAGCATGGGGCAAAGTCAACTGGCACAGCGGCTGCCACTGAAGAATCTGTGCTAGCTCTGGTTGCGAGCTGCAATGGGGTAATGTACTAAAGCATTTTTTTTCCCAAGCTTGATTGGAAATCCATGTGCGGGGATCCTCTGATGTTGAGTGACTTGGTCACAGATATGTGGACCCGTGAGCGTGGAGGCCAACATTTCAGTGATTCACTCTGACTTAAACGTCAGGAACTGCTTCCGAAATCCTTGTCATTCCTGTGCTGACGAGTGGCATTGTTTCAGGTATCGCTGGAGGATGTTGCCAAGCACTTCAAGGGATCCAAGAGAGAATCGGTCTTGGAGATATTGGAGGGCCTTGAATCTCAATTCATAATTTACAAGAGAAACGGGAACTACATGATCCTGTGACAAACTGAGGGGTTGCTGCATCCTATTTCTAGCAGCTTGCCGGCCTAGTCTGGGAAGGGGACATGCCTCAGTTGTGTGTATATATATGTGCTGGTGGTGACTTTAGACTATGATAACAAAGTTGTTTCGGCTGGTGTGCATGTGCTCATTTTGGGGATTGGCCAGAACTAGGAGATGTACGAACGTGTGTTTGGTAGCACAATATCCCTTTGTCATCTGGTGTATGCGTATCTTGTCCATGGTTTATGTTTACTGATTCACTCCGCTCTTTTTCATTGGGTGCATGTGCTAATTCTGGGGATTGGCCTCCTTTTGGAACGAAGGATTGGTGGTGGATGTTATAGGATCCGACTCCTCTTGCAATTTTCCGATGTGGTTATTTGGAATAAAGTATCAAAGACTTTAGAATCACACAGAATTACTATGAAATGGTGTAATTCAAGAGAATTTCAGGGGAAATCTTGCGCGAGGGTTGAGTTTCTTAGAAACTAAAATTTGTCTGAATCTTCCCCACAAGTTCTTTGTTTTTCCTGTATACATCCAAATGCTCTATGGAGAGAAACTTTCCGCATTCTAAATTACTGCAAATATCAGCCACTCGAACCATACATTTTCTCTGCTCTTATATTTTACTGTATGATTTATGATTATATTTTACTGTATGAATTATGATTATTGCGATCCAGCGTTCCGAAGAGAGTCTAGTGAAATCACGAGATGCCTTGCAAGTGGCAAACAGAAGAAACCATAGCATATTCATGCCCTTGGAAAGCAGGTGAACCCATTGTCTTAAAAACAATTCGTGCCTCACGTGCCCGATGGGTACGCACAACACAGTGCTCCAGTGCTTTTGACGTACTCGGCGCGAGCCAGCACCCTTCCTGAAGCCAGACCAGACACCCACGGGCAACTGGCTGGCTTGGCTCACTTCACTCGGCGGCCGCACCCAACCGCAGTGCGCCGCGGCGATCAGAGCAAAGCAAACCCCAGGCCCCCAACCAACCCGCCCGCCCGCAACTGCCTCGAACGCGGCAACGGCAAGCGCCCTCCCTCCCGTAGTCACCGCCGCAGTGAGTGAGATGATCAGCGGAGGGGCCGCGGCCGCCGGGAACCCGAGGAGGAGGAGGACGCGATGAAGGCGCAGCCGCTGCTACCGGCGGTGCTCAAGAGGCGGAGGGCCCCGCGCGTGGCGGTGCTGGCGCTCGTCCTCTGCTCCCTGCTCGTGCCCTTGGCCTTCCTCTTCGACGGCGCCCCTTCCGGTAGGTACCCTACCCTATCCTCCCTCGCTCGCTCGCTTCCTCGCAATGCGCATTGGGTTGGGAGCGCGGGGGCCGCCGCGCTCGGATCACCGCCTCTCCGCCGGTGGATCTGGCGGTCCAGCTCCCCCCAGTGGTTGGTCGCCCGCCCGGTTACCGCGCGGCCGTGTTGATTAACCTCCGCCTTTCGCCTTTTCGGGATTGTTTTCGGTTTGGCGTACTTTACGATGGGTGTGCGCGATGCAGGGTACGTGACGACGGAGGAGCGGCGCCGACAGGTACCCTGCTGTTTCAAACCCTCTCTTTTGCCCGTAGTCGTTGTTGATGCTGATTGATTTGGACGTCACCATGTGCGAGCGGAGACGACGGCTCACTGATTTCCGCTATTTTTTTTACCCCCGTGTTTTCTTCACCGCGTTGGATTCAGGAGGTCGTTCTGCCTAAGTTCGATCACGAGGAGAAGAGGCGTCCTACTGGCGCTGACAGAGAGCGACAGGTCTGTTGGCTGTTACTCTGATTGGAAGCGATTGTTTTCTTTGTGATTTTTTGTTTTGTTTTGTTTGGAATGGAGGGACTTTATTGCAGGGCACCGAAATGATGACTATTAGTTATCACCTGTTTAAGACCGATCACGATGTTTGAAACTTTACTAACGCCTACATGTTCTGCAATTAGAGGCAATGCTTTGTGGTTGGTTCCTCGCCTGTTAGTGCTGTAGGGACAATTTATTTTCCACATGTTACAAAAGGTTCATTCACTGTTCTTTCTGCATCAAGTACAAGTGAATATATCGCTCAAATTTGCTTAAGATGTGTGAAGGATGCTTCTGCAGTCCGTGACAGTTGCATCTCTCAGGATGCGCCGGAGAGGAAGATCCCTAGAAGTAGTTCAGGAGTCATTCATCAACAAACACCGGAGAAGAACATCTCCAAAAGCAGTACAGGAGTCATTCATCACCAAACACCGGAGAAGAACATCTCCAAAGGTATGTCATAGCAGTTTCAAGGCCCAAAGTGCAAATGCCCTTGCTGCTAATGCTAGAACAGTGTTCAGGGTGTGTAAATTTTAAGCTATGCCAAGGTCATTGGGGTTGTACGACACCTCAATTGTACCACAGTGAAAATTATATGTGGACATCATTTCAGCTAG
Organism: Miscanthus lutarioriparius; assembly: GCA_904845875.1. NCBI lineage: Eukaryota > Viridiplantae > Streptophyta > Magnoliopsida > Poales > Poaceae > Miscanthus > Miscanthus lutarioriparius. The sequence continues at coordinate 2,757,252 of CAJGYO010000003.1, read as the reverse complement.
GGATGAAAATGACCAGAAAGGTCGGTAACGGTGTTTCCTATACGAAAACTATTCCCGGTCAGTCGGAAACTCACCGTATTTAAAATTTCACTATTTAGTGGTGACATCAATACGGTGCTGATTGCTGAAAGAAATTAGAAATCAAAAGTTCATTGAAACTAGAAACCAAAAGTTTAAATACGGCAATGGTCGGAAACTTTCAAAAACGATGTCACTTTTGCGGGAAACGATTCCTGGTAAACGGAACATTTTATTTCCCCTTTCATCCCTAATTTTAGCCTTGCGATAGATTTTTTCCTGATGTTCGTGGCTCTTCAATCTTTCACCTGTTGATGTTAAATTAAATTTCAGCTGTCAAGTTAGTTTTTCCATTTCCCTCCTCTTGGTTCCCTCTCTTTTCCAAGATTTACTTTAGAACCTACCATCAATTATTTTTATCCAACTATCGCTTGAGTCCAGACAAACAAGCTATCTTGCTTATGTTGACTATCATAAAGTTGTCTTTATCACTAATGTCTAATGGCACTTGGTCAAAGCTATTTAGTGGTAGTTGGCCCTTATCATTTTTTTTGTGGGCATCTTTTTTTCATGTCTGATGTTGTAGTTATTTTGCCTTTCCTTACATGTGACTCAATAATTGCTAACATATGCAGTTCTTCCAGCACCAAAAGTTGAACCATCAAAGGATGTGACGGATTCAACTAAAGTCGCAAGAGTATGGATCTTTAGCTTTCAAAGTTGTACTTTGTTGTTTCAGAACTGCTACTTCAGTACTTCATGTCATTTCACAATTTTCTTATTTTAAGACATCTTTCGTTGGGGTTGAAACTAGATTAGGGGTAGCACTAATTGAAGAAAAGCTTGTCCAACACCGGTTGAGATGGTTTGGACATGTCCAACGGAGACCTCCAGAGGCACCGGTGCGTAGTGGAATCCTAAGCCAGGATAGTAACGTGAAGAGAGGCAGAGGAAGACCGGAGTTGACTTGGGTAGAGGCAATAAAAAGATACTTGAAAGGATGGAATATACCCAAAGACTTAGCCTTAGATAGGAGTGCTTGGAAAACAGCTATTCACGTGCCTGAACCTTGATTGCTTCTGCTGGGTTTCAACTCTAGCCTACCCCAACTTGTTTGGGACTTAAAGGCTTTGTTGTTGTTGTTTCGTTGGGGTTGTGTTCTAAGGGTCCGTTCTTTCTCTTTAATATAAAGATACACAGCTCTCCTACATGTTCGAGAAAAAAAGACACCTTCCGTTACCAAACTTTTCATGTAACGCAAAAGAAATACACACACTAAAATGGTCATATATCAATTCTGTTCAGCTCAAACGCCTAAGATCATAGGCTACATGATGCAACTTTTTGAATAATTTCCCATCATCTTAACTAATCCACAACAACAACAACAACAAAGCCTTTAAGTCCCAAACAAGTTGGGGTAGGCTAGAGTTGAAACCCAGCAGAAGCAATCAAGGTTCAATCATCTTAACTAATCCAATAATGTAAAAGTTAACTTGTGTTGTGACAATCTTGAGTAGAATATAGTGCATCCCTATACATTTTTCTTCAAAGCGTAACCTCGTGTTTTCTATCAGTGTTCTTTCTAGTTCCACCTGATCTTTTGCAGCCTGAGTTGTGCTGATGTTCGCCAAAACGCAACCTGTCCTTTCAGGATGCTAGCCAAGAAGGTGAAAAGGCTGATGAAGTGGAAAAGGCAAAGTCTTGTCAACTTGAATTTGGGAGTTATTGTCTCTGGTCCATTGAGCACAAAGAAATAATGAAAGATCATATAGTGAAAAGGCTAAAAGATCAACTCTTCGTAGCACGCTCATACTATCCAAGCATTGCAAAACTTCAAGGACAGGAAGCTCTGACTCAGGAAATGAAGCAAAACATACAAGACCATGAAAGGATTCTTAGTGTATCAACAGTTGATGCTGATCTACCATCCCTGTAAGAATTAAATTTTACTTCTTAAGATCATAGTTCCGTGTGATGATTAGTGTTAAAGCTGATTGTGCGATGACTATGTTACTATAAGAACAAATTTTATTACATTGAATTCGGGTGTCCTATAAGTTAAGATGATCTATTTTTTTTCTGAATGCCCGTTAGGGAATATATTTATGTCTTAAAGAGACAAGGAGATTTAATTCAATCTAGGGGCGTTATTTCCAATCATCAGTAGGGCTTAATACTTAGATAATTTGAATGACAAGCTGTTTTGTGATTTCAGTATCAACAGAAGGATGAAGCAGATGGAGCGAACATTAGTGAGAGCCAAATCTTGCACAGTAGATTGTAAGAATGTTGACAGGAAGCTTCGCCAGATACTTGATATGACTGAGGATGAAGCTCATTTTCATATGAAGCAGAGTGCATTCCTCTACAATCTCGGTGCCCAGACATTGCCGAAAAGTCATCATTGCCTATCTATGAGGTTGACACTAGAATATTTCAAATCATCTTCATTGGATTCTGATGATTCTCCTGGCAAGTTCAGTAGTCCAGAATACAGGCACTATGTTATACTATCTAGGAACGTTATTGCGGCTTCTGTAGTGATCAACTCAACTGTGACCAGTTGTAAGGTATTTGGCTGATATTTACAATGTTAAATCTATACACTATCTTCTGAGCTGTGCATCCCCAGCATACTCACTGGTCTTTTTTGCAGGAGCCAGGCTACCTTGCTTTTCATATCCTAACTGATGCTCAGAACTTCTATGCCATGAAACACTGGTTTGCCAGGAATTCATATAAAAATGCAGCTATCCATGTCCTAAACTACGAGGCCATTATTTTGGAGAGACTTCCAAAGTATACTATCTGGCAGCTGTATTTGCCAGAGGAGTTCCGTGTTCTCATTAGGAGCATTAAGCAGCCTACTGAAAACACAAGAATGAAATACCTGTCACTTTTCAGCCACTCACATTTCATTATTCCAGAAATATTCAAGTATCTAAACAAGGTGGTTGTGTTGGATGACGATGTAGTTGTTCAACGTGATCTGTCTTTCTTGTGGAATATTGATATGGGAGACAAGGTAAATGGCGCTGTCGAATTTTGTGGTCTGAAACTGGGTGAAATGAAAAATGTCTTGGGTAAAACAGCATATGATCCCAAGTCGTGTGCATGGATGTCAGGGGTGAATTTGATTAATTTGGATAAATGGAGGGAGCATAATGTTACTGAGAACTATCTGTTGCTCATGAAAAAGGTTAGTATTGTTCCAGGCCAGTAAATTCATGCTATAGAATGTTATAAAAAGGGGATGCTTGCATTAGGTGGTATGCCTTTCTATTTTGGCATGTTTTACAGGCTTGAAAGAAATTTTCAGTGCCATCAAATAGTTTGCTTTCTTTCATTTTTCGTTGAATTTTCTCCAATAGAACTTTGAAAACGATAGTATGTTTTAGTGTATTTCAGATGTTTCTTCATATTGTCAGCTAGTTATTTATCTCATTATTCTTGTTTTGTTACAGTTCAAAGTCAAGGATGAGCTGTCCCTGCGAGCAGCAGCATTTCCTCTAAGCTTGCTATCCTTGCAACATCTAATATATCCCCTAGATGAAAAATTGACCCTTGCTGGACTTGGATATGATTATGGAATTGATGAAGAGGTTGCGCGGAGATCTGCATCATTGCACTACAATGGCAACATGAAACCTTGGCTTGAATTAGGTATACCGGACTACAAGAAGTACTGGAAGAGGTTTCTTGTCCGAGGAGATCGATTTATGGACGAGTGCAACGTAAATCCGTGATGCGGTTGGACCCGAAATCAGAACAATTGCGTAAATCTGTGACGCAGTTGGACCTGAAATCAGAACAATTGGAATAGATGGCTACATCAGCTAGCCTTACTGAAGTCAAATTGTGGAAGAGAACGAATTCTAGTGGTGGAGCCAGGATTTTTTTTGAGTTGGATATTCCCAACATGGAAGTAGTAAATACAAAAGTATATACGGTGGTATAAATTTGAGTAAATGCTGGAGACTATGTGATCCATCGACCACCCTCTAGTGCCGCTCGCTCTTTCTAACAAATATTTCAAATCAGTCGACTTCATCTTACAAAACCTTCATGACATACATAAATATACATGCCACAAAACAATATAACAATGTCAATAATTGCGCTATAAAATTTGGATTTGGGATATAGAGAAGTGAATTATTGCAAAACATGCCCTTGTACCCTGCTAGTCCGTCTAGCTCCACAAACCCTAACATATATTAAGATCTAACTAAGTACACCGATAGACCGGCCATATAGGTAAAATGACACTAGCATATACTCATTCTATCTCAAAATAGTTGACACTTTAGCTATGAATCTCGACAAATAATTAGCTGAAGTGTTAACTAGTTTAGAACAAAGAGAGTAGTCAACAACAAGATAAATTATTAGCCATAGTCTACTTTATATCTGGGCCTTGTTTAGTTGCTTCTAACTCCCAACTTTGGCACTATGCAAAAAGAAGATTACCCGTCACATCAAACTTGTGGTACATACATGAAGTACTAAATGTAGACGAAATCAAAAACTAATTGCACAGTTAGGTTGTACTTTGCGAGACGAACGTTTTGAGCCTAATTAGTCAACGATTGGACAATTATTACCAAATACAAACAAAATGCTACATTGCGCTACAGTGACGCACAATGAATCCGGCTGCGCCGAATTCGGCCAACTAAACAAGGCTCTGATGATACGGTAGAACATGATTGACGTGATGCCACCAGAAAAGACAGATGGAGGGAGCTAATACTACTTGCACTGATTAATTACTAGTACAAGTACTTTCTTAGGTGCACAACACAACGGCCGCCCGATGCTTGATGGTTTTTTTGTTTTGGAAGCCAGTAGGACCGACGAGGTGGTGCAGTGCAGGCTGAAGAGATATATATGGGCATTGTGCAATGTGCACTCTTCCTGGAATGGACTGCTGGAGGGCGTCAACGTCGTCTCATGTTATTGAGAACATCGAGGCTCTTAATTGGGTTTCGGTGATTAATGACAATATAAGATTACTGTGACTAATGTGTGTTTTGCAGAGGCAATTAAGTTAGGTCACGATAATGGAGATCGATTAGGCAATCAAGGTTGTCATACCCATACGATGGAAATCATTTCGGTTTTCAAAGGATGGACGACAAGGTTAAGGATGACTAGTTCTAAGTGCCGTTTGGAGTTGAAGAGACACTTAGAGTAGTTTATGACTTTGTTTTTCCTTTGACCGTACTATTAAGGGGGGTATGGACGGGTAGCTTGACCTAGGTGAGTCTAGTGAGTTAGGTGTGGTGCACACTTGTTAAAACTAGCACTAGGTAGCTCCTAAATATGACTAAGATCCTTTGGAGCAAACTTCATTCACATATGATTGAGAGTTGGAAGTGAATGGATGGTCAAAGACTGACCGGACGCTGGCTCCGATGCGACCGGGCGCTGGAGAGGTCAAGTGACCGGACGCTGAGGGCCAGCGTCCGGTCGACTCCAGTAAGGTTCCAGAGAAGAGAATATGCGACCGGACGCGTCCGGTCAGTGCTGACCGGACCCTGGGGGTTCAGCGTCCGGTCCACTCCAGAAAGGTTCCAGTGAGGGTTATTTGCGACCGAACGCGTCCGGTCAGTGGTGACCGGACCCTGCCTGCGTCCGGTCAACACTTAAACACGGGTGTGCGGGTTGAACTGACCGGAGCGTCCGGTCAACTTGACCGGAGCGTCCGGTCACCCCGCAGAGGCACATAACGGTTCGTTTTTCAGCCCATGTTATAAATAGAAGCTTCACTCATGTGTGGAGTCACTTTTGCTCATTTCAACAGCTGAAACACACCTTAGAGAGTGCCAAGAAGAGTAAGGTCCTAGTGAGGTGATTGAGATTTGAGAATCCAAAGAGAGCCCTCATTAGTGAAGATCAAGAGTAGCAAAGTGTGCATCCACCCTTCTCCCTAGGCTTGTTGTGGTCAAGTGAGAGTTCGTGCTTGTTACTCTTGGTGATCGCCATCATCTAGACGGCTTGGTGGTGATTGGGAGCTTGGTGATAATCCGGAGAGCTTGTGGATGACCCAACTCAAGTTGTGAGCGGTTGTGGGTGATTCACCGCGACGGAGTGTCAAAGAATCAACCCGTAGAGAGCACTTGATCCTTACGCGGATCAAGGGGGAGCTACACCCTTGCGCGGGTGCTCCAACGAGGACTAGTGGAGAGTGGCGACTCTTCGATACCTCAGCAAAACATCGCCGCGTTTTATCTCCTCTCTTTACTTTGAGCATTTACTTTGAGCATTTCAATTCTTGTCATTTACATTCCTAGAATTGCCATGCTAGAGTAGGATTGGAAATAGGTTGCTAAACTTTTGTGCGTTAGATCAATAGAAACACTTCTCTAGGCACAAGGGGTTAATTGGACTAACCATAGGACTGGTTTATTGCGAAGAAATTTAGAATTCGTCCAATTCACCCCCCTCTTGGGCATCTTGATCCTTTCAATTGGTATCGGAGCCTCGTGCTCACGTTTTTAAGCTTAATCGCTTAGAGCAAGATGTCTCACGGGGATGGACCTCCTCCTATCTTCGAGGGGGATGATTTTCCATATTGGAAAATTCGCATGGAGGCGTACCTAGAAGCTCTAGACGTTGGAATACTTAGAGCCGCCTTACATGGGTTCCTAAGACCTAGGAATCCCGTACAACTTCAAGGCGATAAAGTGAACTATGAAAAATGGAATGCAAAGGCTCGCAACACCATCTTTAGAGGCCTTTGCAAAGATGTGTTCAACCGTGTAAGGAACCACAAAGACGTCCATGCACTATGGTCGGACGTTTGTGCGCTCCATGAGGAAACAAAGAGTGAGCGTGAGGAACGCTATCATCTTGTCATGAAAAAGCTCAACTCTTTTGAAATGCTTCCTAAAGAATGTGCTAATGAAATGTATTCACATTTGAATGTTCTTATAGAGGAAGTCAATGGGCTTGGACTTACTCAAATGTCACCATCCGACGTTGTGAGAAAGATCTTGAGTGTGCTACATCAAATATGGGCATATTGTGACCGTGCTACATCAAGGTGATCTTTCCACCGCTACACCGACACAAATCTTGGGAAAGATCAATGCTCATGAAATATACATGCACATCACACCTCAAGATGGCTCATCCTCTACTAAGAAGAAAGAAAAAGATTTAGCATTCAAAGCTAGTCAAGATAAGGGCAAGGCAAGACTTGAGTATGAGAGCTCTAGTGATGAAAAAGATGAAGATGAAGATCTTGCTCTCATGGTGAAGAAAGCCGCCAAGATGCTAAAGAAGCTAAACAAGAATGGCATCAAGTTCGATGGCAAGAAGAAGAAGTTCTTCACAAGCTCTAGGAGAAAGCTAATCTCCGAAATGGATTGCTTCAATTGTGGTGAACTTGGTCATCTAGCACACCAATGCACCAAGCCCAAGAAAGACAAGTTCAAGAACAAGTTTAAGGGCAAGAAAGATGACTCAAGCAATGAAGAAGAAGATGAAAAGAAGAAGAACAAGCCATACAAGAAGAGAGATGGCAAGAAGAGAGACTTCCACAAGAAAAAGAAGAGTGAAAAGGCCTACATTGTCGGTGATTGGCTCACAGACATTGATTCATCTAGTGGATCATCTGATGATGATAGTGACGATGAGAAAGTGGCCGCCATAGCTATTGATCTCTCATCTTCACCGCCACCACCGCCATCATCCTCTATACATCTATGCCTTATGGCCAAGGGTGAACGCAAGATAACTAATAATGATGATAGTAGTGATGATGAGCAAGCTAGTGATGATGATAGCGATAGCGATGATGATGATTCACCTTCATATGATGATCTTGTTAAAATTCTAAGAAAATACACTAAGATCATTAGAAAGAGTAGAGCTAAAATTGAAAAACTAGATGCTAAGAATGATTCACTTTTAGCAAAATGTGATACAATAGAAAAGGCTAATGTTGAGCTTAGAGAAGCAAATGATGCTATGTCATCCAAACTCAAGGAGCTCAAATCTTCTAAGAAAGAGCTTAAAGATAAATATGATAAACTTGTGTGGGTGCACAACGAGCTCATCACTAGCCACAACAAGCTAAAAGATGAATATACTACTCTTAAGATTAATCATGATAATCTTGCTATTGCTCAAAAATTTCTATCCAATGAGCCGCATGATGCTACTAACCATGTTGTTAAGATTGATATAGCTACATCATGTGATGACTTGATCATTGAGAACATTGAGCAAGGTTCTAGTATCAAGGGCAAGCAAGTGGTTGAGTGCAATGACTATGATGAGTATGTCAAGCTCAAGAATGACAATGCAAAGCTCAAGAGAGATCTTGAAGAAATCAAAAGCCACAACACCATTGTGCTAGAAACCCTTGATCATGATGGTGACTTGATCCTTGAGAATAAGAAGCTCAAAGAGGAAAACAAGAAGCTCAAGGAAGAAAAGAACAATGATGCTCTTAAGGAAGAGAACAAGAAGCTTAAGTTGGAGAAAGAGCATCTCAAGGTTGGATTGAGCAAGTTCACAAGAGGCAAATATCTTCAAAGTGAGCTACTTATGAACACCGTCATGAAGATGGATAGAAGTGGCATTGGATATGTGGCACATGTAGAGAAGAAGAAGGCTCAAGTTCAACAACAACAATCAAAGCCGAGGCTAAAGAGATGATTTGAGTGTGGACAAGAAGGTCACTTTGCTCATGAGTGCCAAACTCCACCACCACAACCCTTGCCCAAGCATGCTAGACCCTTTGCCTTCAATGTTCATTACATGCTTAGAAAGGATTCTAGTGGAAAGATGAAAGTCATGTTCTTAGGACCTCCTAACAAGAATAGGCTTAAGAAGATTTGAGTTGCTAAGTCACTTGTTGAGAAGGTGAAGGGCCCTCAACAAGTTTGGGTTCCTAAAGCTTAAATCTCTGGTGTGTAGGTGAACTACAAGATCGGTGGAAGTCATTGGGTTATTGATAGTGGTTGCACACAACATTTGACCGGTGATCCTCGTATGTTCAGCTCGCTTGATGAAGAAGTAGATGGGCAAGAGAGAATTATATTTGGAGATAACTCAAAGGGCAAGGTTAAAGGATTGGACAACGTGGCAATATCAAATGATCATTCCATCTCCAATGTGCTATATGTTGCTTCATTGAGCTTCAACTTGTTATCCGTTGGACAATTGTGTGATCTTAGCTTCCAATGCTTGTTCACCGAGAAGGAAGTTGTTGTATCCAAGAAGGATGATGATCAAGTGATATTTCAAGGATTTAGATACAACAACTTATATCTAGTGGACTTCACCTCCGAAGATGCAAACTTGAAGACATGCTTATTCACCAAAACAACACTTGGATGACTATGGCATAGAAGACTTGCTCATGTTGGTATGAGTTCACTCAAGAAGCTAATGAAGAATGATTTGGTGAGAGGATTGAAGGATGTGAAGTTTGAGAAGGACAAGCTTTGTAGTGCATGTCAAGCCGGTAAGCAAGTTACAAATACTCATCCAACAAAAGCTTTCATGTCAACCACAAGAGTGCTAGAACTCCTACACATGGATTTGTTTGGACCAACAACATACAAGAGCTTAGGAGGAAATCTTTATTGTCTTGTGATAGTTGATGATTATTCAAGGTATACATGGGTGTTCTTTCTTCATGACAAATCCGAAGTTGCATCTTGCTTCAAAAAGTTTGCCAAGAGAGCACAAAATGAATTTGAAGTGAAGCTCAAGAAGATAAGAAGTGACAACGGGAAAGAGTTTGACAACACAAACATAGAGGCATATTGTGATGAAGTTGGAATCAAACATGAAGTCTCCGCAACCTATACTCCTCAATAAAATGGTGTAGTTGAGAGAAAGAACCAGACATTGATCACTCTTGCAAGAACAATGCTAGATGAGTACAACACCCCCGAAGCTCTATGGGCGGAAGCCATCAACACCGCATGCTATGCATCTAATCACCTATTCCTTCAAAAGTTTCTTGGCAAGACACCTTATGAGTTGCTCAATGGGAAGAAGCCGGACGTCTCCTTCTTTAAGGTGTTTGGTTGTAAATGCTACATCTACAAGAAGCGGCAACACCTAGGGAAGTTTCAAAGATGTTGTGATATTGGTTTTCTTGTAGGTTACTCATCAAAGTCCAAAGCATATAGAGTATTTAATCATGCCACCGGTTTGGTTGAAGAAACATATGATGTGGAATTTGATGAATCTAACGGCTCCCAAGGAGCACATGAGAATCTTGATGATGTAGGTGATGAACCATTGAGGGAGGCCATAAAGAACATTCATGTTGGAGACATCAAGCCAAAAGATGATGAAGATGATGTACAAGTGATTGATCCACCCTCTTCATCAAGTATGCCACAAGATGGTGAAAAAGATGGAAGAGTAGAAAATAAAGATACTCATGTATCCCATGAGCAAATGGTGGTACAAGCACAAGATGTTGATGCTCCACAACCTCCTCCTCAAGTGGTCAATAGAAGAAACACACCTCTACTATAAGATCATCCACAAGATCTCATCATAGGGAGTCCATCAAAGGGAGTGATGACACGTTCACAAAAACTTGCTTCATTTATTGCTCATCACTCTTTTGTCTCTTGCTTTGAACCTACTAAGGTAGAAGAAGCTCTTCAAGATCCGGATTGGATCAATGCCATGCATGATGAGTTGAATAACTTCACCCGAAATCAAGTGTGGACTCTTGAAGAGCGACCTAAAGGTGTAAGAGTCATTGGAACAAAGTGGGTCTTCCGAAACAAGCAAGATGATCAAGGTGTTGTTGTGAGGAACAAGGCAAGACTAGTTGCAAAAGGGTTCTCTCAAGTTGAAGGTTTGGATTTTGGAGAGACCTTTGCACCGGTTGCAAGGTTAGAAGCCATTCGTATCCTCCTTGCATATGCATCACATCATGAAATGAAATTATATCAAATAGATGTGAAAAGTGCATTTTAAATGGCTTTATTAATGAACTAGTCTATGTTGATCAACCTCCCGGGTTTGAAGACTCTAGATATCATAATCATGTTTATAGGTTGTCTAAGGCGCTATATGGGCTTAAGCAAGCCCCAAGAGCTTGGTATGAGCGGCTTTGGGACTTCCTCATTGAAAAAGGCTTCACTATTGGAAAGGTCGACACCACACTATTCACCAAGAAGCTTGATGGAAATATCTTCATTTGTCAAGTATATGTTGATGATATCATCTTTGGATCATCAAATGAAGATTCTTGCAAAGAATTTGATGAATTGATGTCGAAGGAGTTCGAGATGTCCATAATTGGTGAGCTTATATTCTTTCTTGGTTTTCTAAGTCAAGCAATTGAGAGAAGGGATCTTCATCTCTCAAGAGAAATATACAAAAGATGTTCTCAAGAGATTCAAGATGGATGAATGTAAGCCAATCAAGATACCAATGCCTACTAATGGACATCTCTACCTAGATGAGGGAGGTAACAAAGTTGATCAAACTCTCTACCATTTTATGATTGGTAGCTTATTGTATTTAACCGCATCTAGGCCCGACATCATGTTTAGCGTGTGTATGTGTGCAAGATTTTAAGCTCATCCTAAGGAAACTCATTTAATTGCCGTAAAAAGAATCCTTAGGTATCTTAAGTACACACCAAGCATTGGCCTTTGGTATTCAAAATGAGCTAGATTTGAACTAATTGACTATTTCGATTTGGATTATGCCAGATGCAAAGTTGATAGAAAAAGCACATCCGGAGGGTGCCATTTGCTTGGTAGATCACTTGTGTCTTGGTCCTCCAAGAAACAAAATAGTGTGGCTTTGTCCACCGCCGAAGCGAAATACATTGCCGCGGGTGTTTGTTGTGCACAAATATTATACATGAAACAAATTTTGCTAGACTATGATGTAGTTCTAGAAAAAGTACCTCTTTTGTGCAACAATGAAAGTGCGGTAAAACTTGCAAACAACCTGGTTCAACACTCTCGCACCAAGCACATAGATATCCGCCATCACTTTCTAAGAGATCATGTTGCTAAAAATGATATATCACTAGAAGGTGTAAGAACCGAAGATCAATTAGCGGATATCTTCACTAAACCGCTAGATGAGGCTACATTTTGTAGATTGCGGAACAAGCTCAATGTACTTGATTTTAGTAACTTCACTAAAAGATGAGATTGTGTTGTCCCTTGCATTCATTGTAATATACAACATGTTTATTTCATGGCAATGCATGTAGAGCTTGTCTAACATGGTTAAGATAACCATCGAAAAGCGTGTGAAGAAGCTTAACCTTGGATCAAACTTGACAAGCAACTAGATTTACTTACAAGTATTGCATATGCATGTTTGTTGATTTGTCGTTTTGTTCCATTTGCCCTATTATTGCCTATTTTCTTAAAAAAATTATAGCCTAAGGCAAAATATTTTAAAAAACTTGAGGGTTTAAGAGAGGTCACTCACATCAGTCCCAATTTGTGTTTATTTGCATCTTATTGGAGTTGGGACTTGATTGGGAACAGGCAGCGCGAAGAAACTTTGAAGATTTGCTGGAAAATGCTGACCGGACGCTGCACTGGACTCTGATGTCCAGTGTCCGGTCAGTTCATAGGAGGTGAACTGAAGCTAAAGGAGTGACCGGACTCTGCGTTTGTGCGTCCGGTCAGGAAGGATTCCAGCGTCCGGTCGATCTGCATGGCGTTAAAGGCATCTAACTGGACCCTGGCTGCGTCCGGTCATGGACCACCGGACGTGTCCGGTCACGATTTCAGAGGAATTGGACCTCTCTAGAATCGACCGGACGCTGGGTGGTAGCGTCCGGTCGCTACCACGGGAGCATCCGGTCAGTAGATAACGTGCGGAATCAGATCTCCTTCCCTGTTTCCTTCTCTGTTATGCGTGGGGTCCTCATTTAACCATAGCCGTCACGAGCGTTCTTGACCTAACCCCGTACGCCGCCATCACCGAGCCTCTCGTACACCGTGCCCTAGCCGCCGCAGCTCTCCCGTGCCTGAGCACCGCACCGCAGCAGCCGCCGTCTCCACACCGCCGCTGTCCCGAGCCTCCACCTCCACACAGCCGCGCCCGTGCTGAACCACCGCCGCCACCTGTGCCATTGTTCCCGCGCGCCACCGCAGAGAGCCCGTGTGCCTGCTTGCGCTGACCACGCCGCACCACTGCCCCAGTGCCCTACCTTCACGCCAGCGCAGCTTGTGTTGTCTCCACCGCTCTGGTAAGGCCCTGACCTAACACCGTCATACCCTAATACCGCACTGCTATCAAGCATTGATTTCAAAGCACATCCAGGGTCACCGATTCATCGAAGTGCTTCGCCAACCATAACCCTAGCCCGGTTCCGAGGTTCCCTGCGTGACGTCTCTTCTTTTCTTGGATCGCCGGTTCGTCAGGTAGCATGCCAGTCGCTTCAATTTCGTACCTACATTGCTTGCTTCCTAGGATTTTCGCATCTATTAGATATATCGTATTTACTTGTATATCCATCTATTCCATCGTGCAGCGAGTCGGTGCCGTTGAGATCGTGTGGCAGTTGTCAGTCAACTCGGAGCCAAGCTCGCGAGTACGGAAGTGTCAGGGCAGTTACTCTTGACAGCGGCAGTTGTTCTTGTTGGCAGCAGTTGATCTTTTCAGATGGCTCGCATGAAGAATGTCGGGGGTGGTCCAGGAGATGATGATCGGAGGCCTCCGCCTCGCCTACCTGTAGATCCAAAAGGCAAGGCGACAAAGACAGTTGTAGCCAAGAAGAGGAAGGTACCGAATCAGAGAGACAGCTCATGCAAAGGCGATTCTTGCAGAGGCCATGAGCGTCTTAGAGAGGAGGTGCTTTCGCGATGGGGTTGTGATTGCAGATCAGCAGCTTACACACCAAGACAGAGGGCAGCGATTGAGGAGGTGAGCATTTTCATGGCGATCCACCGTACTATGACAATGGCGAGATGGCGTCTTCCCGTTGTGGATCCTCACCCTCGAAGTCTGGCAACAGAGTCACAAAGAAGCAGCCCCACCAGCAGAGCCTCAGCCAGCTCAGGAGACTCAGGAGGGCCAGCAGGTCAAGGAGGCCGAGGAGACCGAGCAGGCACCACAGCCACAGCTTCGCCGCTCGGGTCGTACACGAGTTCTAGTCTCACCGAGGCCACCTACGCAGCGGAGAGGTTCGCGTCCACCGCCCAAATGACAGGGTCCTCCCCCAGTGACCCATCTTGACTTAAGGGCCACCACTCACCCTGGGCATTCGGTCAGACCAAACCGATCGGTTCGGTTCCTCGGTCATTCGGTCAATTCGGTCATCAGAAACCTGGGACCGATCGGTCTTTGCAAAAAACGAAGACCGAGGAAGCTCGGTCTCGATTAGTTCGGTTCGGTCTCGGTCACGACCGAACTAACTGGACCTGAGTAGCAGCCACAAACAATAGCGAATCTATAGCAATTTTCAACAAAGATGCTTGCTATTTGAAGGCAAAAAATAACAACACAATATATAAAACAAACCACACATTATTATGACAAGTTCTAGCACACAACTTTCTCGGTTCTTACAAATCACAATCACACATAATGACATTCTGAACGAAGTCTATAGAACTACTGGTCGGTTCGGTCACTTCGGTTAACCGACACATATGACCAAACTTCTATCGGTTACTTGGTTAGTTAGGAGCGGGATCGAACTCATGACCGAACTTTTCGGTCTCGGTCTTTCGGTCTCGGTCTCGGTCTTTTCGGTTCGGTCTTGGTCTTGATTAAATGCCCAGAGTTAGCCACCACGGCCAAATAGGTGCAAAGCAGACTTCGCCCGTGGAGTTTGATGTGTGTTTTCTCCTCAGGAGGGATGAGAGAGCAACAGAGGGTTTCTACACGCCTTTGCGGGAGGATTTCTACAATGCTTATCTCAACAGTGGGGCAGTGTTCAAATCTCAGCGGGTTTGCGGTATAGAGTCTATTGTGGCAGCAGTTGGAGAGCATATCCGCCCTAACTTATCATATTTGCTTGGGTGATCCGATCTGATTGGCCCGACTAAATCATTGCTGACCCGCCAACCAGCCCTTAGGTTTTGGTGTTTTACGCCAAAGGAGAGAGGTTCGAGTATGTAGACTCGGGGGAGCGACATTTAGGGGAGCTAGTTAGCTATTAGTCTTTTATATACATTTGGAGTCTTATTTATGTGATACACTATTACTATTATGCATTCGTGTGTTTACTTTCATGCATACTATTATATCTATGTGATAGTGATATCTACGTGATTGTGATATATGACATGTGTGCTCTCTACTTTGAATTCTTTAATATGTCATATCACTTGAGCTAGGCTCATTTGCCTTTGCTTCCGCGTTTTTACTCCGATGCAAATGAGTCTTTCTTATTGTACTCATGCTTATTTCATATCATTTGAGTACATCATGATGGCTTGGGTTATATAAGCTTGACTAACTCTTTTGTTCTTATTGCTAAAAGCTTATATGATCCAAGCATGTTAAAAACCTCAACTCTTTCATATACTCGAGGTTGTATTGTCATCAATCACCAAAAAGGGAGAGATTGAAAACATCTAGGCCCCTAATTGGGTTTCGATGATTAATGACAATATAAGATTACTGTGACTAACGTGTGTTTTGCAGAGGCAATTAAGTTAGGTCACAATAATGGAGATCGATTGGGCAATCAAGGTTGTCATGCCCCTACGATGGAAATCGTTTCGGTTTTCAAAGGATGGACGACAAGGTTAAGGATGACTAATTCTAAGTGCCGTTTGGAGTTGAAGAGACACTTAGAGTAGTTTAGGACTTTGTTTTTCCTTTGACCGTACTATTAAGGGGGTATGGACGGGTAGCTTGACCTAGGTGAGTCTAGTGAGTTAGGTGTGGTGCACACTTGTTAAAACTAGCACTAGGTAGCTCCTAAATATGACTAAGATCCTTTGGAGCAAACTTCATTCATATATGATTGAGAGTTGGAAGTGAATGGAGGGTCAAAGACTGACCAGACGCTGGCTTCGGTACGACCGGACGCTGGCTGCAGGGTCCGGTCAGTTCATTTGACTGAGGTGAACTAGTCCGGTTTGACCGGACGCTGGAGAGGTCAAGTGACCGGACGCTGAGGGCCAGCGTCCGGTCGACTCCAGTAAGGTTCCAGAGAAGAGAATCTGCGACCGGACGTGTCCGGTCAGTGCTGATCGGACCCTGGGGGTTCAGCGTCCGGTCGACTCCAGTAAGGTTCCAGTTAGGGTTATTTGCGACCGGACGCGTCCGGTCAGTGGTGACCGGACCCTGCCTGCGTCCGGTCAACACTTAAACACTGGTGTGCGGGTTGAACTGACCGGAGCGTCCGGTTACCCCGCAGAGGCACATAACGGTTCGTTTTTCAGCCCATATTATAAATAGAAGTTCCACTCGTGTGTGGAGTCACTTTTGCTCATTTCAACAGCTGAAACACGCCTTAGAGAGTGCCAAGAAGAGTAAGGTCCTAGTGAGGTGATTGGGATTTGAGAATCCAAAGAGAGCCCTCATTAGTGAAGATCAAGAGTAGCAAAGTGTGCATCCACCCTTCTCCCTAGGCTTGTTGTGGTCAAGTGAGAGTTCGTGCTTGTTACTCTTGGTGATCGTCATCACCTAGACGACTTGGTGGTGACTGGGAGCTTGGTGATCATCCGGAGAGCTTGTGGATGACCCAACTCAAGTTGTAAGCGGTTGTGGGTGATTCTCCGTGACGGAGTGTCAAAGAATCAACCCGTAGAGAGCACTTGATCCTTGCGCGGATCAAGGAGGAGCTACACCCTTGCGTGGGTGCTCCAACGAGGACTAGTGGGGAGTGACGACTCTCCGATAACTCGACAAAACATCGCCGCGTTTCCTATCCTCTCTTTACTTTGACCATTTCAATTCTTGTCATTTACATTCCTAGAATTGTATACATTTTTCTTCAAAGCGTAACCTCGTGTTTTCTATCAGTGTTCTTTCTAGTTCCACGATCTTTTGCAGCCTGAGTTGTCTTGATGTTAAGCCAAAACGCAACTTTGTCCTTTCGGGATGCTAGCCAAGAAGGTGAAAAAAAAGGCTGATGAAGTGGAAAAGGCAAAGTCTTGTCAACTTGAATTTGGGAGTTATTGTCTCGGTCCATTGAGCACAAAGAAATAATGAAAGATCATATAGTGAAAAGGCTAAAAGATCAACTCTTCAGTAGCACGCTCATACTATCCAAGCATTGCAAAACTTCAAGGACGAGAAGCTCGACTCGGAAATGAAGCAAAACATACAAGACCATGAAAGGATTCTTAGTGTATCAACAGTTGATGCTGATCTACCATCCTGTAAGAATTAAATTTTACTTCTTAAGATCATAGTTCCGTGTGATGATTAGTGTTAAAGCTGATTGTGCGATGACTATGTTACTATAAGAACAAATTTTATTACATTGAATTGGGTGTCCTATAAGTTAAGATGATCTATTTTTTTTCTCGAATGCCCGTTAGGGAATATATTTATGTCTTAAAGAGACAAGGAGATTTAATTCAATCTAGGGGCGTTATTTCCAATCATCGGTAGGGCTTAATACTTAGATAATTTGAATGACAAGTTGTTTTGTGATTTCAGTATCAACGAAGGATGAAGCGGATGGAGCGAACATTAGTGAGAGCCAAATCTTACACGATGAGATTGTAAGAATGTTGACAGGAAGCTTCATGAGATACTTGATATGACCGAGGATGAAGCTCATTTTCATATGAAGCGAGTGCATTCCTCTACAATCTCGGTGCCCGACATTGCCGAAAAGTCATCATTGCCTATCTATGAGGTTGACACTAGAATATTTCAAATCATCTTCATTGGATTCTGATGATTCTCCTGGCAAGTTCAATGAGTCCGAATACAGGCACTATGTTATACTATCTAGGAACGTTATTGCGGCTTCAGTAGTGATCAACTCAATCTGTGACCAGTTGTAAGGTATTTGGCTGATATTTACAATGTTAAATCTATACACTATCTTCTTCGAAATGTGCATCCCCAAAGATACTCACTTTGTCTTTTTTGCGGGAGCCGAGCTACCTTGCTTTTCATATCCTAACTGATGCTCGAACTTCTATGCCATGAAACACTTGGTTTGCCGAGAATTCATATAAAAATGCAGCTATCCATGTCCTAAACTACGAGGCCATTATTTTGGAGAGACTTCCAAAGTATACTATCTGGCAAATTGTATTTGCGGAGGAGTTCCGTGTTCTCATTAGGAGCATTAAGCGACCCTCTTGAAAACACAAGAATGAAATACATGTCACTTTTCACCCACTCACATTTCATTATTCCGAAATATTCAAGTATCTAAACAAGGTGGTTGTGTTGGATGACGATGTAGTTGTTCAACGTGATCTGTCTTTCTTGTGGAATATTGATATGGGAGACAAGGTAAATAAATATTTGTCGTCGAATTTTGTGGTGCAAACTGGGTGAAATGAAAAATGTCTTGGGTAAAACAACATATGATCCCAAGTCGTGTGCATGGATGTCGGGGTGAATTTGATTAATTTGGATAAATGGAGGGAGCATAATGTTACCGAGAACTATCTGTTGCTCATGAAAAAGGTTAGTATTGTTCCGAGCCGATAAATTCATGCTATAGAATGTTATAAAAGGGGATGCTTGCATTAGGTGGTATGCCTTTCTATTTTGGCATGTTTTACAGGCTTGAAAGAAATTTTCAGTGCCATCAAATAGTTTGCTTTCTTTCATTTTTCGTTGAATTTTCTCCAATAGAACTTTGAAAAGCGATAGTATGTTTTAGTGTATTTCAGATGTTTCTTCATATTGTCAGCTAGTTATTTATCTCATTATTCTTGTTTTGTTACAGTTCAAAGTCAAGGATGAGCTGTCCTATGACGGCAAAGACATTTCCTCTAAGCTTGCTATCCTTGCAACATCTAATATATCCCCTAGATGAAAAATTGACCCTTCTTTGGACTTGGATATGATTATGGAATTGATGAAGAGGTTGCGCGAGATCTGCATCATTGCACTACAATGGCAACATGAAACCTTGGCTTGAATTAGGTATACCGGACTACAAGAAATCTTGGAAGAGGTTTCTTGTCCGAGGAGATCGATTTATGGACGAGTGCAACGTAAATCCGTGATGCGGTTGGACCCAAATCGAACAATTAAATAAATCTGTGGACGCAGATTGGACCTGAAATCGAACAATTGGAATAGATGGCTACATCAGCTAGCCTTCTTGAAGTCAAATTGTGGAAGAGAACGAATTCTAGTGGTGGAGCCAGGATTTTTTTTGAGTTGGATATTCCCAACATGGAAGTAGTAAATACAAAAGTATATACGGTGGTATAAATTTGAGTAAATCTTTGGAGACTATGTGATCCATCGACCACCCTCTAGTGCCGCTTCGCTCTTTCTAACAAATATTTCAAATCAGTCGACTTCATCTTACAAAACCTTCATGACATACAGATAAATATACATGCCACAAAACAATATAACAATGTCAATAATTGCGCTATAAAATTTGGATTTGGGATATAGAGAAGTGAATTATTGCAAAACATGCCCTTGTACCCTGCTAGTCCGTCTAGCTCCACAAACCCTAACATATATTAAGATCTAACTAAGTACACCGATAGACCGGCCATATAGGTAAAATGACACTAGCATATACTCATTCTATCTCAAAATAGTTGACACTTTAGCTATGAATCTCGACAAATAATTAGCTGAAGTGTTAACTAGTTTAGGACAAAGAGAGTAGTCAACAACAAGATAAATTATTAGCCATAGTCTACTTTATATCTGGGCCTTGTTTAGTTGCTCCTAACTCCCAATTTTGGCACTATGCAAAAAGAAGATTACCCGTCACATCAAACTTGTGGTACATACATGAAGTACTAAATGTAGACGAAATCAAAAACTAATTGCACAGTTAGGTTGTACTTTGCGAGACGAACGTTTTGAGCCTAATTAGTCAACGATTGGACAATTATTACCAAATACAAACGAAATGCTACATTACGCTACAGTAACGCACAATGAATCCGGCGGCGCCGAATTCGGCCAACTAAACAAGGCTCTGATGATAGGGTAGAACATGATCGACGTGATGCCACCAGAAAAGACAGATGGAGGGAGCTAATACTACTTGCACCGATTAATTACTAGTACAAGTACTTTCTTAGGTGCACAACACAACGGCCGCCCGATGCTTGATGGTTTTTTGTTTTGGAAGCCAGTACGACCGACGAGGTGGTGCAGTGCAGGCTGAAGAGATATATATGGGCATTGTGCAATGTGCACTCCTCCTGGAATGGACTGCTGGAGGGCGTCAACGTCGTCTCATGTTATTGAGAACATCTAGGCTCCTAATTGGGTTTCGGTGATTAATGACAATATAAGATTACTATGACTAATGTGTGTTTTGCAGAAGCAATTAAGTTAGGTCACGATAATGGAGATCGATTAGGCAATCAAGGTTGTCATACCCCTACGATGGAAATCGTTTCGGTTTTCAAAGGATGGACGACAAAGTTAAGGATGACTAATTCTAAGTGCCGTTTAGAGTTGAAGAGACACTTAGAGTAGTTTAGGACTTTGTTTTTCCTTTGACCGTACTATTAAGGGGGTATGGACGGGTAGCTTGACCTAGGTGAGTCTAGTGAGTTAGGTGTGGTGCACACTTGTTAAAACTAGCACTAGGTAGCTCCTAAATATGACTAAGATCCTTTGGAGCAAACTTCATTCATATATGATTGAGAGTTGGAAGTGAATGGAGGGTCAAAGACCCACTGACGACGAAAGCTTGATGCGACCGACGGACGGCCGGGCAGGGGTCCGGTCAGTTCATTTGACTGAGGTGAACTAGTCCGGTTTGACCGGACGCTGGAGAGGTCAAGTGACCGGACGCTGAGGGCCAGCGTCCGGTCGACTCCAGTAAGGTTCCAGAGAAGAGAATCTGCGACCGGACGTGTCCGGTCAGTGCTGATCGGACCCTGGGGGTTCAGCGTCCGGTCGACTCCAGTAAGGTTCCAGTTAGGGTTATTTGCGACCGGACGCGTCCGGTCAGTGGTGACCGGACCCTGCCTGCGTCCGGTCAACACTTAAACTGCTAGTGTCTTGGGTTGAACTGACCGGAGCGTCCGGTTACCCCGCAGAGGCACATAACGGTTCGTTTTTCAGCCCATATTATAAATAGAAGTTCCACTCGTGTGTGGAGTCACTTTTGCTCATTTCAACAGCTGAAACACGCCTTAGAGAGTGCCAAGAAGAGTAAGGTCCTAGTGAGGTGATTGGGATTTGAGAATCCAAAGAGAGCCCTCATTAGTGAAGATCAAGAGTAGCAAAGTGTGCATCCACCCTTCTCCCTAGGCTTGTTGTGGTCAAGTGAGAGTTCGTGCTTGTTACTCTTGGTGATCGTCATCACCTAGACGACTTGGTGGTGACTGGGAGCTTGGTGATCATCCGGAGAGCTTGTGGATGACCCAACTCAAGTTATGGCGGTTGTGGGTGATTCTCCGTGACGGAGTGTCAAAGAATCAACCCGTAGAGAGCACTTGATCCTTGCGCGGATCAAGGAGGAGCTACACCCTTGCGTGGGTGCTCCAACGAGGACTAGTGGGGAGTGACGACTCTCCGATAACTCGACAAAACATCGCCGCGTTTCCTATCCTCTCTTTACTTTGACCATTTCAATTCTTGTCATTTACATTCCTAGAATTGTATACATTTTTCTTCAAAGCGTAACCTCGTGTTTTCTATCAGTGTTCTTTCTAGTTCCACCTGATCTTTTGCAGCTGAGTTGTCTTGATGTTACGCCAAAACGCAACCTTTGTCCTTTCGTGGATGCTAGCCAAGAAGGTGAAAAGGCTGATGAAGTGGAAAAGGCAAAGTCTTGTCAACTTGAATTTGGGAGTTATTGTCTCGGTCCATTGAGCACAAAGAAATAATGAAAGATCATATAGTGAAAAGGCTAAAAGATCAACTCTTCGTAGCACGCTCATACTATCCAAGCATTGCAAAACTTCAAGGACAGAAGCTCGACTCGTGAAATGAAGCAAAACATACAAGACCATGAAAGGATTCTTAGTGTATCAACAGTTGATGCCGATCTACCATCCTGTAAGAATTAAATTTTACTTCTTAAGATCATAGTTCCGTGTGATGATTAGTGTTAAAGCTGATTGTGCGATGACTATGTTACTATAAGAACAAATTTTATTACATTGAATTCGGGTGTCCTATAAGTTAAGATGATCTATTTTTTTTCTCGAATGCCCGTTAGGGAATATATTTATGTCTTAAAGAGACAAGGAGATTTAATTCAATCTAGGGCGTTATTTCCAATCATCGGTGAGGGCTTAATACTTAGATAATTTGAATGACAAGCTGTTTTGTGATTTCAATATCAACGAAAGGATGAAGCGGATGGAGCGAACATTAGTGAGAGCCAAATCTTACATGATGAGATTGTAAGAATGTTGACAGAAGCTTTCGCCAGATACTTGATATGGCCGAGGATGAAGCTCATTTTCATATGAAGCAGAGTGCATTCCTCTACAATCTCGGTGCCCGGACATTGCGAAAAGTCATCATTGCCTATCTATGAGGTTGACACTAGAATATTTCAAATCATCTTCATTGGATTCTCGATGATTCTCCGGCAAGTTCGATGAGTCCGAATACGGGCACTATGTTATACTATCTAGGAACGTTATTGCGGCTTCACAGAGTGATCAACTCAACTGTGACCCGGTTGTAAGGTATTTGGTGATATTTACAATGTTAAATCTATACACTATCTTCTCGAAATTTGTGCATCCCCAAAGATACTTTGGTCTTTTTTTGGGAGCCAGAGCTACCTTGCTTTTCATATCCTAACGATGCTCGAACTTCTATGCCATGAAACACTTTGGTTTGCCAGAATTCATATAAAATGCAGCTATCCATGTCCTAAACTACGAGGCCATTATTTTGGAGAGACTTCCAAAGTATACTATCTGGCAATATGTTTGCGGAGGAGTTCCGTGTTCTCATTAGGAGCATTAAGCGACCCTCTGAAAACACAAGAATGAAATACTGTCACTTTTCACCACTCACATTTCATTATTCCGAAATATTCAAGTATCTAAACAAGGTGGTTGTGTTGGATGACGATGTAGTTGTTCAACGTGATCTGTCTTTCTTGTGGAATATTGATATGGGAGACAAGGTAAATGGCGCTGTCGAATTTTGTGGTCTCAAACTGGGTGAAATGAAAAATGTCTTGGGTAAAACAACATATGATCCCAAGTCGTGTGCATGGATGTCGGGGGTGAATTTGATTAATTTGGATAAATGGAGGGAGCATAATGTTACCGAGAACTATCTCATTGCTCATGAAAAAGGTTAGTATTGTTCCGAGCCAAGTAAATTCATGCTATAGAATGTTATAAAAGGGGATGCTTGCATTAGGTGGTATGCCTTTCTATTTTGGCATGTTTTACAGTGCTTGAAAGAAATTTTCGAGTGCCATCAAATAGTTTGCTTTCTTTCATTTTTCGTTGAATTTTCTCCAATAGAACTTTGAAAACGATAGTATGTTTTAGTGTATTTCAGATGTTTCTTCATATTGTCAGCTAGTTATTTATCTCATTATTCTTGTTTTGTTACAGTTCAAAGTCAAGGATGAGTCATTCCTATGACGAGCAACATTTCCTCTAAGCTTGCTATCCTTGCAACATCTAATATATCCCCTAGATGAAAAATTGACCCTTGCTTTGGACTTGGATATGATTATGGAATTGATGAAGAGGTTGCGCGAGAGATCGCATCATTGCACTACAATGGCAACATGAAACCTTGGCTTGAATTAGGTATACCGGACTACAAGAAGTACTTGGAAGAGGTTTCTTGTCCGAGGAGATCGATTTATGGACGAGTGCAACGTAAATCCGTGATGCGGTTGGACCCGAAATCGAACAATTATGTAAATCTGTGACGCAGCTTGGACCTGAAATCGAACAATTGGAATAGATGGCTACATCACCTAGCCTTCTTCAAGTCAAATTGTGGAAGAGAACGAATTCTAGTGGTGGAGCCAGGATTTTTTTGAGTTGGATATTCCCAACATGGAAGTAGTAAATACAAAAGTATATACGGTGGTATAAATTTGAGTAAATGCTTTGGAGACTATGTGATCCATCGACCACCCTCTAGTGCCGCTCGCTCTTTCTAACAAATATTTCAAATCAATCGACTTCATCTTACAAAACCTTCATGACATACAGATAAATATACATGCCACAAAACAATATAACAATGTCAATAATTGCGCTATAAAATTTGGATTTGGGATATAGAGAAGTGAATTATTGCAAAACATGCCCTTGTACCACTCGCTAGTCCGTCTAGCTCCACAAACCCTAACATATATTAAGATCTAACTAAGTACACCGATAGACCGCCATATAGGTAAAATGACACTAGCATATACTCATTCTATCTCAAAATAGTTGACACTTTAGCTATGAATCTCGACAAATAATTAGCTGAAGTGTTAACTAGTTTAGGACAAAGAGAGTAGTCAACAACAAGATAAATTATTAGCCATAGTCTACTTTATATCTGGGCCTTGTTTAGTTGCTCCTAACTCCCAATTTTGGCACTATGCAAAAGAGAAGATTACTGTCACATCAAACTTGTGGTACATACATGGAGTACTAAATGTAGACGAAATCAAAAACTAATTGCACAGTTAGGTTGTACTTTGCGAGACGAACGTTTTGAGCCTAATTAGTCAACGATTGGACAATTATTACCAAATACAAACGAAATGCTACATTACGCTACAGTAACGCACAATGAATCCGGCGGCGCCGAATTCGGCCAACTAAACAAGGCTCTGATGATAGGGTAGAACATGATCGACGTGATGCCACCAGAAAAGACAGATGGAGGGAGCTAATACTACTTGCACCGATTAATTACTAGTACAAGTACTTTCTTAGGTGCACAACACAACGGCCGCCCGATGCTTGATGGTTTTTTGTTTTGGAAGCCAGTACGACCGACGAGGTGGTGCAGTGCAGGCTGAAGAGATATATATGGGCATTGTGCAATGTGCACTCCTCCTGGAATGGACTGCTGGAGGGCGTCAACGTCGTCTCATGTTATTGAGAACATCTAGGCTCCTAATTGGGTTTCGGTGATTAATGACAATATAAGATTACTATGACTAATGTGTGTTTTGCAGAAGCAATTAAGTTAGGTCACGATAATGGAGATCGATTAGGCAATCAAGGTTGTCATACCCCTACGATGGAAATCGTTTCGGTTTTCAAAGGATGGACGACAAAGTTAAGGATGACTAATTCTAAGTGCCGTTTAGAGTTGAAGAGACACTTAGAGTAGTTTAGGACTTTGTTTTCCTTTGACCAGTACTATTAAGGGGGTATATGGACGGGTAGCTTGACCTAGGTGAGTCTAGTGAGTTAGGTGTGGTGCACACTTGTTAAAACTAGCACTAGGTAGCTCCTAAATATGACTAAGATCCTTTGGAGCAAACTTCATTCATATATGATTGAGAGTTGGAAGTGAATGGAGGGTCAAAGACTGACCAGACGCTGGCTTCGGTACGACCGGACGCTGGCTGCAGGGTCCGGTCAGTTCATTTGACTGAGGTGAACTAGTCCGGTTTGACCGGACGCTGGAGAGGTCAAGTGACCGGACGCTGAGGGCCAGCGTCCGGTCGACTCCAGTAAGGTTCCAGAGAAGAGAATCTGCGACCGGACGTGTCCGGTCAGTGCTGATCGGACCACAGGGGTTCAAAGTCCATCCCACGACTCGAAAGAAGGTTCCAGTTAGGGTTATTTGCGACCGGACGCGTCCGGTCAGTGGTGACCGGACCCTGCCTGCGTCCGGTCAACACTTAAACACTGGTGTGCGGGTTGAACTGACCGGAGCGTCCGGTTACCCCGCAGAGGCACATAACGGTTCGTTTTTCAGCCCATATTATAAATAGAAGTTCCACTCGTGTGTGGAGTCACTTTTGCTCATTTCAACAGCTGAAACACGCCTTAGAGAGTGCCAAGAAGAGTAAGGTCCTAGTGAGGTGATTGGGATTTGAGAATCCAAAGAGAGCCCTCATTAGTGAAGATCAAGAGTAGCAAAGTGTGCATCCACCCTTCTCCCTAGGCTTGTTGTGGTCAAGTGAGAGTTCGTGCTTGTTACTCTTGGTGATCGTCATCACCTAGACGACTTGGTGGTGACTGGGAGCTTGGTGATCATCCGGAGAGCTTGTGGATGACCCAACTCAAGTTATAGCGGTTGTGGGTGATTCTCCGTGACGGAGTGTCAAAGAATCAACCGTGAGAGCACTTGATCCTTGCGCGGATCAAGGAGGAGCTACACCCTTGCGTGGGTGCTCCAACGAGGACTAGTGGGGAGTGACGACTCTCAGATAACTCGACAAAACATCGCCATGCTTTCCTATCCTCTCTTTACTTTGACCATTTCAATTCTTGTCATTTACATTCCTAGAATTGTATACATTTTTCTTCAAAGCGTAACCTCGTGTTTTCTATCGTGTTCTTTCTAGTTCCACCGATCTTTTGCACTGAAGTTGTCTTGATGTTCGCCAAAAACGCAACCTCGTCCCTTTCGGGATGCTAGCCAAGAAGGTGAAAAGGTCGATGAAGTGGAAAAGGCAAAGTCTTGTCAACTTGAATTTGGGAGTTATTGTCTACGGTCCATTGAGCACAAAGAAATAATGAAAGATCATATAGTGAAAAAGCTAAAAGATCAACTCTTCGTAGCACGCTCATACTATCCAAGCATTGCAAAACTTCAAGGACGAGGAAGCTCGACTCGTGAAATGAAGCAAAACATACAAGACCATGAAAGGATTCTTAGTGTATCAACAGTTGATGCTTTGATCTACCATCCTCAGAAGAATTAAATTTTACTTCTTAAGATCATAGTTCCGTGTGATGATTAGTGTTAAAGCTGATTGTGCGATGACTATGTTACTATAAGAACAAATTTTATTACATTGAATTCGGGTGTCCTATAAGTTAAGATGATCTATTTTTTTTTCCTAATGCCCGTTAGGGAATATATTTATGTCTTAAAGAGACAAGGAGATTTAATTCAATCTAGGGCGTTATTTCCAATCATCGGTGAGGGCTTAATACTTAGATAATTTGAATGACAAGTTGTTTTGTGATTTCAAAGATCAACGTAAGGATGAAGCGAGATGGAGCGAACATTAGTGAGAGCCAAATCTTGCACAATGAGATTGTAAGAATGTTGACGGAAGCTTCGCGGATACTTGATATGACCGAGGATGAAGCTCATTTTCATATGAAGCGAGTGCATTCCTCTACAATCTCGGTGCCCGGACATTTGCCGAAAAGTCATCATTGCCTATCTATGAGGTTGACACTAGAATATTTCAAATCATCTTCATTGGATTCGATGATTCTCCCAGCAAGTTCAATGAGTCCGAATCGAGCACTATGTTATACTATCTAGGAACGTTATTGCGGCTTCTGTAGTGATCAACTCAAATCGTGACCAGCTTGTAAGGTATTTAATGATATTTACAATGTTAAATCTATACACTATCTTCTCGAAATGTGCATCCCCAAAGATACTCATTTGGTCTTTTTTGCAGGAGCCGTGCTACCTTGCTTTTCATATCCTAACCGATGCTCGAACTTCTATGCCATGAAACACCGGGTTTGCCAGAATTCATATAAAAATGCAGACTATCCATGTCCTAAACTACGAGGCCATTATTTTGGAGAGACTTCCAAAGTATACTATCCGGCAAATTGTATTTGCGGAGGAGTTCCGTGTTCTCATTAGGAGCATTAAGCGACCTCTCGAAAACACAAGAATGAAATACTGTCACTTTTCAGCCACTCACATTTCATTATTCCGAAATATTCAAGTATCTAAACAAGGTGGTTGTGTTGGATGACGATGTAGTTGTTCAACGTGATCTGCCTTTCTTGTGGAATATTGATATGGGAGACAAGGTAAATGGCGCATTTGTCGAATTTTGTGGTCTCAAATCAGTGAAATGAAAATGTCTTGGGTAAAACAGCATATGATCCCAAGTCGTGTGCATGGATGTCGGGGTGAATTTGATTAATTTGGATAAATGGAGGAGCATAATGTTACCGAGAACTATCTGCTGCTCATGAAAAAGGTTAGTATTGTTCCGGCCAAGAAATTCATGCTATAGAATGTTATAAAAGGGGATGCTTGCATTAGGTGGTATGCCTTTCTATTTTGGCATGTTTTACGGGCTTGAAAGAAATTTTCAATTGCCATCAAATAGTTTGCTTTCTTTCATTTTTCGTTGAATTTTCTCCAATAGAACTTTGAAAACGATAGTATGTTTTAGTGTATTTCAGATGTTTCTTCATATTGTCACTAGTTATTTATCTCATTATTCTTGTTTTGTTACAGTTCAAAGTCAAGGATGAGCTGTCCTATGAAAAGCAAAAAGATTTCCTCTAAGCTTGCTATCCTTGCAACATCTAATATATCCCCTAGATGAAAAATTGACCCTTGCTGGACTTGGATATGATTATGGAATTGATGAAGAGGTTGCGCGAGATCCATCATTGCACTACAATGGCAACATGAAACCTTGGCTTGAATTAGGTATACCGGACTACAAGAAGTCTTTGGAAGAGGTTTCTTGTCCGAGGAGATCGATTTATGGACGAGTGCAACGTAAATCTGTGATGCGGTTGGACCCGAAATCGTAACAATTATGTAAATCAGTGACGCAGCTTGGACTGAAATCGAGAACAATTGGAATAGATGGCTACATCAGCTAGCCTTCATCAAGTCAAATTGTGGAAGAGAACGAATTCTAGTGGTGGAGCCAGATTTTTTTTTGAGTTGGATATTCCCAACATGGAAGTAGTAAATACAAAAGTATATACGGTGGTATAAATTTGAGTAAATGTCTTTGGAGACTATGTGATCCATCGACCACCCTCTAGTGCCGCTCGCTCTTTCTAACAAATATTTCAAATCAATCGACTTCATCTTACAAAACCTTCATGACATACTGATAAATATACATACATGCCACAAAACAATATAACAATGTCAATAATTGCGCTATAAAATTTGGATTTGGGATATAGAGAAGTGAATTATTGCAAAACATGCCCTTGTACCTCGCTAGTCCGTCTAGCTCCACAAACCCTAACATATATTAAGATCTAACTAAGTACACCGATAGACCGCCATATAGGTAAAATGACACTAGCATATACTCATTCTATCTCAAAATAGTTGACACTTTAGCTATGAATCTCGACAAATAATTAGCTGAAGTGTTAACTAGTTTAGGACAAAGAGAGTAGTCAACAACAAGATAAATTATTAGCCATAGTCTACTTTATATCCGGGCCTTGTTTAGTTGCTCCTAACTCCCAATTTTGGCACTATGCAAAAGAAGATTACTGTCACATCAAACTTGTGGTACATACATGGAGTACTAAATGTAGACGAAATCAAAAACTAATTGCACAGCTTAGGTTGTACTTTGCGAGACGAACGCTTTTGAGCCTAATTAGTCAACGATTGGACAATTATTACCAAATACAAACGAAATGCTACATTACGCTACAAGATGCACAATGAATCCGTGGCGCCGAATTCGCCAACTAAACAAGGCTCGATGATAGGGTAGAACATGATCGACGTGATGCCACCGTAAAAGATGATGGAGGGAGCTAATACTACTTGCACCGATTAATTACTAGTACAAGTACTTTCTTAGGTGCACAACACAACGGCCGCCCGATGCTTGATGGTTTTTGTTTTGGAAGCCAATCTGACCGACGAGGTGGTGCAAAGTCAGTGAAGAGATATATATGGGCATTGTGCAATGTGCACTCCTCCCGGAATGGACTGCTTGGAGGGCGTCCAACGTCGCCTCATGTTATTGAGAACATCTAGGCTCCTAATTGGGTTTGGTGATTAATGACAATATAAGATTACTATGACTAATGTGTGTTTTGCGAAGCAATTAAGTTAGGTCACGATAATGGAGATCGATTAGGCAATCAAGGTTGTCATACCCCTCACGATGGAAATCGTTTGGTTTTCAAAGGATGGACGACAAAGTTAAGGATGACTAATTCTAAGTGCCGTTTAGAGTTGAAGAGACACTTAGAGTAGTTTAGGACTTTGTTTTTCCTTTGACCGTACTATTAAGGGGGTATGGACGGGTAGCTTGACCTAGGTGAGTCTAGTGAGTTAGGTGTGGTGCACACTTGTTAAAACTAGCACTAGGTAGCTCCTAAATATGACTAAGATCCTTTGGAGCAAACTTCATTCATATATGATTGAGAGTTGGAAGTGAATGGAGGGTCAAAGACCCACCAGACGGCTGAAGCTTGCGGACGACCGGACGGCCAGGTGGTCCGGGTCGGGCAGTTCATTTGATCGAGGTGAACTAGTCCGGTTTGACCGACGACGGAGAGAATCAAGTGACCGGACGCCGAGGCCAGTCGTCCGGTCGACTCAATGAAGGTTCCAGAGAAGAGAATCTGCGACCGGACGTGTCCGGTCAAGGTGCTTGTCGGACCACAGGGGTTCAAAGCGTCCGGTCGACTCTCAAGAAGGTTCCGATTAGGGTTATTTGCGACCCGGACGCGTCCGTCAAGTGGTGACCGGACCGCCTGCGTCCCCGGTCAACACTTAAACACTGGTGTGTCTTGGGTTGAACTGACCGAGCCGGCCCCCGGTTTCCCCCAGAGGCACATAACGGTTCGTTTTTTCAGCCCATATTATAAATAGAAGTTCCACTCGTGTGTGGAGTCACTTTTGCTCATTTCAACAAATTGAAACACGCCTTAGAGAGTGCCAAGAAGAGTAAGGTCCTAGTGAGGTGATTGGGATTTGAGAATCCAAAGAGAGCCCTCATTAGTGAAGATCAAGAGTAGCAAAGTGTGCATCCACCCTTCTCCCTAGGCTTGTTGTGGTCAAGTGAGAGTTCGTGCTTGTTACTCTTGGTGATCGTCATCACCTAGACGACTTGGTGGTGACTGGGAGCTTGGTGATCATCCGGAGAGCTTGTGGATGACCCAACTCAAGTTGTAAGCGGTTGTGGGTGATTCTCCGTGACGGAGTGTCAAAGAATCAACTCAGAGAGAGCACTTGATCCTTGCGCGGATCAAGGAGGAGCTACACCCTGCGTGGGTGCTCCAACGAGGACTAGTGGGGAGTGACGACTCTCCGATAACTCGACAAAACATCGCCGCGCGTTCCTATCCTCTCTTTACTTTGACCATTTCAATTCTTGTCATTTACATTCCTAGAATTGTATACATTTTTCTTCAAAGCGTAACCTCGTGTTTTCTATCGTTGTTCTTTCTAGTTCCACCTGATCTTTTGCAGCTGAGTTGTGCCGATGTTAAGCCAAAACGCAACTTTGTCCTTTCGGGATGCTAGCCAAGAAGGTGAAAAGGTCGATGAAGTGGAAAAGGCAAAGTCTTGTCAACTTGAATTTGGGAGTTATTGTCTCTGGTCCATTGAGCACAAAGAAATAATGAAAGATCATATAGTGAAAAGGCTAAAAGATCAACTCTTCGTAGCACGCTCATACTATCCAAGCATTGCAAAACTTCAAGGACGTGAAGCTCCGACTCGTGAAATGAAGCAAAACATACAAGACCATGAAAGGATTCTTAGTGTATCAACAGCTTGATGCTTGATCTACCATCCTGTAAAATTAAATTTTACTTCTTAAGATCATAGTTCCGTGTGATGATTAGTGTTAAAGCTGATTGTGCGATGACTATGTTACTATAAGAACAAATTTTATTACATTGAATTCGGGTGTCCTATAAGTTAAGATGATCTATTTTTTTCTGAATGCCCGTTAGGGAATATATTTATGTCTTAAAGAGACAAGGAGATTTAATTCAATCTAGGGGCGTTATTTCCAATCATCGGTGGGGCTTAATACTTAGATAATTTGAATGACAAGTTGTTTTGTGATTTCGGTATCAACGTAAGGATGAAGCGGATGGAGCGAACATTAGTGAGAGCCAAATCTTGCACCTGATGAGATTGTAAGAATGTTGACAGAAGCTTCGCCAGATACTTGATATGACCGAGGATGAAGCTCATTTTCATATGAAGCAGAGTGCATTCCTCTACAATCTCGGTGCCCGGATATATTGCCGAAAAGTCATCATTGCCTATCTATGAGGTTGACACTAGAATATTTCAAATCATCTTCATTGGATTCTCGATGATTCTCCGGCAAGTTCAAGAGTCCGAATACGAGCACTATGTTATACTATCTAGGAACGTTATTGCGGCTTCAGTGGATCAACTCAACTGTGACCAGTTGTAAGGTATTTAGGCCGATATTTACAATGTTAAATCTATACACTATCTTCTCGAAATGTGCATCCCCAAAGATACTCACTTTGGTCTTTTTTGCGGAGCCGAGCTACCTTGCTTTTCATATCCTAACGATGCTCGAACTTCTATGCCATGAAACACTTTGGTTTGCCGAGAATTCATATAAAATGCAGCTATCCATGTCCTAAACTACGAGGCCATTATTTTGGAGAGACTTCCAAAGTATACTATCTGGCAAATGTATTTGCGAGAGGAGTTCCGTGTTCTCATTAGGAGCATTAAGCGACCTCATCGAAAACACAAGAATGAAATACTGTCACTTTTCACCCTCACATTTCATTATTCCGAAATATTCAAGTATCTAAACAAGGTGGTTGTGTTGGATGACGATGTAGTTGTTCAACGTGATCTGCCTTTCTTGTGGAATATTGATATGGGAGACAAGGTAAATGGCGCTGTTGTCGAATTTTGTGGTCTCAAATCGGGTGAAATGAAAAATGTCTTGGGTAAAACAAAGATATGATCCCAAGTCGTGTGCATGGATGTCGGGGGTGAATTTGATTAATTTGGATAAATGGAGGGAGCATAATGTTACCGAGAACTATCTGTTGCTCATGAAAAAGGTTAGTATTGTTCCGTGCCATAAAATTCATGCTATAGAATGTTATAAAAAGGGATGCTTGCATTAGGTGGTATGCCTTTCTATTTTGGCATGTTTTACAGGCTTGAAAGAAATTTTCAAAGTGCCATCAAATAGTTTGCTTTCTTTCATTTTTCGTTGAATTTTCTCCAATAGAACTTTGAAAACGATAGTATGTTTTAGTGTATTTCAGATGTTTCTTCATATTGTCACTAGTTATTTATCTCATTATTCTTGTTTTGTTACAGTTCAAAGTCAAGGATGAGCTGTCCCTGCGCAGCAGCAGCATTTCCTCTAAGCTTGCTATCCTTGCAACATCTAATATATCCCCTAGATGAAAAATTGACCCTTGCTGGACTTGGATATGATTATGGAATTGATGAAGAGGTTATGCTGGAGATCTCATCATTGCACTACAATGGCAACATGAAACCTTGGCTTGAATTAGGTATACCGGACTACAAGAAGTACTTTGGAAGAGGTTTCTTGTCCGAGGAGATCGATTTATGGACGAGTGCAACGTAAATCCGTGATGCGGTTGGACCCAAATCGTAACAATTAAATAAATCTGTGGATTTGCTTGGACCTGAAATCGTAACAATTGGAATAGATGGCTACATCAGCTAGCCTTACTGAAGTCAAATTGTGGAAGAGAACGAATTCTAGTGGTGGAGCCAGATTTTTTTTGAGTTGGATATTCCCAACATGGAAGTAGTAAATACAAAAGTATATACGGTGGTATAAATTTGAGTAAATGCTGGAGACTATGTGATCCATCGACCACCCTCTAGTGCCGCTCGCTCTTTCTAACAAATATTTCAAATCAGTCGACTTCATCTTACAAAACCTTCATGACATACAGATAAATATACATGCCACAAAACAATATAACAATGTCAATAATTGCGCTATAAAATTTGGATTTGGGATATAGAGAAGTGAATTATTGCAAAACATGCCCTTGTACCCTGCTAGTCCGTCTAGCTCCACAAACCCTAACATATATTAAGATCTAACTAAGTACACCGATAGACCGGCCATATAGGTAAAATGACACTAGCATATACTCATTCTATCTCAAAATAGTTGACACTTTAGCTATGAATCTCGACAAATAATTAGCTGAAGTGTTAACTAGTTTAGGACAAAGAGAGTAGTCAACAACAAGATAAATTATTAGCCATAGTCTACTTTATATCTGGGCCTTGTTTAGTTGCTCCTAACTCCCAATTTTGGCACTATGCAAAAAGAAGATTACCTGTCACATCAAACTTGTGGTACATACATGGAGTACTAAATGTAGACGAAATCAAAAACTAATTGCACAGTTAGGTTGTACTTTGCGAGACGAACGTTTTGAGCCTAATTAGTCAACGATTGGACAATTATTACCAAATACAAACGAAATGCTACATTACGCTACAGTAACGCACAATGAATCCGGCGGCGCCGAATTCGGCCAACTAAACAAGGCTCTGATGATAGGGTAGAACATGATCGACGTGATGCCACCAGAAAAGACAGATGGAGGGAGCTAATACTACTTGCACCGATTAATTACTAGTACAAGTACTTTCTTAGGTGCACAACACAACGGCCGCCCGATGCTTGATGGTTTTTTGTTTTGGAAGCCAGTACGACCGACGAGGTGGTGCAGTGCAGGCTGAAGAGATATATATGGGCATTGTGCAATGTGCACTCCTCCCGGAATGGATCATTGAGGCGTCAACGCTCGTCTCATGTTATTGAGAACATCTAGGCTCCTAATTGGGTTTCGGTGATTAATGACAATATAAGATTACTATGACTAATGTGTGTTTTGCAGAAGCAATTAAGTTAGGTCACGATAATGGAGATCGATTAGGCAATCAAGGTTGTCATACCCCTACGATGGAAATCGTTTCGGTTTTCAAAGGATGGACGACAAAGTTAAGGATGACTAATTCTAAGTGCCGTTTAGAGTTGAAGAGACACTTAGAGTAGTTTAGGACTTTGTTTTTCCTTTGACCGTACTATTAAGGGGGTATGGACGGGTAGCTTGACCTAGGTGAGTCTAGTGAGTTAGGTGTGGTGCACACTTGTTAAAACTAGCACTAGGTAGCTCCTAAATATGACTAAGATCATTTGGAGCAAACTTCATTCATATATGATTGAGAGTTGGAAGTGAATGGATGGTCAAAGACTGACCAGACGCTGGCTTCGGTACGACCGGGCGCTGGAGAGGTCAAGTGGCCGGACGCTGAGGGCCAGCGTCCGGTTGACTCCAGTAAGGTTCCAGAGAAGAGAATCTGCGACCGGACGCGTCCGGTCAGTGCTGACCGGACCCTAGGGGTTCAGCGTCCAGTCGACTCCAGAAAGGTTCCAGTGAGGGTTATTTGCGACCGAACGCGTCCGGTCAGTGGTGACCGCACCCTGCCTGTGTCCGGTCAACACTTAAACACGGGTGTGCGGGTTGAACTGACCGGAGCGTCCGGTCACCCCGTAGAGGCACATAACGGTTCGTTTTTCAGCTCATGTTATAAATAGAAGCTTCACTCGTGTGTGGAGTCACTTTTGCTCATTTCAACAGCTGAAACACACCTTAGAGAGTGCCAAGAAGAGTAAGGTCCTAGTGAGGTGATTGAGATTTGAGAATCCAAAGAGAGCCCTCATTAGTGAAGATCAAGAGTAGCAAAGTGTGCATCCACCCTTCTCCCTAGGCTTGTTGTGGTCAAGTGAGAGTTCGTGCTTGTTACTTTTGGTGATCGCCATTATCTAGACGGCTTGGTGGTGATTGGGAGCTTGGTGATCATCCGGAGAGTTTGTGGATGACCCAACTCAAGTTGTGAGCGGTTGTGGGTGATTCACCACGACGGAGTGTCAAAGAATCAACCCGTAGAGAGCACTTGATCCTTGCGCGGATCAAGGGGGAGCTACACCCTTGCGCGGGTGCTCCAACGAGGACTAGTGGGGAGTGGCGACTCTCCGATACCTCGGCAAAACATCGCCGCGTTTTATCTCATCTCTTTACTTTGAGCATTTCAATTCTTGTCATTTACATTCCTAGAATTGCCATGCTAGAGTAGGATTAGAACTAGGTTGCTAAACTTTTGTACGTTAGATCAATAAAAACACTTCTCTAGGCACAAGGAGTTAATTGGACTAACCATAGGACTGGTTTATTGCGAAGAAATTTAGAATTCATCCAATTCATCTTCCTTCGTAGGCATCTTGATCCTTTCAGTTATGATGCCCCGGTAAACTACTGGTAATCTAGGGCGTATGATGCGATTATTCTTGTCTTGTCATCTTGTGATGTCGTGCTCATCCTTAATAATGAAGAAACATGCCGCGAATTGAAAATCAGGGTCATGTGCTAGCTCACCAGTGCAGCCTGAATACTGGTGCTCCATTCTTTAGCGACATGCATGCATTAGGCATTTAGGCATCCTGAATTACCGTGTCCATTCTCTAGAGATTATTGTGGACTAGGAGTACTATACTATACAATCATGATACGATACTTATTAGTCACCTAGCTTTAGCTTGGATTCCGAACACTTTGCAATTTTTTTTTTTTGCTCTGAAATTCTTAGCTTGTCATGGCGCACCTTGTAATAATTCAGCGGTAAAAAAACTCGACACGTGGTGGCTAGATAGACGTCGGGATTTTTGGCTTAAGGCAGAGACCTCTCACACAGGTCGAGAAAACTTCCGAACCCCATACCTTGCCCGCACACAAGGGTCTGTAACCCTGTGAATGGGCCGATGCCTGTAAACCTGTGCTTTGGGAACGCGGAGCAGGAACCGGTAAGAAACCGTTTTAGGTGGTGTTTGGATCCGGTGACAAAAATTTAGGAGGTGTGTCGGGAGATGTTTCATGGGGTGTTCGGATACTAATAAAAAAACAAATTACATAATCCGTCAGTACTCCACGAGATGATTTTTTAAGCCTAATTAACCCGTCATTAGCACATGTTTACTGTAGCACCGCATTGTCAAATCATGAACTAATTAGGCTTAAAAGATTCATCTCGTAAATTAGTCACAAACTATGCAATTAGTTTCGTAATTAGTCTATATTTAAGCCCCTTTGACACGGCTCATCCAAAACGGCTTCACAGGTGAAGCCAGAGCCGGTGAAGCCAGAAAAATTGGCTTTTTCCGGCTTCTAGTTTATTTTAACCCCGGCTTATAAAACGGCTTCACGCTACAGTTTC
Organism: Miscanthus lutarioriparius; assembly: GCA_904845875.1. NCBI lineage: Eukaryota > Viridiplantae > Streptophyta > Magnoliopsida > Poales > Poaceae > Miscanthus > Miscanthus lutarioriparius. The sequence goes on along the minus strand of CAJGYO010000003.1, from coordinate 2,720,010 downwards.
TCGATTTACGCAAAATAGATGAAGCCGAAGCCGAAATAAGTCGTGCGAAAGAAGCCCTTATACTCATGCACGAAAATTTAGGAGGGCCAAACACCCCCTGCGTCAGGCCTTGCGACTAGCGAGGCAAGTCGTCGTGTCTCCGTTCCGGCGTTCCGGATCGGATCTGGTCATCACTCGTGGCGTGGTGGTTGGCGCCACGACTAGCGACTAGCTGGCTATCATGCTTACCCAACATGGAAGCATGCATGGTATCGTGGTGGTTGGCGCCATGACTTGGAGCTGAAGCTGAGCTGATCCATCAACACGCCTAATAACGAAACGATTGTTGATAGATTGTACACTGTACATACTAGCTTGCATTGCCATCTTCTCGGCAGGTATATATATATATATATATAGACACACACACACACACACGATGATCATATATGCATTATTAAGGATTTAAGGTATTATTAAACCCGATGATCATTTCGACATGAGGGCGGCCGATCGACGGATTATTTTACTGTCTCGTGATGACATATAATGCATGCAGGTATCCAGGAAATCGAGCATACATCGTCCAAGAGTTCGTGTGGCGTCTGCAAAACAATATCCTCCAGTGAAATGACCATGGATTAACGTACGTGTCCGTGTAGCAGCCGGCTCTGCTCTGCTGACTGCAGTCGAACTGTTTTGGAGTAGTCTTTTCCCCTCAGATAATAATGGTTTTGGAGGTAGAGTAGCACTTCTAATTTGTATCTAAATTACATGCATAATTACTCTTCTATCAGTACTAAATATAAAGTAAGCACATAATGGTTTGTGCCACCATATGCACATGTATACATTGTAATAATATTTGTTTTAATAGTTTATCAAGACTGAAAAATATCTCCTTAACAAATCACATACCAATGGCATTAACAATTCACTTTAAGTTATTTCTTGTCAATAAAATTTTTGTATAAGTGGTTTCTTTAAATAAGTTTGTACCTTCTAACTGAAACATTATGCATAATAAGATTTTGACTCGTCCATAGGCATTGATTGATGGACTAGTATATACTGTATAAAGAAAGAACTGCGAAGGAGAAATTTGGGTCAATAACTTGGGTGTCGAGGTGCAAAGCTGCGCACTTTCAGTGGTTAATCAGTTTTGGTGGTTTCAGCATTCAGCAGCAGTTTCGGAACCAACTGCCACGTTTTGGGGACTATACTAGTAGTACTCGCGCGTACTGGTGTCAATGGACAGACGATATGCTCTGGACTTCGAAGACACTTTGCTCTCATCATGGCGCATCACAAGGCGGTTGTTAGGAACCCCCCATCATGCCAAAATAATAAGAGATTAGGTTCTGGAAGCTCTCCAATGTGCTTACAGATTCCTCCTTACCAACCAGTCGATTAACATTTTGTTCTCTCATGGAAGATTGCTGAGTAGTAAGTAGTGCATGATTGAGACGCCGCCTGCCTATATATTTCTCTCTTTCGTTTCCCGCGTCTCTGCAGACGAGTTGAAGCAGTGTGTACCTGCAGCTCCAGCGCACCATGACAACCAAGGTTAGTTGTGCCTTACCGATTACCATGTTAACACACATTGATTTTAAATAGAACAATTTGCATTAGCAGTGTGTATAGCTTTTAATTTCTGAAACTTTTTGGTTTCGCCTTTGATTACTACTAGGATTCTACCTTGATCATTGAAGTGGACCTCCAGTGCGAGAAGTGTTACAAGAAGATTCGGAAAGTTCTCTGCAAACTCCAGTGTATGAAATCCTGTGGTGTAAATCCATCAAGTCGAATTTCATTTTATTTCAGGCCGTGGCTTCACATTAGTTTGGTTCTTTTTTTCTCTTTGGATTTGGATGGAATTTGCATGCATGTAACATCTTTCAGCCAAGGAGAACATCAAGAAGATTGATTACGAAAACACGAAGAACAAGGTCACCGTCGTCGGTGCCTTCGACCCCAAGAAGCTGTCCAAGATACTGAGATGCAAGGCCTGCGACGTCATCAAGGACATCACCATCGTCAAGCCTCCAGAAGAGAAGAAGACAGAGGAGAAGAAACCGGAGGACAAGAAGCCGGAAGAGAAGAAGAAGCCTGCCGAGGAGAAGAAACCCACAGAAGACAAGAAGAAGCCTGCCGAGGAGAAGAAGCCCACAGAAGAGAAGAAGGGTAAGGAGAAGGCGAAGCCTGCCGCGGCGCCGCTGTCGACGACGGTGAACCTGCAGTTCGCCAACATCTGCGTCATCTGCTACCCGTGGCCGTGCAACGACCCGGCGCACTGGGGCGGCTTCCACCACCAGCACCAGCTGCCTCAGTGGCCACCGTGCGGGGGGGGATGGCTCCGGCGCCTGCCCCGCCGGTCCACAACCACCCGCAACCGCCCTGCGGCGGCGGTCCTCAAATGGGCGCAGTGCGGCGGCCCTCCGTTCTGCGGAGGGTGCGCGTGGTGCCATGGCGGCGGCGGCGGCATGAACTGCTGGGCGCCGGCGCAGCCGCAGCCGCAGCCGATGTGCTGCCCCGGGCCGTCGCTGTGCAGAGGGTGCAACGGGTGCAAGATCGTGCGTGAGACCAAGTTCAGCTACGAAGAGTACCCTTCCAGTGCATGTGCCATCATGTGATCATCTTACTCCTACTTGTTGCGCTGTTCAATTTTACGATAAGGCCTTGTTTAGATCACCTCCAAATTCTAAGTTTTTTCACTCTCTCTCTATCACATCAATTTTTGAACGTATGCATGGAGCATTAAATGTAGGTAAAAAAAATAACTAATTACACAGTTTGATTGTAAATCACGAGATGGATCTTTTGAGCCTAGTTAGTCAATGATCGGATAAAGTTTGTCAAATACAAACGAAACGTACTACAGTGTCCAGGTTGCAAAAATTTGCAATCTAAACAAAGCCTAATTAGCTCTTTGAATTTTGGTCAAAAAGCAGCCGTGTAGTTGTCCCAAAGAAATATTTTTCCTGCAAAGAAAAGGTTCTTTTTTGTTGTGGCAATTTGAGTTCTTTTTAAATTTCCATCCATAGTCAATCTTCAGTGGAAAGGGATATGTTTATGTCCAATTGTCCATGAACAATATATGTATTTTGTTCACCGAATATATGAAATATTAGCCAGTTATATTCCCTCCGTTCTAAGATGATTTATAAGTTATTCAACTTATGTTAATAGAGAAAATATAGGTAAAGTCTGCAATAATGCGGTCTATGCTCGATGCGCTGGCCATGGCACGGTGGACTACATGGCCAAGAGCCCATGGTTTGCCTGCCAGGTCGCATAGTCAACGAGGCCGACGAGGAGGATCCAAATGCTTGGGCCAATGGAACCTCAGTGGACATGGCAATCCAAGCTGTGGCTCACCTAGCCATGCTACGGGAGGAGCTGTAGGGTGTGTTTCGTTCCTGTCTGCGTTGAAGCCTGGCTAGGATGGAAACGTGGGTAGGCTTGGTCTCGTCTCAGCAAGCCAACATGCACTTTTTTGGTTGCATGGACTATCTAAGCTCGGATTAGAATTGGTACGTTTGGTTTTCTGACTTTGGCTTGCATAGAATCACCTTATCTATTTTCTGGTAACTTCACCCCTTATAGCACATTCTATCAAGTCTGAATTTAGTTTTCAGTTGGTTTTTGCTGTTTCCAAAACTTAGAATCTTTCAAACCAGCAAGTTTTTTATGTTGGTCCTTTAATCAATGTTAGAGATCTCAGATCAATGAACAACTTTGCTTAAAGACAATCATCAAGTTATTTTGCAAAATCGAGAGAACGAGAGAGAGGAAGATGGATTGTCAGTCACTACAGTAGAACCTTCTCTTTTTCCCCTTCTGCTTCAGCGCCGGCAATCTCCACGCGCCGGCGAAATTCGTCGTCGCAACCCCATCTCCGCCCGATTCCTCTTGCACGCAGCTTCGCCTCGCCCTTGTGCACCACCCTGGCCTGCTCGCAACGCCTATAGCCGCCGGAATTGTCCCCGGTGCCGGTTGCCGCCGCAGCCGTCCACCATGGCCGCCGCGTGCGCTCTCACCGTCGACAGCCGTCTCTGCCTAGTCTCCGCTTCGACCGAGTAGACTATCAAGTTGAGGTGACCGTTGGCAGCAGCACGACAGCAAGGCCACGATCATGATCACCTCTGCTGCTCTGCACCTCGCCGCAATGGCCGCTTCTTACCTCGCCGTGCTCTCCGTGCACGCCCTCCTCACCATGGCCGCCACGGTGCAGGCGCCCAGTGGCGCCCAAGGCCCCCGTGATGCCGCTCCCGACATCGGCACCGACGCGCGAGCGAGGAGGAGCGGCGGCGCACACCGCATGGGAGTCGGGAGGTGACGCGGCTTGACCAAGCCAGGCCTCAGGAAAACGGATCGCCGATCCATTCTTTCGAAGCCAGGCCAGCGCGTGTACGGAGGCCCACTTTGGCCTGGCTAAAGCCCAACAATAAACAACCAAACAAGTTCAAGTTGGCTCCAGCAAACCAGGCTAAGGGTTGGGTAGCCAACCAAATAGGCCCGTACGTGCTAGAGGAGCTACCTTTTCAGAATTTCCCACTTCGGACTGAGATGAATGGAGTGTACCGTTTCCGGCTATTGATGCCCCCAAACACTATCTATGCTCTAAGGATGACAGAACTTGTCTAAAGCTAGAGTCAGATGATCCGATGCTTGGAGTCCGAGCTGTGGTACACCCGCGCGGTCGCTCAACTTGTCTAACGTCTGCTTCATCATGGATTGGAATCCCTGAAACTGCTTCGCCAGATCTTCCAACGTCGCTGCCATCTGCTTCTCGAACTTGGTGGGTTTCTTTGCAGGCGCCAGCACGCACACGACGGAGCGAAAAAATTTCTGGGGCCCTCGGAACGAAGCTCTAGATACCAAATGTGACGAACATGGATAGCTGGAGGGAAGAACAGAAAGAGGCGGAAAGGGGGAATTCAGTTAGGAAGTTTATTCTCGTTTTCACATAAGCCACACAGAGGTTCATTACATCAATGGGCAGAGCCCCTACGCCTAACAGGCCAAGCCCATGAGCCGAACACGCAACGCTTCCCCATTTGAACCGTCATCAACCTCCCGCCGGCCGCTTCAGTCACTTGGAGCAGGTGCTTTCCTGACATGCTGCTTCCTGCAGAGTAGCAGCAGAGCGATCGGTCAATGACATGATGCCGTAGAGCGAAAAGCCTAGAAGGGGGAAGCACACGAAGGCAAAATGGAAGGTCGCGGCATGCCTGTACTTGTCGGGGACCTTGCCCTTCTCCTTGTAGGGCTTGACGAGCACGCGCGCGTCGCAGATGAAGTGCGGGTTGCCCTTGGCCAGGATCAGCTTCACCGTCTCCGGGTACACGAAGGTGACGAACCCGAACATGCGCTTCTGCTGGTACGGGATGCGCACGTCGTGGGCGGGGCCGTAGACGCTGCAGTGGATCGCCGGAGCCGGTCAGAGACTGCACATGGTTCGGTAGTGGAACACAGGAACGGTTAGTTACCTGAAGTAGTTGGAGACGTCCTCCTCGCGGAAGGTGCTGTCCGCCGGGAAGGTGAGGTAAATCTGGCGCGAGCCAGGGTTAATCATGCTCGCCAAGGCCTCGTCCGCCGCCGCGCCATCGCTGTTGCTCCTGGAGAACACGGGCGGCGGCGCCCACGACGAGGGCGACGACACCGAGAGAGGCGACGGCGCGGTGCCGGCACCACCACCGCCGCAGCGGCCGGAGTTCTGGCGCGAGAGGTGGAACGGCGAGTGCGCCGCGGCGGCGCAGGTGACGGAGGTGGGCGTCCCCGGGCCGGAGCCGGGTGCCGGGAGCAGGCCGAGGTCCTTGCGCGCCTTGGCCATGACGGTGTGGAGCAGTGCCTCGGGGCCGAAGGCGAGGCGTATCATCTCTTTCTCGCCGTGGTCCTGGAGGAGGAGGAAGCCCATGATCTTGGCGGCGTGGTCCGGGTGCAGCGCCTGGATCCGCGAGAACACCACCTTGGTGGCCTCGTAGGCGTCGCCAGGCCCAGCGCCGGGGCTCCGGCACTCGCTGGTGAACAGGGGCAGCTGGTGGTGGCCGTCGTCGTTGAGGAACGCGAGCTGCTCCTGCAGCTGGAGCTCGTCGAGGAGAGGGTCCCCGGCGGCAAATAAGGGCGACGGCGGGGCGTTCCCACCGGCGGCCGGGCTCATGAGATCCTCCCCGACTGCGGCGGCGGGTACTGCCTCCTCCGCCGTGCCATTGCTGGCGACGCTATTGCTCTGGGAGAACACGGGCAGCAGCTCGTCAGTTAGCGAACCCCCAATAGTAGTTTCTTCTCTTTCGAACGGCCTCATCTTTGCTTCAGATCGATGTACCTAAGTAAGTTTAAGTTGAAATTACAAATTAGAACTACCAAGCCTTCTAGTACTAGACCGAAGACTAAACTCATCCTTCAAATCTCATATGAAAATTCACCTGTGTATTTAAACAAGAGAAAACCAAGGGACTGGGCGACAGCTTTTGTATATATTTTATATTAAAATTGTAGTTTTAGTTGTGTAATTTTTAGATTCGAGAATAAAAAACTCGTCGCTGGAAATCTCGACTCATTAATTTCTGGATGCGTGCTCGCCGTTGTATCAAAAAATAAACAAAATAAATAAAATGCCACCACGTTCATGTTCACGTTACGCATGCCAAGGTTACCAACAGTTCGTGTTGCCAAATACCAACATTATACCAACACGTTCATATTCCAATTAATATAAATAACAAGAGAATTTTTACTATGGTTGTCGAAAAATAGACAACTCATGAGGAGCGATCCGACCGGAAGCCATAAGTGCGTACTAAATGGTGGGAACATACGCACTAAATGCATACTAAAATTAGTGGGATCAACACCTAAAAAAATAATGTGATAATTCTATTTTTGAATTTCTTTTATATAGTTAAGGGTAGAATGATAAATTTATAATAAAAAATAATGTTTGAGTAGTATGGGGACAATTGAATTGAATTAGTATAGTTTGTCACACGTATTTATGAGGTACAGGCCATGCCAACCCTCTCTCGTCTCTCTGTTCCTCCTTCTCACCGATTGACTTCGTGTTGCGGCAGCGCCGGCTGCAAGGGAGAGGGCGAGCACAAGGGCAGGGCTGCGGCGACTAGGGCACGTGATCCGTCCTCACCAGTCCCCTGCGAACGGCGACACCGCGTACATCCAGCGAAGGCGTTGGAGGAGGCTGGATCGGGCCCAGCGGCGTCCGTGCTCCCGTTGGCGGCGGCCGTCCCCAGTGCCGAAGGGTGCGTGCGGCGAGGTGCGCTCGCAGACGCGGCGGTCCGAGGTGGCGAAGTTGGCGGCGGCAACGCCGTCCCCGACTCTCACTCCGCGTGCCGCTCCCCTTCTCGTGCTCCGCGCCCGCCTCGCCCCGCGCCGCCAGCCCGCCCGCAACAGCCATGGCGGGGATCGACACCGTGGAGGAGGACGGCGTGCTGCCTGCTGCTGCCTGCGTTCGGCGTGTCCACGGTGCACCTACTCCGACAGCGCAGGCTTGGGGCAAGGCCGAGCAGGAAGAGGAGGACGCGGCCAGCGGCGCTGCAGACGACGCCGGGTAGTGCTTCGTGCCCCGCCCCTGCTGTTGCCGGCGCTCGCTAGGCCATGCCAGCGGCGGGGCTGCCTTCGTGGTGCTACTCCCGTGCTCCAAGGTATGCAATAGCATGTGCTCCACTTGTTTGCTCAAATGCCTGTGGGAGATGAAAATCAGTTTTGGCCTAGGATTAGCGCGCTGTAGAATCCCTACTGAAGTTTGGTGCACCATGTGTCAGCGGTTAGTTTCAGTGTTTTTTTATCTATTGTTCATTTCTCTGATTCGTGCATCTCAGATCGCAGTAGAATCCCTACTGAAGTTCAGTGCTGGCTATGATCCTTTTTCAGGTTCTACTTGCATCGCATGGTTTGTGCATCGCATTGGTGCTTAATTAGTTCACTCTTCACTAACCAACCGGCTAAATTTGTCTCATGGTCTGTGCATCGCATCTGAAATAATTGTTCTCTTTATGTATTTGTTTATCCTACTTATTTGGCTGCTGGAAAACAATCATGGGCATTCCTCATCTTCATTGGTACTACTTCGTATTGTTCTAGGCTTAGAGCTTTTTATCACTCCATTAGAATTTATTAGTTCCCCACCGCCTACACCTACAGTGACTAGCAGCAGCAGAGCTCAGTTCATTTTTTGTTGCAAAATTCAGGATACCTTAACTTACCAGTTGTAGTGGTGTTCACTAAATTGTTGGTGTTTTTTTGGAACAAAAAGGAGGAGTTGGTGTTCTTTAGATATTTTACTGGCTGTTGTTTGCTCACATTGTGCTTGTTTCTTGTCCCCATCAGATAGGGTGTTTGGCCCCAGTTGCTCTACACGACAAGTTTATGAGGAAGGAGCAAAAGAAGTTGCTCTTTCAGTTGTCAGCGGAATTAACTGTATGCACAAGAGAAACAGCTTTGTTTTGCCACTTCCATTTTCGGTGATGAACCAATGTGAGCTAACACATGTTTTGGCATGAATTTCTTCTTCTTGGCCGTAGGCATATTTGCCTATGGGCAAACAAGCAGCGAAAAGACTTATACAATGATAGGAATAATAGAGTATAGTATACTTGACATCTATGACTACATAGATAAGGTATCTTCATGTTTTTCACTTTTATATTTTCTGGAACTCTATTGTGAATTTACTAGTGTTTCTTTGCATTTCAACCTCTTCACCATGCTGCAACATCCTGAAAGAGAGTTCATTTTGAAATTTTCGGCCATAGAGATATACAATGAAGCTGTGAGGGACCTTCTAAGCCATGATCCAACACCTCTTAGACTACTTGATGATCCAGATATACTCTATTTGTCGGTGCAGAAAGTGACCAGCAAGTAAATATTTGTAGTTTTGCTGTACGTTGTGATCGGAGGTGGCCTAGCACTCAATGACACAGGGTTTATACTGGTTCAGGCAACGTGCCCTACGTCCAGTTTGAGTCGGTCGGTGACTTTATTCCTGAGCCCAGGTGCTCGAAGTTTGCAGTGCGGTTACAAACGAGAAGGAGAAAGATGGGGTGTACAAGAGGTCCGGTCGGCTCCGGTCGGAAGGGCCGAGAGCGACAGGAGCTCCGCTATGAGCTAAGTGTTCAAGTGTGTGCTTGAGGTCCAAACCTGGTGGTTCTGTGGTTGTGAGCTAGTAAACTTGATCGATCTAATGAATCTGGAATTACTTGAATCGACCTAATGTTGGGAAAGAGCACATCCCCTTTTATCGGTGGAGAGACCGTCTGGAGGCGGCTGGAGACCGAAGTGAGCGCTCCGGTCGGAGAGGTGGGCCAAAGTCGACAAACGGGCGCTCCTCCTCCTCGGCTAGACCTTCCGGTCAGTGATTGGATCGCCCTTCTGGCCTGTTGTTTAGACTCTTGGGCCGGCCCATGAGTTGCGCGCTGTCTGCTTGGGCCAAGCCTTTGCGGGGAAGCCGGTCCGCGAGGGACCCCGGGTTTATAAACCCGACACTATTCTTCTTTACTTGAACTCACCATAATTTGTTAGGGTCCGTTTGCATGTAGATATTGGGGGAGCTAGAATTGAATTGGGTTCAATACCCAAGCAGCCATGGTATTGAAATGGCTGTAATTCGAATACTATTGTTTGGATGATCATTGAATTGGCATTTGGAATCCTAGCAAGTAGCTCAATACCGTTTTCTGTTTGGATGCAAAAGAATGGAATTTAAATGTTGAGCCATGGCAGGGGAGCTCAACTACGGCCATGGGGGAGCTTGACCCTGGCAACAACGAGGGGACCTCGACCCCGGCCTACATGGCAGGCGGATCTTGCGCCGCCGGTCATGGTGGACCTCGCGCGGTGGCCATGGGGGAGAGGAAGAGGAGGCCGCGGTGCCGTCCATGGGGAAGAGAAAGCGGATCTCGCGCTGCCGTCCATGGAGAAGAGGAAGAGGAGGTCGTCGGCCATGGGGAAGACGAAGAGGAGGTCGTGCCGTCATCTAGGGGGAGAGGAAGCAGATCTCATTCCGCCGGCCATGGAGAAGAGGAAGAGGAGCTCCCCGGGCATGGGGAAGAGGACCTCGCCGGCCACGGGGAAGAGGGGCGCTGGCCGCGGCGACGGGGAAGAGGGCGCTCGCGCAGCCGCTCGCCCGCCGCCGAAGGGAAGAGGGCACTCGTCGGCCACGGGGAAGAGGGGCGCTGGCCGTCGACGACGGGGAAGAGGCCACTCACGCCGCCGCTCGCCCGCTACTAATGGGGAAGAGGCCACTGGCCCGCTGCCGAGGGGAAGAGGGCGCTCGCCGGCCACAGAGAAGAGGGCGCTCGCGCACGGTGAAGAGGCAGTCGGGCCCGATTCCACTCAATACGGAGGGGTCAGGCTCTGTATTGGGATAGGCCCCTTTCAGTTATAGTTCAATACCAAGGAATTGGGTCTTCAATGCCAAATCTCAATTCCATGTGCATCCAAACAACAATATTGAGGAAACATGATTCCAATTCCAATGTCTGGGCTCCAATATCTACATCCAAACACTACCTTATAGTTTTTCATGCTCCTATTTACAATACTATTCATGTTGTTATGTCAAATAGAAAGGGACTACTGTAGAAAGACTCACTGAGGAAACTTTGAGGGATTATGGCCATCTTAGGGATCTTCTTGCTGTATGTGAAGGTGCGGAACTGAACTTGCTCCAAACGAAAGAGGTGCCTGTGTTTTCCCCACGTTATCTGATTCAATTGTTTTCGTGCTCCAGCTCAAAGGCAGGTTGGAGAAACTGCTTTGAATGAAACAAGTTCCTGATCCCATCAAATACTCAGATTGGTTAGTGTCCCTTTAATACTGTATGCTTCACGTTGGTGTATTCTCGGCAACGCAAAGTCATTGAGCTCTTTTTATATATATCGTTGTGTATATAGAGGTCAAAATGGATGCAGGCGGTGCTCCACGGCTGCTAATTAATTTTGATCTTGCCAAACATGTTTTCGCTGATACTAGTGGTCCTTATGCTGCTAAGAACCTCCTTTAGGCATTTTAATATTTGTTTGGGTGGTTCGCGTTTATAATTCACACGGGTTCGAGGGGAGTGGATGCCATGAATGAATTGATGTAATTATGTAAAAGAAGCACAGAATGATATATGGTGAGCGAATCGTGAAAAAATCGCTCCTACATGAGGTGAATTGTTGGGTTTCGTGTTATTTGTGAATAATAGGCTATCCTCTGAATCCTGCAGCATATATACTGCATAATGCTTAAGATAATAATTTCAATCACGTGAAATAGAAATAAAAATGCTTCGAGTTTGTGAGATTTGAGTCCTCACCACGCTTGTGATAACAGGCGCAAAATGGAAGGTATATCGGAAATTGACTGAATGCGAAATATGAAGAACGTGAAAGTAAAAGTGGTGAGGAATAGTCGTGCTCTGACAGGATCCGGTGATTTAGTTCTAGTATGACCGCATTGGTGTTTTATCTTTTTCCTTTTTATTAGGGCGAGAGGCAACGAATAGAACTCCTCGGCTTTTTCAGATAATGAGTTTTACCCTCTCTAGCCATCTAGATCCTATCATTAACCCATTAGCAGGCCTAGAATCTTACATATGAATTCTGCAGCATCAGAAAGCATGTAAAAATGCAGTTCAATACATTCACTAATTTCAAAAAGCAGTTCAATACATTCACTAATTTTAGAAAAAAAAGCAATGATACTACTAGCAATAGCATGGAAATGAACATGGCATGCATTTCCTGTAAGCAAATTCTCAAACTCTAAACAAAATAAGGTCCTACTGATGTATGAACCACTTATTTGCACATATGAATTAGAGAAAGTAGGGTAGGTTTACCGGTGACAGAGCACTGAATGTTCTGAATAACACGATAAAACATGAAATGTGAAACCCTAGCTCACCTTCGTATGGGAGCATGTTATCTCCGTCTTCAATCTGTACAAGCAGCAACAGTAACAGAGTGAATTGAGTCAGAGTGCACACGTATCGAGTTTGAAGGGGACAAAAATAGAGGGAAAATCAGCTGTGCCCAACGAACGAGATAACTCACCGAGATCACATAACTAGAAGCGGCTTGGATTTACACTAGCAGAGAAGCAAACTGACGGATTGTTATGCAGACGCAACCACATTTGCCAGCAAACCATAAAGGAGAGAATCGGGTTAGAAGGGAGACAAATCAAACCAGTGGAGGACGAGCAGATGGAGAACAAGTACCTTCTCACCGGCATGTCCACCGCCTAGGCTACCTCCGGTGGTGGCGCACCCAGCAAACCATGCAATCAGAAGAGCTTCGAGTTAGATGGGAACAAATTCAAATCGAACCCGTGGGGTGGAAGCGTCGTGGCGGATCCAACTTACCGGTGAGCGCGGTGTCCCTTATACTCCCCCAAAGATCCAGGTCGCTGACGGAAAACCAGTGTCACCGGTTGAATGCTTTGAGTTAGATGGGACAATTCCAAATCCAAACGAGTGAGGTAGAAGCGACGGGGTGAATACAACTTAACGGTCAGCGCCGTGACCCCTGTGCTCCCTGTAGATCTGGGTCGGCAGCGGAAAATCCAAGTCAACGGCAGAATGCTCGGGTCGCCACGGGTGGAGACAAAGCAGGGAAGCGAGCAGACATGCTCTCTCCGTCTCAAAAATAGAGTCGCTATGAAAATCGTACTGATCAAACTTTATCAACTTTAGCTAGGTTTATAGAAAATACGTGCAACATTTATATCTCCAAATAAGTTTATTATAAAAATATATTCAACGATCTACCTAATGATACTAATTATGTACCATAAATATTAATATTTTGTTAAATATATTTGGTCAAAATTAAAAGTTGTTGACTTTTCGAAAGCGAGAATGAGTCTTCCTAGCACAGAGGGAGTACTCAAAGTCGGACAGAAGAGAGAGGCCGCGCGAGTTCCAATGTTTAAACAGTGATACTCTCTCTCAATGACTAGTGGGCCAGCCACTGCGGTTCGGTGCAAAATTCCAAAACCACACCGAGCCTTGGATCAATGATGAACTGCGAAGGAGCGTGCGCCAACGCACGCACGCACGCCTGAAACAAAGACAATACCAATTAAACTTATGTAACTTTTGATGTAGAAATATTGTAATACCTTCTATGCCAAATAAAATAACTATATATGTTTCAAAAATAAAATAACTATACAGCCGCATTCACAACGGATCTGATGAAATTTAAAAAAAGAATTTGATTTAGGTAAAACAAAAATGATGCAGGACCAGGAAGTACTTTTTTCTTGTTCATTTCAGTCAAACAAGACAAGCTTTTTTATATATATCAAAAATATATAGACGGCTTAGATGTGTTGTCTCGTTCCCGTTTGTCTTCTTTCCTTTCTACATTGTGTGTTATCCTTTGAGTTGTTATATGGGCCGAAAGTCGATCTGCTCTTCGATTTTGTTGCAAATTCTTGGCCTAACTTCCGTTATCAAGGGAGGTCATCAGTGAGGAAGGTTGGGGCGTGGGACATGTGAGACGAAACGGAACAGGCTGTGATTGTTTTTCGGCCGTGCCCTGCAGCACTGGTTGCTGGGCGTTTGAAGATTCAGTAGATTGGCGAACGGCATAGGCCCAAATACATGGATCTGCGCAGCCGGAACGAAGAAAAAGTCCATCCGGCCTATTTCAAAGTCGTGTCAACATTTTGACCGAGTGAAGAATGAATGGACAATTGTCGTAGATGGCAAATTTCGTCAGCCTAGTAGGAACAGAAAATCCTGATGGGCCATAGGCCCATAGCTCTCAAGCCCAGAGAAAATCGCATGCACACCGTATCGTCTTAGAGAAAGCTAATAATACAATCCGTTACTTGGTCGTATGTATATCTACGTCCTACCTTTCAGCCCATCCAGTAGTTGATTCGTCTATTGCCACTTGTGTTTCTCTCATAAAGTTTGTTGGTTGTTTTTGCATAAGCCGGCTCTTCTCCTCCCTCCTCAACCCCACCTCAGTATATAGCCCACCTACAACCCCTTAATGTATACTTGGCTCTTTGCTCACGGCTCACGAATGAGTGAGATTTTTTTAGATAATGAAATAACATCCGGCTTCACCCCCACAAGTGAGGAATTAGTCAAAATTATTACAGGACACAAATACTTAAAACAAAATCAATCTTATACACCAAAGAAACTTAGTTTGTAAGCCTAAAGACATAATGCTGCTTAAGTCTAGAGACATAATGCCATCTATGAAGGTGAAGAAGGCCATTGCTGCGATCTCCGATGTACGACAAGTAAAGATGATGCGTTTTCTTTCTTGTCATCACAACGCCGCAACTGACTTCAATGACGAAGCTAATAAGTTTCTCAGAGTAAGACCTGCATAATTTTTTGTCACGAACCCGCAAGGGATCGGACGGATAACTGGAGTCGGAGTTGAGGTTGGGAAGAGCAAGGAGTTGCAGACGGGGAGAAGCAAGAACAGAATCACGGTAAGGCAGAGTTTGTTATTCAGAAGAAGAGTTGGTTTTCTGTTGTTCGATGCCGAGGCAATCGTTACAAAGGCGTCTTATATATACGCCCACATGCGGCCTTTCCCCCCACTCTGTCAGCAAGCGCCGTTGCCGTCATCGGTTATTGCCGGACGCCCGGCCAACAGTACCGCCTTTCCATTGAGCTGTGCGCTTGGTGATCCTGACAACTTTTTAGGTTTACAATCGTCAAAAACAATTCTGTTCCTTTTGAGTGAGAGATAGCAACACCAACATTGTGTCTCAGTGTCTGCGGGGCACGTGGCGGCTGCGTTAGACATCGGAGACCTGCACCGGTCGGACACTCGGATGCGACATACGCTCTGAGACTCTGACTGGTCGAAGAAAACCAACCGCGCGTCTATCATGCTCCATGTATACAAGGATTATTAAACCCGATGATCTAATCCTGAAGAGATAGACGCACGGGAGGACGATGCTGGATCAGGTCGGTTCCAGCAATAATCTCCTTGTTAAATGCATGCATGGCATGATCCTTCTGACGAGGACGCGCGCGCGCGGCGGGCATCAGAGATTCAGAGCAGATCCGTGCCTGCGAATAAATGAATGAATGCGTGGGTGCGCGCGATGCAGACGTAATCCGATGCGACGGGGGCCGGGCAGACCGGCCCGCCTGTGGCTGTGGCCTCCGCGACGATCCAGTCATCCAGATAACGATCTCCCACGCGCCATGACCGTGACCGGTCTGCGCTGCCACGGCAAACTGCCCGGGGCCGGCCGGCCTCTCTCGTTATCTGGCCAGGACGGGACGGGAGGCCGTAGCTAGGACGTCGCGGTGACGACGGATCCAGCACCAACGTCCAACGTCCACCCGTCGCCGGCCGTCTAATACCGTACGTCCCCATCCGTAGCTAGCTGTACGTACGTGACCAATAACAGAAAAGCGTCTCCTCCATTCCCAGCAGGCCACCACTTCAATTCCCGCCGGCGACGGATCGATCGAATGCATCTTGTTGCATGCAATTGGCCCGGCCGGCCATGCATGGTGACGTCCGCCCGTTTTTTGTTCAGTACGTACGGTAGTCAGTACGCAGAGCGATGGAACGAGTGCCCCTGCCTGCCTGCCACCTGAAAATCCCTACCATATACGTATCGTCAGGTCAGATTCAGGTTGGCTAATGTGCAGCGGAAGAACCGAAAACGGTGCTTACCGCCATTGACACGAGCATGCGCCGGCCGGCTGATGACATGCATGCGAGTACAACCATTCCATTCTAGCTACCTAATCTGACGCTGACGGTGAAGTTCCCTCTGTGTATGTTTGTACAGCAGCATGCAATGCATGCTACACGACCGACTGATCGATGATGTCCAGCCGACTTGCAATTTGCACGACGGAGTTAGACTGGGTAAGGAGTAAGGACGAGGTACCCACTGACAGGTGGGGCCCGAAGCTACTGGCCGGGACTACACAGTTTGGCATCTTTGGGTTGGGTTGGGTCCGTTGGGACACGAGCATATGCATGGGCTGGCGGCTCATTGTTCATTTGCTGCTGCTGCTGCAGTTGTGCGGCTCGCATGGTCGCATAGAAGGCTTAGCTAGCAGTAGCACACTACGAGTAGTAGAGAGTTAATCCAGTCCGGTCCAAGCTCAAGCTGCATGATGCAACCAAAGCAAAGCACTGTCTGTTTGCCGCTGCTTTGACTAGCCTTCTTCATTATATTTGCATGGACCACCCTGCGGTTTTGCACAGTTATTTGGCGGCAGTACAAGGCACGGTATCATGGTCATAGCTTAGCCAGGTACGTACGAATCAGGACAGGACGCGCCGAAAGGTTACGGCCTTTCACCACGGCTCGCCTGTCTGCCCTAACGTACGTACTACGTGTATGCCGCGGCCTCGCCTTGCAAACGACAGACTAGCCATGCATGGTTCTACGGCCGTGCCTGCATGCAGCTCCAAAGGAAAAAGTCGCAAAGCCAATAACAATAAAATACTTCCCTCTGTTTTTGTTTACTTGTCACTGAATTTTTACTGTAGCAATTTTGACCATACGTTTTTTCATGTAAAAGATTTTTAGATACATCAAGTTTTCACATATATGATTTTTTATTGAACATACTTCATTAGTGTTATATACATTGAAGTATCTAAGATTTTTTTAAAGAAAAAAACAGATGGTCAAATTTGCTACAGTAAAAAAATTTGCTGACAAGTAAACACAAACGTAAACGTAGGGAAGTAAAAAGTTGACGGCGGTGGTCGTTGCGTCGGCGCGCCAGAGGTGGGGAGTGAGTGCAGTTGCTACTGCTAGCGGTGGTCGTGGGCAGCAGGCTGGCCACTGGCCAGGCATGTGCCGCGCAAAGGCCAGGCCACGAGGTGCTCTGCTATGTGGCCTGTGGCCCTGTGTGGGCCGTGGCATTGGCATGCACCGGCAGGCACAGGCGGATCGGCGATGGTCCAGCGCCAGCCGGCCGGCGCGAGACAAGGCAGGCAGCACCGTGGTCGGGTTGGATTCCAATTCCATCTCATCTCGCCTCATGCATCCACCGATGGCATGCACGAGAACGCCGGCACGGACACATGGGCGTGACTAGGCCGCTGCCACGCTGGGCTCCACCGCCGTCCGTCTCGCTCGTGATCTGCCCCGTTGTTGTACTGGGAGTACAATGTACAGTTACAACGCCGGTGACGGTGGACGTCTCTCTGCTCTGCTCGACTGCTCCTCTACAAACGACGGAGTACCATTGGCAAATGGCAAAGCAAAAGTTTTTCCAACATGTCGGAGCGTGTACGTACCACAGCAGGTCCAGTGAACAAACTCCTCCTAGCTAGCTAGGGTAGGCACCGCTTGAAGGGCTAGTAAGCTAATAGGCCTGTGTTAATTATGCTGCAGCTTCTGCGGTTAGTAGCATTAATAATCCCGGAGTCCGGAGGATTGAGGAAAAAGGAAAGGAAAGCAGAAAGAACGAACGATAGCGCCATGCACTTTGGCTATGTTGGGCAGGGCTTACCGCTGCTGCGGCTTATTTATAGGATTAATTTGTTATGAGTGAAAAACATTATTCCATAGCTGAAAAGGTAGAGCTGATTCATACTTACAAGCTCAAGCGAACCATATTGTTGCGCGCCACCCGGCGTTAACAAACGCCAAGGCGGCACAGCTCAAGCCGGGCCATCAAATCTCCGGCGGCGACGCAAGATGCCGGTGCGCCCGCAGCCCGTCCTTCCGGTCTCCGCCTCCGCCTCCCGGCACGCCGAGAGCGCCGGAGACCGATCGAGCAGGCGAGCACGAGCAGAGCATCATATTCGACATGATCCGCTTTCCTGCCTGCCAGTACCAATCTAGCTCCTTCACTAATCATCTCATCGGCAGGTGCTACCGCTACTTCAGCTAGTACAACTGAAATTTAGTAGATGTCACGTCGGATATTTAATACTAATTAAAAATACTAAACATAAGTCTAATTAGACTTAATAGATTCGTATCGTAAATTAGTCTTAATCCATATAATTAATTTTATAATTAATCTATATTTAATATTTTAAATTAGTGTCAAACATCTAATGTGATAGGCACACAATTTTAAATTTTAAGTAAGGGAAACTAAACACCCCTGAATACGACTGACTGGCTACTCAGGAACTACTGGTCTTCATCCATCCAGCAAATAATTGCGTGGCGCGGTCTATTCTCCTTTTTCCTCTTCAGAACCTCACCGGCTAATTTCTAACATTACCCGTCGCATTCAGATCCCTAGCTTCCGATTTTGAGATGTCGACGTCGGCTCGGTGGATTGGTTTTGATTTTACCAGCAGCATCCCCAAAAGCGTGTCCCCGAAAGCATCGCCTTTCTACGACCCGCCCGCCCCGGGTTGGCTTCTTTGGGTTCATCCGTTGCGTTGCCACTGCCACTGCCACTGCCAGCCACGGAGAAAAGCACCAACACTACTATCGCTCGCCGATCGTCTTTTCTTCGTGTGCCACGTTCCTTTCTTCGTTTCTTCGTGCGCCCCTTTTTTTTCAACATGAAAAACTCATAGTAGTACTATTAGCAGCTCTTCTTTTTTGTTAAAGCTCGTACTAGTAGAGCAAGTGTTTTACTGTAACCAGGTCTTATTACCAGAGTGAAATGAAATAGCTGAAGTGGTGAAGAAATATACTCAGAGGAAGAACTGAGGTAAATGTAGGCACCCACCACACCACCAAATCATTCACCGCACAGAGGGCAAAATTATTTCCATATCTTTCACTTTCCTTTCTTTGTATTATAATAACACTGTCCACTACAGTAAATTCATTCGACAAGCAAAAGTAAAATCAAAGAAAAAAAGGTAAAATAAAAAAACATCTTTTTGTAGTGACCTGCATCTGCATCTGCTGAAGGACTGAAGAGTGGGGGGGACCGGACCGCCCCTCCCCCAGCCAACAACGCTGACACCTCTCCTCCCAATATTGACAACAGCTCGGTTCCGCGTCAGCAGGCCGTGGAGACAACACAGAGTGGTCCTTCTTCAATCACACCCCAAATCCTGTGAGGTCTTTTTTACACACACCAGACCAGCTGGTCTGGTCCTCCTCTCCAAGCCTGTCTGTCACGTCTGTTTTGGCTTTGCAATGGATGTTTGCATCCAGCAAGCAGAGCAGTACTGTAATAGTCCGGGGTTACATGTTGGTAGTCACCCTGTTCGCTGATCACATGTTGGTAGTCACCCTGTTCGCTCGATCATATCAGCCATAATATAGTGTTTTTCTCTCATAACAAAACAACATCAGCCGATTTATAAGCCACATAGACGATCAAACGAACAGGATGAGTATAAGTATCTTCTTGTGGTTGGTAAGCATCACACCAAGTGCTATCAGTGTATATGAACTAGTGGCTGTTGTAGCAGTAGCATATCATGGACATGGAGCTAGCTAGGTAGTGTATTACATCAATGCTGGTGGGTGGTAATAGTAAGTACTAATCGTAGTAATTAGTGGTAAATGCATGTAATGTAACAGGAGAGCAAGCACTAATCTGTTGCTGCGAGTGCTTCTCAGCTTGGTGTGGATCTGCTCCTACTGAGGTTTGGTTTCATGAAAAGGAAAGAAAAGAAGAGAAAAAAAGGAACTGAACTAACTATGCTGCGACTTCTCCATTCTTTTTTGTTTCCCTATATTCCACTGGCTTGTTTCTTTGCTTCTAGTATTCCTGCAGGGATCGAAACGAAAGTAAGAACAGCATCATTCCACATCTGAAAAGCATATCATTTTGGAAGCATGGTGCTCAGTGCTTGAGATCCATGCATGGCTTTCGCAAAAGGAAGACGATGAAGTGCTTACTATGATTAGGCAGTAGTATCATACTCCCTCCCATTGAGGGCTTAACTTTACATCCCGATCGCGCCGGCGCCGTGATCGGAGGACAGCCTGCCAGCCAACGGATTGCATGATGCGTTTCAGGCCTTGAGCAAATCATGGCGCCCAGATAGATTAGATAGAACCGCGCGATTTGCGGGTACGATGTGGTTGTATACCTGGACATGGGGAAGAAGTAGGGCTTCGGCGAAGGTATGTCCAGAGCAGACGGCCTGAGATGGCCAGTGAGGCCACCGCCATTGTTGATGCCGGCAAAGGAGGCGGCCGTGGCGTTACGACCAGGCGAGGCAGCAGCTGCGGCGGCGATCTCCGAGTCGCTGGGCGCGAAAGGATCGCGAGAGAACGCCGCGGCGGCGGACTTCT
This sequence comes from Miscanthus lutarioriparius, assembly GCA_904845875.1. Lineage (NCBI taxonomy): Eukaryota > Viridiplantae > Streptophyta > Magnoliopsida > Poales > Poaceae > Miscanthus > Miscanthus lutarioriparius. Next base: position 2,699,832 of record CAJGYO010000003.1, on the reverse strand, counting down.
TGGTCGGCCACGCGAACGGGCTGTCCGGCAGGTTGTGCTCGGCACTGCAGGGGAGGGAAACAACGCAACGCGTTAAAAAAGAGTCACTTCCCACGGATCAGTTGGTGAAATGTTGCTTCTCTGCGTAGCGCTAATTCCATTCCACCTTTGGTCACTGTCTGCGTTCGGGCTCGCATCGCCGGCAGATTCCTCCTTATCGCCTCCGTTGACCGCTCCCCTCTGAGGAAAAAGGAAGCCGCTGCTGTCCTTGGGGCCGTGTTCCCCTGCTGGAATCGAAATCAACCAGGGGGTTCAGAAATCCCGAATATCGCCAGCTATTCATCAACACATCCGTGCCGAAAAAGGTGAAATGGCGTCGCATTCTGTCGCTATCCCTACCGGAATCGGGCGGCGACTCGACGGTAGGAGAGGCGACGGCTCGCGTGGGGCTGAAGGGCATGCCGATGGGGCTCGGCGACGAGCGAGTCTTGAGGTCCAGCAGCTGCAGCCCCATCAGGCGGCGGCTCTGGAGCTCCATGGCCTGCTGCAGCTCGGCTGCCTGCTGCTGCTGCTCCTCCAGCTTCCTCCTCAGCAGCATCTCGTTCGCGCTGTGCGAGTGCTGCAGCATCCTCGCACCTGACGGCAGCAAACAAGCATCAGTACACACTCGGGGTCTGAGCACCGATCATTTTGCAACAGATGCCAAAATGCCTTACCGAGCTGGTGCAGATCAAAGTGGTCTCTGGCGTCCAACCCGTTGGAGAAATCCACCCTCTCGCCTTGCAGTTGCTGCTTCCTGCAGATTAGCAGCAGAGCGATCGGTCAATGACATGATGCCGTAGAGCGAAAAGCCTAGAAGGGGGAAGCACACGAAGGCAAAATGGAAGGTCGCGGCATGCCTGTACTTGTCGGGGACCTTGCCCTTCTCCTTGTAGGGCTTGACGAGCACGCGCGCGTCGCAGATGAAGTGCGGGTTGCCCTTGGCCAGGATCAGCTTCACCGTCTCCGGGTACACGAAGGTGACGAACCCGAACATGCGCTTCTGCTGGTACGGGATGCGCACGTCGTGGACGGGGCCGTAGATGCTGCAGTGGTTCGCCGGAGCCCGTCAGAAGAGACCGCGCATGGTTCCCGGGGGACCGGAGCAGCGCGCGCGCTGGTAGTGGAACACAGGAACAGTTCGTTACCTGAAGTAGTTGGAGACGTCCTCCTCGCGGAAGGTGCTGTCCGCCGGGAAGGTGAGGTAAATCTGGCGCGAGCCCGGGTTCATCATGCTCGCCAAGTCGGCGCGGTCCAGCCGCGGCCGCCCCATGAACTTGTGCGCGTCGTCGCCGCCCAGCATCAGCGCCGCGGCGGCCGCTGCAGCTGCCGCCCTGCAGGAATCGGGGAGATCGTGAGCACGAGGAGAGGGGGGAGTGTCTACTGTCTGCGAGCTAGCTCCTCGAACATGCATGGCAGACCTCTGGTTCTCGTTCTGCTGCTGCTGCAAGAGCAAGCTGAGGCACTTGGTAGCCGCGGACGGGGAGCCAGGGAGCGAGCCGGTCGGGGAGTAGGGGAAGGCGGCGGCGGCGGCAAGGCGCTGGGACTTGGAGCGCAGTAGGATGTCCTGGAACTGCTGCTCCAAGGTGGCGGTGTCCTTAGCACCGGCGAGAGCGGTGGCGTCGTCGGGGAGGCCGCCGTGCACGAACCGGCAAGCGCTGCCGTTCTTGCAGTACCCGCGGGCGTAGTACAGGCAGGGCTTCCAGCCGAGTCCGTCGGCCCCGCCGAGGCAGAGCTCGCTGACCGACGAGCTCCGGCGGTGCCCTGGGCCGCCGCCGTTGGCCCAGCCGAGGCCGCCGTACGGGAAGAACCCGGCGGCATCGCCAGACCCGGGGCTCCGGCACTCGCCGGCGGCGTCTAACAGGGTCAGCTGGTGGCCGCCGCCGGCGTCGTTGAGGAACGCGAGCTGCTCCTGCAGCTGGAGCTCGTCGAGGAGCGGGTCCCCGGCGGCGAAGAAGGGCGACGGCGGGGCGTTCCCGCCTGCGGCCGGGCTCATGAGGTCCTCCCCGACGGCGGCCAACGCCTCCTCCGCCGCCGCGCCATTGCTGACGACGCTGTTGCTCCTGGAGAACACGGGCGGCGGTGCCCACGACGAGGGCGACGACACCGAGAGCGGCGACGGCGCGGTGCCGGCGCCACCACCGCCGCTGCGGCCGGAGTTCTGGCGCGAGAGGAGGAACGGCGAGTGCGCGGCGGAGGTGGGCGTGCCCGGGCCGGAGCCCGGTGCCGGGAGCAGGCCGAGGTCCTTGCGCGCCTTGGCCATGATGGTGTGGAGCAGCGCCTCGGGGCCGAAGGCGAGGCGTATCATCTCCTTCTCGCCGTGGTCCTGGATGAGGAGGAAGCCCATGATCTTGGCGGCGTGGTCCGGGTCCAGCGCCTGGATCCGCGAGAACACCACCTTGGTGGCCTCGTAGGCGTCCATGGATGGCCGGCTCTACTCTGCCACCCGCAAGCAAGCACGCACGCACCGGCACCACCAGAGGGCTTCCTTTTTCCTCTTCTTGGACCTCTGTTCTCGCAGCTGCGGTGTGCTAGTACAAGAAGAGTGAGCAAGCTGTGCTCTGCTCAAGCTCGAGGCTGGCTGCTAGCTTCACTTCACTAGAGTAGGAGCTCACTTGGAGCGGCGCCAGGCCCCACTGGGGCAGTGAGCGGCTGCTCCATTTCCCAAAGCCAAGCCCCGGAGGTCGCGGCGTCGGGCAAGCTACGCTACGCTACAAGGGGGGAGTAGGGAGCGGAGCAGCTCTGATGAGTGCGCACCACGCCCTGCCTGCATCGCTATCTATCTATAAGCTCCCCTTTCCTCACTGTGCGCTCAGGTCTGTTGCCTTGTGCTTTCTCGGGACGGGATGGAGGGGCCGGGCCCGGGGGAGGGGACGAAGGACCCCGCGCGCGAATTCCGTTTCCTCCGGGGTGGTTCCTGGAATCCGTCTGCCGGGTCTCGCTCTCGGTTCTCGGAGCATTTCCGAGCGCATTTCGCTTTGTTTTCTCTTGGTCGAGGCGGGTGAGGAGGATGGCCGGAGCAGAGCAGCGGATAGATAGATCTAGATCTCCGTGGCCCCCAGCCCCAGGCCTCTGTTACCGTGTCGCCCTTCTTCTTCTTTTTCCGCTTCTCCTTTGGGACGCGGAGCACGGCAGCGGTGTGTTTTGTGGTGGATCCATCGTCCTCGTTGGATACCAGGTACCACCGTGATGACGGTTTACAAGCACATGATGATACACGCTAGTACCCGAAACCAACACTTATTACTCTACAGTGTTTTTTGTTTCTTTTGTTATTATTAGAACCTGCAATGCGTTTTCAACAGTTTGCTAGCATGTGCCATTCATCTCTGAGTTACGGCGATTTCAAGAGACTCTCTATGTCCCTACTAATTGCTATGATATAGACTTTGGTGAAAAATCTGCCCACCAATAACTTACTTAAATGTTTATCCAAATGTAGCTATCTTATTTCAGATTTTTCGTTAGTCAAAAATAGAAAAAACGAGAATAACACTCTAGAGTGTGCACGAGATATGAAAAAAAATGTTAGAGAGTAGAAAGATCTAGAAAGCGATTTCTATGCAAATGACTCATTGGCTCTCCAAACGATGATTTAGAAACACGGAGAGTCTCCAACCCAAGGATGCCCTAATTTTAGAACACGTCGTTTTTTTAAGATAGAGTTCGGTTGTTCATGCAACTTAATCTATCAAATTTGGGCCTTGTTTAGATTGCAAGTTTTTTCAGTCTCTCTCCATCGCATCAAATCTTTAGATACATGCATGGAGTATTAAATATAGATAAAAAAATAACTAATTACACAGTTTGATTGTAAATTACGAGACGAATCTTTTAAGCCTAGTTAGGCCATGATTGGACAATAATTATCAAATACAAACGAAAGTGCTACAGTGCCAAATACTGATTCCTAACACAATCTAAACAAGGCCTTGTTACACACGAGCCTCTGTTATCATAATAGTCTAGGGGTCACTTTGGTTGGCATACTAAGATTGCCAACATTTGCCACATCTATTGCTAAAAAAAATTACTCGGCCCATCAGTTTTGAGTTGCCACGTCTCAAATTGTCGAGATTTTACCCGTTCTTTGCAAATCTATTTCCTACGACATGTGCCAGTTTTGTTGTCAACCAAATTTGAATTTACTTTATATAATTATCTGAGTGGATATGTGGATGGAGGGTAACTATATTTCTCCCGGCAGTTAATATGCCTGCTGAATTTCTCGTTCCCTATTCAGGCTGACACAACCATGCACCGCAGGATTTTCTGTCAGCGGTTAATATAGCCTTGGGATTTCTCGTTCCATACATAATTCAGGTTGTTTCAACAGAATTCCGTACTATTTGTACACGCCAGAGCCCGTTCACAAATTTGCGCCGAATTCGTGAGTTCCTGCGAAGTCCGAAATCAAAACGATGACGTGAGAGAATCTAACACGACCAGCAAACGCGGTTACTGTTTTTTTTGTGTGTGTGACTTTTGATGCCTCAAATCTTCGAGTATAAGCTGTCGTAGCGCACCAACTCACGTCACCACGCGTACACAAACTCACACACGTGTTCCTGATTGGACGATGTGACGGCCGCAATCTCGGGTGGTGACAGGGAAGGGACCCACGACACGAGGACGCGGCGTTGCGCACCCACCCCGTCCGTCCCGTTCCCGTTTGCCCGGTTGGTTCCCCACGCTCCGTTGCTCCTGCTGCCGGCTGCGTCTCCTCCAGCAGGCACAGCAGCTTTGTGCGCTTTTCGCGACGCGGTGAGGCAGTGGCATCAAGATCCGAATCCAATAGTATTTATAGCGATATGGCCGCGTTATTATGGCCTCGTTTAGTTCCGGCGAATTGGCGCCGGCAGGAACACTGTAGCGGCACTGTGTCTTTTTGTTTTTATTTGATAATAATTGTCCAATTGTTGACTAATTATGCTCAAAATGTTCGTCTCGTAAAGTACAACCAAACTATGCAGTTAGTTTTTGATTTCGTCAACATTTAGTACTCCATGCATGTACCGCAAATTTGATGTGACGAGGAATCTTCTTTTTACATAGTGTTAAATTCTGGAATCTGTGGGAACTAAACGCGGCCTATATCCTATCCTGACCCGTCGCCCAGGCCACTGTTCCGCTTCACGCCATGCCATGTTACGCTGGACTGCATTTTAAACTACTGTCTACGCTTAGACCATTAGTTTTATTTACTATAGTTTATGATCATGATCTTTTATTATCGAGTAGTATAGTCGATCATAAATATAACCGTATTACACCCTATTCGCTTATCGTTTCTGTGGCTTATAAGCCGACTAATGCTATTTTGTTGTGAGAGAAAAAAACTGTGTCATAGCTGATAAGTTTGGCCGATACGATCGAGTGAACAGGGTGATATATGTTGGAACGTGAGGCTAAATTATTACTAGACAAAGAGTATTAAGTTTAAATGTATGTGCGCCTGCAGCCTGCTGGTAAACTCGATAGGAAGAATGTCTATGTAAAGATGGGAGGCTAATAGTGGCTGGTAATCGCGTCTTGCAGTGTTTTTCTTCTCCTCATGATCATTACTTATTCGCTTGATCGTTTTTTGGTTTATAAGTTAACTGATGTTGTTTTGTTATGATAAAAAAACATTATATTATAATTAATAAATATGGCTGATACGATTAGATGAACGCGGTGAAGGTGGCGGACAGTACAGGAGGATGGGGTGCAGACAAAGGCACCGGAAAACATCAAACAAATATCCAGCGTGTGCAACGGAGTTCGTGCCGTTCAGCGGCACTCAGCACTCTGCACAATGCACCTGCACCTACACCTACTATAGTACCCGACTAGTGCCCATTTTGTCGTGTTCCGACGCTCGAGTGGAATCATCATTTGTTTTACGCTTTCACTGCTCCGTTTTCCTGTTTGAATTAGGGGGTGTTCGGCTGGTACGGTCGGGAGGAATTTGAATGGTTTATAGAAATTTTGGAAGAACTTGTGAGAGAAAAATATGGTTCCGAATGAAAAAAGAAGGGCATCAAACTGGATTTAAAGGTACGCGAACTGGGCATAAATAAAAAAGAAAAGGGGAATCATCGACGCTTTCCGGTACGAGTAGGAGGAGTAGTGCAGTGAGTAATCACGAGTGGGCTTATGTGAGTGAGTTATCTCAAAGGAGAAGAGGGATCGACCGTGTTCACCCGAGGAGAAAAGACGTATGAATAGGCCTGAGGCCGGGCTGGTTCACATCGCTCCGTGAGTCACAGTCGTCACAAATGCTTGCTTTGATCAGTTCAGTTAGGCCGCTGCTCCCCAGCCAAAAAGGAACAGCTTGGCCGTTATTTCTGAGCTTTGCGTGCTTCCGCAAATGCAGGCAAAAGCACGGCGCGTGGGATGCAGCTGCGGTCGGTGACTGGTGCGTGGCCGGGTATCTGCTGAAACGGAGCGAGGCCGAGGTGTGGTCATCACCCACCCGGCCACCGCGCCCGCAGAGCGACGGCAAGTGACCCAGGAGGCCAGAAAACAGACGGGTGACGGCAGATGAACGGGCAGGAAAAGAGAAAGAAATCCACGTCGCGGACGGTGGAAACCGGGCGGGATCGCGCCTCCGCTTCCCTATCCCTGCCCTGCCTGCGTTGCGCTGATCAACCTCGACTCGATCGGTCTCCCTCGCGCGTCTCACGGTCGCTTTCGCTCGCGCCGTCTAGCGGCTCAGGCCAGCCACACAACAGAGCAAAACAAAAATACTCGCAGTCTCATCATGGATCATGCAGCGCACCTGCACACACGCTCGGATAAACGAACAAACAGCCGAGCTGACGACCCGAGATAATTTCGACATCACTCCCCCAACGGGGGCCCGCACAGGCTGGTGGGACCAGATCGTTCTTGTTGCTTTGCTGTGGGTTGGTGTGACGTTTTTTTTTTGTTTTTTTTGGCTCCCTTCTCTTTCCATGATCCGGGCCGGGCAGCCTGGCCCCCTGCTGCCCGGTCCATCCGAGCTCGCATCACATGACCTGGATTTACACGAGTTGAACCGGGCCGCCGTGTCAGCGTCCGGCCCCGCCCCGCCCGTGTGGATCAGTACGTGTTTCGGCTGATGACGATGGATGCGTGCAGCGAACCACGTGAGGTGACACGCGCGGGACTAATAAAACTATTTTGAACATTCGTCACCAGCTCCGTGAGATGTAGGAAACTGTTTTTTTTTTTCCAAACAGATCTTTTACAAAACAGCTCCAATTAAATTTCTTAGGTCAGTCTCGATGTAAATTTCATGAGAGTTCCATGGTATTAAATGAGCTGACATAATATGGAATAGATGAGAAAAGAGGTGATCAAAGTTTTATGGGATAAAATAAGTTTCATGTGGATAAAACCCATCTACACTGATCCCAACACATTGAATCTTTGAAAACAGGGAGAAGAAACTCCCCACCGAGACTTAAGTGAAGCTGAAAATAGTAACTTTTCATAGCTTTACCTCAAACTTGTGGCCTGTGTAAGATTTTGTGAGAGTATATTTTAAGAAAATCTACATGCAGAGTCGTTCTTTGCCAAACAACTTCAGCTATACCGATAAAGCTGCTGATAGAGGCGAAGCAAAAAAACGATTCATGTTGAAGTTGAGTTGTGCCAGACGGGGCTTAAATATTTATTAGATATTTTTGGAGTTAAGATATAGAGTAGTGTGCCGTCATAACGAGCTATTCCCAATAAATCTCAGCCAAATTTGTTGAAACTTCAATGTGTTAGAGCGATGTTTTAAATTCCAGGGTTTAGTTCACCTTTTGATATAATAAGATCGGCATGTATATAATAGTTTTTTGCTATGGGAGTTCCTATATCTCAGATGTTTGAATCCTCAGATGATTTCGAGCAATAATTTTGTACAATTAAAAGGATACCCCACGAGAGATGATTTATTTTTTGTCTATAATCAGACAATGATAAAATTACCTATCGCTTGAACAACGACAATAAAAATTGCACCTCTGAAACATAAATGAAGTGTCTTGTTATTATTGGATCATATCGTACGGATTTCGAAGTGAAATATGCAATTGGATTGGGCATGTGTCATTCTGCATTTTATGTTTTTTTTTTGTCTCGTGGATTTTAATTGGATTTCTCTATGTGGACTTGGATCCTCGTCCAATACCACGTCTGTTGAGGTCAGCCGCGACGTTGCTGCTGCTAATTTCGTTTGGTGCTCATGCCACGTCTGTTGAGCTCTAGCAGCCACAACGTTGCTGCTGCTGCTCATTTCGCTTGGTGGTGATTGAACAATACCTATAATATTAGCCTTCGGTGTCCTCAATCCCGAAGCAGCACGCAGCACACCTGCATGCCTGCATCCGCATAGCATAGGGTTGAGTACCTACCTGAGTTGCCGAGTTGGACCGACACGTGGGCACATCGGATGCCCTGCCCCTGCCCGTCCGTGGATCCAAAAAAATATGGCAACGCCGGTTCAGTGGCTTTTGAGCAGCGTACGTTTCCCTTTTGGTTTGGTAGTCCGCGGTGGCACAGCAACAGCAACAGGGAACAGCACACGGGTAGGCAGGTCAAAGGGGCAAGAAGGGCCAAAGGGGAGCAGAGGAGCTTTTGGCTCGTCTTTCGCTGCGTCGTCCGCTCTCTTTTTACCGCCTTTTGCGCGCATGCGCACGGGGTCCATCATCCATCGTGCCTCTCTCCCTCCGGGCGACCGAGAACCAGATGCGGTGCGAGACGAGAGGGAAGAAGCGGAGCCCCAGTGTTTGGATTTCCTCCATGGCCGCAGTATGGCACTGGCAGCGGGCAGCGGCTCTCCACAGTAGCAGACGATTGGGCCGCGGGCGGACAGGCCAGAGGTGGCAGCGGCACAACATCAGAGGGAGAGCACCAAGCCGGTCGGCCCCTGGTCCATCTAGGCCTTGTTCACTTTGCAAATTTTTTGAACATGATAAATAGTACTACTTTCGTCTTATTTAGTAAATATTGTTCAATCGTGGACCAACTAGGTTCAAAAGATTCATCTCGTGATTTCCAACTAAACTGTGTAATTAGTTATTTTTTTTATCTACATTTAATACTCCATGCAAGCGGCTAAAAATTGATGTAACGGAGAGAGAGTGAAAAAACTTAGAATTTAGATGACATGTAAACAAGGCCCTAACTGGAGTACTCGATCCACTCCTCCACCTCAGTAGCGCTGGTAACGCCGTTTTAGGGGGTGTTTGGTTCGAGGGACTAATTTTTAGTCCCTGTCACATCGGATGTTCGGATGTTAATTAGGAGGATTAAACATGAGTTAATTATAAAACTAATTACACATATGGAGACTAATTTACGAGACGAATCTATTAAGCCTAATTAATCCATCATTAGCGCATATTTACTGTAGCACCACATTGTCAAATCATGCACTGATTAGGCTCAATAGATTCGTCTCGTAAATTAGTCTCCATCTGTGTAATTAGTTTTGTAATTAGAATTTATTTAATACTCTAAATTAGTGTCTAAACATCCGATGTGACAGGGACTAAAAATTAGTCCCTGTAACCAAACACCCCCTTAAAATCTGTGCCTCAGTTGCCTGGACGCCGGATGGATGTGGATGGCACACCGTACCGTAATCTCACTCTCTCCCCCTCTCTCCGGAGTACAGTAATAGTAGCGTCGTTTGTCGCCTAGTAGTGTTCTGTCAATTTTTTTAGACATTTAAAGATTTTAACAATATGGTACGTGTATTTTTCTCTAGATGTAACCGGACTTACGTTTGATCAGGTCGCTCACAGTTGATTTGATATATTACTGGCTCTGGCTCCGCCCCCCCCCACCACACAAACAAAGATACGATTCTAGGATAGGATAGTGCCACGTTTAAGGCCCCGTTTGGCAGGGCTTCTCCAGCGGCTTTAGGAGCTGTTTGGAGCCGTTTTCTGCCAAACGGGGTAAAATGAAACGGCTCCACCGATGAAGCCCCTAAAAACGTGCTCTCACAGAGCTTTGGGGTGGGAAGGAGCCAAAAATAGTGGCTTTTCCCGGCTCCTCCTCCAGGCCCCTAAAAACATGCTCTCATAGGAAAGCCATTTTGCCAAACGGTTTACCAAAACCGCTTCAGCTCCACCGGTGGAGCTGTTCATGAGCTGAAGCCAAAAAAAAATGGCTTCACTAATGAAGTGAAGCCCTGCCAAACGGAACCTAAGTAATTATAGATAAAAAAAGTATCTATATTTATGATATCAAATAGATACCATTAGATTAATTACGAAATATATTTTTATAATAAATTAATTTAAAGCTATAAATGTAAATATTATTCGCTAACAACTTGATCAAACGTGAACTATTTTTCGTGGCACATAACTCATAGTTACGTTCTTTTGCTACTCAAAACCTCGTGATTTGCCATGAGCACCTGCAAGCAAGTAATAATAGTACAGTACGTATCGGATACTGTAGAGCGGACTGGGGAATTGCGGCGATAGAGCCATAGAGGGAGAATTGCAGCACGTGGAGTCGGCTTCATGAAAACAGCAGTCGCAAAGGTACGGAGTACCTAATAATAACCTGCCGGTTTCAGATTCAGAAGCTCACATGCAGCAACGTCCCGCGTGATAACTGGCGATTGATGAGGATGAGTTTCCCGCCCCGGATGCCGTGCCCTCGCCTACCGTGCGGACACCGGACACGACCGTATATTTATGCGCTGCTGCTGCTGTGCCGGTAGTAGCCTGGTCCGGCTACAGCCCGCAAGACTGTAAAAGGCCCCGTTGGTGACAGAAAATTTAGCTTATACCGATGATTCGCTACTAGAGAGGAGCATTGTTCGTGCGCTGAAAAATGCTACTGAAGTATTACGTGACCCGGACGAAAATCAGGAGCCGGAGTCCCGGACCCGGGGGTCGTACCGTACCAGTTGATTGATGCCTTGATCCATCCAAACCCAGCCCAACCAAGAAGATTAGCTTGCATTGCTTGCCGTTATTAAGTTACATCGTGCTACCACCACACGGAATATAGTACGTACGGCTCGTCGACTCCGTCATCCATTGGCTAGCTCCATTATATTTCCACTGCGTCCGGTTAACAATAGCTCCCCGCGCTTGGATCCGGCTGATGACATGGCACGTGTGAGACGGTTGCGTGATTTTTAATTATAATAATGGCTGCCCTATAGCTGCCTGGTGTGGCGGTGCCGGTGCCGGTGCCGGTGGGTAAAAGAGCAAGAACGTGCAGGGCGGAGAGCGTGGTGTGGTAGCAATAGATGCGATAGGACCGGTGGTGTCCAGTGATGCAGTGTTTACAAGGAGGGGGCAACGCTGCTCCGTGCTCCCTCTCCCATGTACGTGCCATCCCGGTCCCGGCCACCCCAGCCGGCAACCGCTTCGCTGGAAGCTGCTACCAGCAGATCGTGCAAGCATAAAGCATTGCATGGCTGGCCAGATGGCCTCGACCACCCGCATTATATTGTGCACCCTGCAGCGTTGGGCGACGCCACAGCGTGTATATTTTGTGCATCCATGGCAGGCAGAGCAGCGTACGTTGCCCTGGTCTCGTCGACGGGCCGCTTACCCTGACCCCACCAGGGGACCACGTTTGCATGGCCTCGTTCGCTTGAGCTTATCAGTCAGAACCAGTCATACTTTATAAATCAACCGCGAAGAATAATAATAAGCCGCGAATGGGGCCATTGATGTTGTTGCCGCAAGGCATTGTCAATTCGCTGTTATATACTCTAGTACTAGTAGTAGTACGTATAGGAGTACTATACTGACGTATTGCACTTACTAATGCTGCTTCTTTGACCAGATTTGTGATCCCTTGGAGGCTTGGGGCCCAGAGATAAGCAGATCACCAAGTTTGTGGAACGATGCAGCCGCAACGTACGTATTGCAGCATGCATGCTCCACAACGTCACAACACAATACCACATCATTCACCACCGTGTTCCTTGGCTCCACAGAAATTATTATACCAAAGGCCTTCAACCACCACACCCTTAGTAAACCTTGGTCATCTTTTTAATCTTTTTTATTAAAATAAACTGGAAACTGGTAAACTCTCTTTTTTCTTCTTCTTTTGTTTCACCGGCTCTTACTAGCTTATAGCATACAAAAAAAATGTATAGAGACTGTTCTTGTTGTCTCCCTACACAAATGTGAGAGACAGAGACCAACCAATTGATATATGCATGAACACAAAAGATTAGTTCAAACAAATCATTCGGTACAATAAGCAGATACTCCAGGATATATGCGCACATACGTACTAGTATCTAGTAGTAGCTCGCTAGATCAGCCGTCTCGATCGACGGCTTATTCCTTTGTGTTTATGTTGGGACCTAGTACTAGTTATGGAGTGAGAGAGGGAGACGCATCGCATGGAGTCCGCTGTTTCGGCCGGGTGTCATTGGTCGACAGCGACAACGTACTCGATCTCCCTGCTCGCTCGGTTCTCTGATGCCAATAATCCTTGTCTGTGATCCAATCCAATCCAATCGGCCTCCTAATCGCTCACGTCATTTAATAAATGGGCTCGTTAATAGCTCGTCATTATGCAAGTAATTAAACAAAGTGACTCCTGGATTAAGCTATGGCCGGGTGTATGTGGAGCAACAGACAAGAACAAGCTGGGTACTACTAATACTGGCGACAGAGAGTAGGGAACAGCGGGATGCATGGGCTCCACGCCGCCACGACGACCTCGCACCTACTACTCCTGCTCCGTGTGGTCGCTTTCCCAGACGGATGGCGACGTAGCACGTACTAACTGATACTCCTACTCCTCAGTGATGTTTAAATCCTGGCTAAAATTTTGGGAAGTCACATCGAATATTATAGTAACGTGTTGAATAGTAATAATAAAATAAGTTAGAGAAGTTTTTAGTAATTCAACAGATAAATTTATTAAGCCTAATTAATCTGTCATGAGAACTTATTACTGTAACTTTACTTTAGAACCGCATTATTAAATCATGGACTAATTAGGCTTAAAAAAATCCACTACTACACAAACGATTAACCGCGACACCCCCCGATGGCCTCCGAGGCGGGCGTCCATTTTAGCCCGCCACGTTTAATCCCACGATTTACCGAGGCGGATATTTTTTATTTACCGTGACAGGCTCTTTTGCCCGTCACAGTAAATTTATTTACCGTGGCGAGCGTCTTAAGATGTCCGCCACGAAAAATACCCTATTAACCGTGGCGGACGTCTTAAGATGCCCGCCACGGTAAATCGATTTACCGTGGCGGCCATATTATAAAGCCCGCTTTAAAAAATAAGGCCCAAACTCTCAGCCCAGAAGAAGCCCATCTCAGCTTTTCTACTAGGCTCGTATATAAGTGTCACTTCACTTGTGAACCCTAGCCTCAGTCCACATCCCCAGCCGCCTCCCTCTCTCATCCCCGACTCACGCGACCGCGCGCCTCCTCCTCTCTTCCCTTCGCCGTGCGCCACCCCGCGACGGCGGCTCCCGGGTGCTCGCGCGGCGGCGGCCCTCCGAGCTCGCACGCGGCGGCGACCCTCGGAGCTCAGGCGCTCCCTCCCTCTCTTCCTCTCTCCCTCCCTCATCGGCGGGGGAGGCCCCCACGGCGCAGATCCACGATGGGGGAAACGCAAGGAGGCGGTCATGGCGTGGTTCCACGGCTGTGCAAGGAGGTGGTGCCAGCCCGGATCCACGGCGGACCCCTCCCTTCCCCGTCGGCGGTGGCGGTCCCTCCCTTCCCCGTCGGTGGCCTCCTCCAAGGGCGCGCGAGGCCTCCAGACGGCGGATCGAGGGCGCGCGGGACGACGGCGCGCGCGGGACGACGACGACGGCTGCGCCCTCCTCCTTCCCCACGGATCCTCCATGAACGACGACGGCGCGGGGCTAGGGTTTCAAATCCAGTGAGTTCATCTCCCTCTTCCTCTCCATCTCCATCTTCCTCTCTCCATCTCCCTCACTCCTCCCTCTTCCTCTCTCCAGATCCGGCGACGGCGACCTCTTCCTCCACGGATCCGGCGGCGGCGACCTCCTCCCCCACGGATCTGGCGGCTGCACCCTCCTCCTCCGTGGATCTGGCGGTGGAGCAACCGGATCCGGCGGTGGATCTCCACCACGGCCACGACGCCGGGATCCACCACGGCTACGACGCTGGGACCTCCACCACGGCGGGCGAGGACGCGTCGGCGCGGCGGCCTCCCTCCACCACGACGTGGCGGGATCCATGAGGAGGCACGGGGATCCACGAGGAGGCTTCGGCGTGGTCTCCTGCGAGCGACTGGCGAGGTGGTGGCGGCCGTGGGAAGCCCGGATCCGTCGCCGGTGGGCTCGCCAGTGGGCTTGAGAACGGGCTCGCTGGCGGGCTCCTGGTTTTTTTATTTTTTTAAATGATTAACCGCAGCGGGCATCCTAACGTGCCCGCCGTGGTAAATTATATTACTGCATGGCGGCAATGGCGCCGCCCAGCCAGCGGTTAAATCCACGATTTACCGTGACCTCTAGGCCACGGCGGACGGTTTTGCCAGCCGCGGAAAACCGAAAACGCCCGCCTCCAGTAAAGTTTGTGTAGTAGTCATCATCTCACAAATTAGTCACAATATGTGCAATTAGTTATTTTTAGTTTATATTTAATACTCCATGCATGTTTACAAACATCCGATGGGATAGAAACTAAATTTTAGGCGAAGTAACCAAGGGGGTATTTGGTTCTACCTCCTAAACTTTAGTCGTTGTCTCATCGTATGTTTGGACATATGCACGAAGTATTAAATATAGACTATTTACGAAACTAAATTCACAGATTGAGACTGTTTTGCGAGACGAAATTTTTAAGCCTAATTAGTCCATGATTTAACAATGTGGTACTACAGTAATATATGTGCTAATGACAAATTAATTAGGCTTAATAAATTCGTCTCGCAGATTACTGACGGATTCTGTAATTTATTTTTTTATTAGTATCCGAACACCCCATGCAACGCCCTCTAAGTGACACCTCTAAACTTTAGTCCCTGAATCTAAACACCTGCTAAACAAGGCCTTAGTAGTGACCAGAACACCCCATGCAACTCCCTCTAAGTGACACCTCTAAATTTTAATCCCTGAATCTAAACACCCGCTAAACAAGGCCTTAGTAGTGACCAGAAGGATCCAATTCTTAGTTACTACTGTATATTCTTCCTGTACGAGTGACTAAGGATGATGTTTGTGGATCGAATAAAGCCTAAGATTATCACAGGATGGATGATCGGTAATTTTGGAATCACACATATAATACATGTTGGAACCTACTCTCTCCGTTCCAAAGTATAAGACGTTTTGCCTTTTCTACTAGACACATTGCTTTTGTTATGTATCGAGACATAGTGTGTATCTAAGTGCATAACAAAATCTATGTATCTAGAAAAACCGTCTTATAATTTGAAATGGAGAGAGTATTTTATATTTTAAAAGCCTCAAAGCCATAAATGCCATCTCCCTTGAAATTACTTTAAGTATCCTTCCAAATCTTAGATATACACTATTGCCCTGTTCGGTTCCACTTATCAGCCATAAAATAGTATTTTTCTCTCATAACAAATTAACTTCAGCCAGCTTATCAACCGCATAAACCATCGCCCGAACACCATATGTCTGGAAGAGCTCCTTATGCCAAACAAGTTTGCCTCTAGGGTCACACCAAGCATAGTGCACGCCCATATTATAAGATGAGCAACTATTTACACCGATAAAGAACCATACCAAAAATATTCTGATCAACGGTGGATCTAGGAAAAATTTTAGGGGGGGCTGAACAACACATACATCCGACTGTTGCTCGATCTTAAGTCTCAGCCCCTCCTACACAATAGAACTTTGCCTAACAATTTATAGAGGCTCCAGAGAGGTTCCACTGCTCCGGTATGGGTAAGGGGGGCTCGAGCCCCCTCCCCCCCTCCCCGCGCCCACCGTTGGATCCGCCCTTGATTCTGATAGTACTCTGTTAATGGCTATGATCTAACTTAAATCGCTTCATTTTCGCATCATAGTAAAATATATGGGTGATCTCTGAACTCTCAAAATGTTGTATTTAAGTCATCGGACTTATCATAGTATGTAATTCAGCCCACGAGCTTGACATAGTGTGTCATTTAGGTCCATATGGAGACGATCTACTCTATGCCATGATGTCACATGTCATAACGAATGGATCCATATCTCATTCTTGATCAAGCAGGAACTTGCAAAACAATTGTTCACCTATCTCTTCCACCTAAGGAGCACTAGCTTTAGCCTTTCCATCGCCTATATCGATGACGTTGTGGCCTTTGATGTGGAGTACTTTGAAGGCATGAGTCATATGGAGAGTTGACTATGGTATGTGTCGCTGTTTTTGACCACCGACGAGTAAATTTGTATTTGCACGTCTGACTCGGATGGTGTGCTCGAAGGACACAAGGGTTTATACTGGTTCGGGCGAAACGTCCCTATGTCTAGTTCGCTGCTTCTCATGTTACCGGCACTTGGTTTGCAGTAGGGGTTACAAACAAACGAGAGAGGGAGATGATCCCAAATCTTTGGTGGAAGGAGTGAACGGGTGCTCGCGTCATGCTCTTGTGTCCAGATCTCCCCTTTCATAGGGCGCCCTGCTTCCCCTTTTATAGGCGAAGGGAAAGCGCGGGTTATAGAGAAAGAAAAGGAGAAGAACGAGAGAGAATAAGGCTTCCAGGTGTAACGAGGGTGTTACACCGTAAATCATTTACTAAAATATGTCATGAGCATCATGTTTATGTGTTAATGCATGTAATAAATGTGTAGATCAATTTCCGTAACTCAAAACGATCAACAAAAATACGAAACGAAAGTTGATTCAATAGTCATGTTATATCACTTAGTGTTTAAAACCAATTTTTATTAAGCAAAGTGCTATAGAACATGTATGTGGTACTTAAAAAAAGTTTGAAGTACAAACTTTGTAGATGACAATGAAATACTTGTGGTCGAAAAATGATATTACTAGCTAATATTTTCACAAGCTTAGAAATCGTAAATGAAAATTAAATTCAGCTCAAAAACTTAGAAATTTTCAAGTCTACCAACAATTAGACACTGCTATGTTCAGGAATTTATTGTGAGAGATTGGATTAAGGAGTGGTGTAGTGTTATAGCTCGATTTGGTAGTCTCATGTGCCATCTTCAGCATGGTGAAGACGGTTTAGGTTTAGAAGCAATTGTTGGTCGTGTTGAACGCTTTAAAATTCGTGCGTGTCACTGTCTCTGGTTGGTTGGCGCCGGGTACGCGGTCACCGCGCGGTCTTCTCACGCCGTGCACATGGCCGCGCCCCGCGCGGTCAATCCTGCCACCGTGCTTGGTCGTCGAGCCGCCTGGGCTTGGCCGAGGCCGGCCGCAGCGAGCCGCTGGCCCCACGCCCTGCTGCTCTGCCTCGCGTTGCCGTCTTGGGTGTCGCCACAGCCACGCTGCGCTGCCATTGCGTACGCACTACCGACGCTCCTCGCGTCACGACGCTGCTGCTGCCGTCGCATCGTCGTCGCATCCGCGGCATCTCTGTGCTGTTGCTGGCCTCATGTATGTCGCCTCTACCGCATGCACATGGGCGAGCCACCATCGCCAGGCCATTTATGGTACTACGACG
Organism: Miscanthus lutarioriparius; assembly: GCA_904845875.1. Lineage (NCBI taxonomy): Eukaryota > Viridiplantae > Streptophyta > Magnoliopsida > Poales > Poaceae > Miscanthus > Miscanthus lutarioriparius. The sequence continues at coordinate 2,682,225 of CAJGYO010000003.1, read as the reverse complement.
CGCGGGCCACGCTGGTCGGACGCGCGCACATGTTGTCCGTAGCGCCGGTGCGTGGGCCTCTCGAGCTCGCCGCTCGCGTCTCGCCAAGGCAAGGACGAGCCGACCCCACTGCCACGTTCCATTTCTCTATTTCTCTCTTCTCTCTCTGCTTTTCGTCGCCGTCGTGTCGTGTCACGGGGAGCCAGAGAGCGAGCACCTCTCATCAATTCCTCATGCTCGTGTCTCCGCTTTCACATCCCCTCTCAAGCCAACCCGACCCCACATTGATTGTGGCTCGACCGAGCTCTAATTTTGGAGCTTTGCCCGCCACTGTGCCGTTAATGCCCGTCATCGCCCGCGTCGTGGCCAGCCTCCACCACTTCACTCCACACCGATTCCTTAGCACCACTAGTTTGCCTTGGCTCCCTCTTCGTCGTGCGCACGCTAATCGCAACTCTATTGCCGCCTCCTCGCCGCTGATGCGGACGTGCCTTTGCGGTCTGCTGTTCACCTCGCAGCGCGCACCTGGCCAACCTCGCTCGTATCGTCTCCGACCGAGCTAGCTTCTCGGTAAGTTCACTGGTGAGCTGTTGTTGCACACTCGCTACCCCTACCACCTTGTTGTTGCTATGGATCACCAGAACACCGTCACCATTGTCGCAAGGTGCCCCCCATCGTGGAGAGGTCCTTCTATGGTGTCTTGGCTCATGCAATCGCCGCCAATCGTCTTGCGTCGAACCCTAGGAGAGTGTCGGCCTCATAGATAGGTCAGTGTGGGTCCCGTGTGGCCGGCGTAAGCGCCAGTGCCACCGCTCGCCTCGCTGGCGTTCGCAGGGATGGGCGAGGACCTTGTCATTGTAAAGAAGAGAAAGTTTCGAGGGTTCCGTTGCAAAGTTGTTGTCTATAAAAATAGTACGTGTAGTGTTCGCGCTATTGTTTGGTAACGCGAGGGCTTTTTTGCAAGAATGCCAGCGCGCGTGGGCTTCCTCGCCGCGGGGCGCCTCGCTTTGTAGGCCGGCCTCGCGTGGGCCACGCCTGTGGGCCGCCGTGCGCTCACACGCGCGCTGCATCGTGTGTGGGCCACGTTGGGCCAAAATCAGTTTAGTTTTTTCGTGGAGAATAGAAATAGCTTTTCATTTGTATTTTAGAGCTGATCTTTGGTAAATCATATAAACTTATGTAGGTATCCAAAAATTGTAAAACTAATTTTGTGAAGTTTCTAAAATTATGCTATGTCTCTTAGTGTATTTAGTTCATATATATACTTGTCGATATCAGGAGCTATTAAATCATTTGAGAGTGCTTAATATTATTAGGTTAATTATTGTAGAATTTTTTGTTGTAGATTGATGATAGCAAAAACCCTAAAATTTTTATAGGAGCATCGTGGTATTATTATGTGTTCACTGTAATTTTTGTAGCTTTAGAATAAACTAAATATAAGGGTAGTTAAATGCTCTTTGTTTCAAATATACATTAAATCATTAGTAGAAATAAAAATATATCCTTCGATTGTAAAGCTAGGCGTTTGTTAGTTGAACCCAACACTTTGCTTGGTAATGATAATACTTAGCTTACTGCCTTAGTCATTAGAGCTATCTTAGTGGCTTAGTAGATGTATTCTTATTTTAAGAGTTGCTGTTGCCAAAATACTAAGTGTTGCATCATCATCGCATGAATATAGAGAACGAGCTGGCGGAGGTCGTGACCATTGGAGATCACGAGTTCGAGGAGGTGATCGAGGAGTATGAGGAGAAGGTTCTTGTACAGGAGCAAGCCCCGGAGCCACCAGTCACTAACTTTGCTGACACCGCGCCTGCCGAAGGCAAGCCCCGGTGCATAACCCTTATTTTAAATGATCATTGGATATATATGTGATGTGTATTTATGTTATAGGATTTATATTGAAACTACGTGCATAGATAATCTACCTATGAGTCATGCTAGCATAGGTCGAGTAGTTGCTATGCTTAGTTTATCGGTAGCGTGAGTAACCTGCCATTACTCACAATAGGTGATTATTATTATCACTCTCTTGATAAAATGGTGAAAAGAAATGGAGACCGGACAGAGATATGGTACGGGTATTGGTGGGTGTAAGAGGTTGTGTCCCACAACCAATGAGGCATAGCTTGGTTACACTATTTTTTTTTCTGTCCGTATCGGTTAAGGATAGACCGTTGCATTGGATTCTAGTCAGGTCACAGACTTATTATCCTGAACACATACTTGCTTATGGGAGCGGGAATGCTCGTTGCTCTCTTGTCATGGGTTTTGGCTCTTTCTGGATCGACAGATTAGAGGCGGGGATGGTGGAGGTCTAAGCACCACACTGAGTCTGGGACTCAGGTGTGGGGGCTTAGAGTCCAAGTTTGGATGGGGACCTGGACCCCTTGACAGGAGAGTGGTGGGTTGGTCCTGCTTATGTCTGGGGCACAAGCGGGGCGTGTGTTTCGGGGTACCCAGCTAGGCTACATTGATTCACAAATCACCGTGCAATATGGTATGACTTGTCTACGATCTAGCACCGTAGTAAGAACTAGAAGATGAAAGAAAATGAATGGATCTGATTGCTCAACTCTTGCTTGAAAGTAGAACAAGTGCTTACATAGAATGGTTAGCTAACAAACTAATTATGACTACTAATAAAATACATACATAAGGATTCACTACTAGTAATATTTTTTTTAAAAAGAAACCCAGCAAACCATAAAGCTTATCATATCCTTTGGAGTCGGGAAATTATTCCCACTAGTCGGGTAAGTCTTACGAGTACATTGTGTATTCAGGGTTTGTTGACCCCTGTTGCAGGTGCATCTTGACGAGTAGTTGTTGTGTGGAGGATTCTTTTGGTGGGCATAGACGAATCCTTGTATCTTATCGTTAGATGTTTATTGTAATTCCGCTGTTTAAATTTCGCACTCTGAACTTGGTATTGCAATAATCTATTTCTAAGAACTCTCATTGTATGAAATGGACTAAGTACTGTAAACTCATTCTCATTATTGGATCATGAAGAAAAAACGTGGATTGTTGGAATTCTCCCTTGGGGTGTGCTAGACGGAACCGTCCAATATAGCCTGCTTTCGGGGTGCTTAGTGTCTGATGGAAGCGTGCTATTTCGGGTGTTTTTGCCACACCAGGGTTACTGGGTCCTTCTTCTCCTTCACGCGAGTCGCATCGATCCTGTAGATGTCAACAGGGATGGCTCCATGTCATGGCCATGTTCGTCACTGGCGCCATGCGCGGGCGTCATCTGTCGGTCATGGCGTTTCACTCCGTCCCGGCGGATGTCGTGGTGAACTGACGCGCTTGTCAGCGTCTGTACGAGGTTTAGGCAGAACAGGACCGGCATGCCCGACACTGTTCTTGATGTGAATCCTCATGTATGGCCTGTCATGGCCACGGGTTACATCGAGGCGTGCCAGCCTCTTCCTTAGCATCAAAGTTTTGACCCAGGTCCATACACTTGGACCTGGAGTTGTTGGCGGCGGTTTGGGTCCTCATCGGACGAGACAGAACCCGTGTCCTCGTGGTTGGGCGAGACGGAGCCCGCACCCAAAGGGTCGGACAAGACGGAGCCCATGGCCTTGGGCGAGACGAAACCCGCGTCCTTGGGGTCGGGCGAGACGGAGCCGGTACCCAAGGGGTCGGACGAGACGGAGCCCGCTACCTTGGGCGAGACGAAAACCGCCTCCTTGGGGTCGGGCGAAGCGAAGCCCGCACCCAATGGGGTCTTGCGAGACGGAGCCCGCGGCCTTAGGCGAGACGGAACCCGCGTCCTTAGAGTCGGGCGAGACGGAGCCCGTACCCAAGGGGTCGAACGAGACGGAGCCCGTGGTCTCGAGGTCGAGCAAGACCTTTTAATATGTCTCGAGCCATCCGGAGGAGTCAGCATGGACGCTAACTTTCTTGCTTTGAGTATCCCTACTATCGATACCCGACAGTATGCGATACCACACTAGATTGGAACATGGAGAGGAGAGAGCATGGTTGGGGATGGAGCTAAGAGAGAGGGAGCATTTAGATGGAGCCATAGAGACCGACATGTGGGATAGTTGAAACATGTTTGGACCTAGAGGACCCAATGTAAAGGACCTAAAAATAAGACTTGGCTAGGTGCCAGTTCAATATAAATTCGGGTGTCAGAAAGACGCATTTTAAGAGTTCAACAAGCTGGATGACACTACGAGACAACTTTAAGAACCGCTCATGTATTTTATTCTTTCCATATAATACAAGATTCATTAAATGTCTAGGAACAAAAATGTCAATTTAGAGTAACGTTGTTTCGGTTCGTTTACATATGTCATTGTCTAAGCTTTCATATCTCGGTTTTGCACAACTTGCACGCATGCATGCAACGGAGGGTACTGCACGCATGGACTCGCAGCATGCAAGCATGGCGCCATATGTTCTTGCATGACAGGCCCTGTGGACTACCACCACGTACTGCCGGTTCACGTCCACCCCTCGTGCACACGTACAATGTACATGCAATGCGCAGACAAAGGAAACCTCCCTGCCTGCGCAGTCCTGCACTGCACTCTGGTACGTGCACGCCCGCAGCCAATGCAAGTAGCCAACTCGATGCATGTTGAGTATTTTTTTTTTCTCAAATACGCAAAAGATCTGCGTATTATTGTATTAAGGAGAAGAGTTTAAAGAAACATACAACGCGCTTCTATCGAGCGTTGAAGTAGGTCGACCTAATACAGCTGAAGCTGGACCATCCTAGCAAAAGACCTCATGTTTCGATATTACATAAAAGAAAACAATCAATATCGACGTAGCTTTGTGGCCTAGGTGGCCTTGCGTCTTCGCGGCTGCCTGGACGGTGCCTTTCCAACGGCCAGGAAGAACTCGTTCAGCGCCTCGGCTTCGAACACAGTCAGGTTGCCGTTGAAGAGTCTGTCAAAGGCCTCCAACTCCGAAGCGGATGGCGCAGATGGACCCCTGGTGTAGCCCATACGCTGCATGATCAGCACCTCATCTCGCTTGAAAGCTTACATTCGGAAGAGGCTCTGAGGCTCCAACCGCCTACATTAAGTGTGTGTTCACAAGTCACAAGCTGCATATGCATACGGGGTACAAGAATTGTAGTAGGTAGTATACATGGCAATCGGCATGGAAACAAATTAAAGCAATTCATATCCGGCCGTCAGAATCGACCTGAGCACCAACCGAGTTGAATTCCCCGGCCCGGCTCGATCCGGCACGCAACTTGTTGCAACTTCTAATTCTAATATAATTCGCGACCTGATACATCGACATGCATATCACAATTCACACCCACCGACCCACGCACACAAACGACTTTGGATCGTTGAGCTAATCTCATAGGCGGACGGTCTGTTGAGACATCTTTTAACACGCTATTAATGTCCACAATTAATGTGCCATGTCCGTAGATAAGGCGTGTGGTCGTTGCACGCTGCTGAAGGCATAATAAAGTTTAAATTTAGAAATAGATGCATATCTTATTTATATTATTAGAGAGCATTCTTTGCTTCCTTTAAATCATCATGATACGATATATAGCCTCTTACGACAAGATTATTTTCAGTGTGTTGTGTCTTTTTTTTTAGACGAAAGAAGAAATATATTAGATAATAGCCGGGTACATGAACATATTACAAGCACTCTGAATTACACTATATATATATATATATAAATATAAATTGATTTTCATCTAAACTGTACCATGCGGTGAATTACTCCAAATCTCAAGACCATTGTGTCGTGTCATTGCTTTTAACGTTCTTATGAGAACTACAATAAGATTATTTTCGGTGTGTAGTCCTATTATGGTGTTGTTTCTTATTAGGAACCTCTAAACCATTCATTATTGTATATAGTAGAGGTTCTTTCTATGACAATGAACTTGAAAATACGTCTCCAACAGTAAGAGCCAACACTAGCTCTAAGTCTATAAAAATGGAGAGACTGCAGTAAATAGTTGTGAGATAGTAATGCATCGTGAAATATGCGAAACTATCTCTTGAGTCCATGCTATATTGCTTTTAACACTATTTAATTTAACGATTAAAAAAATGATTCCGCTGACTCTAACCTAGATCATTGAAGACGCCCTATGGATTATGCATGGTTTTCTAACACTGGATATTGTGTCCAAGTGGCATCTCCAAAATAATACAATTTTTATCTTTTTCTTCATTAATTCAAATTCCCCATTAGCGAAAAATATTATGTGAGTATATTATTACTCACTGGGACTAACATAATAACTAATAACCACATGATGATTCAACCTGCCTGTAGAAATAATCAATCGTTCATGCTTTTCGTTGACGGAATTCAAACATTCTTGTCGGCGTATTAACGGCCTAATAATGTGCATTATCCAAGTGTCAGTAGCAGTGACCCTAGTGTCGCTAATTAATGCTACTGACACTACGACGTAGGCGGTGGCTATGCTGTTTTTTAGGATAGGCTAAAATTTTTTTTGAACGAAATAGGCTAGAATTTTGGAACTGGTTATCTCTGTGGTTTATGATTGTACCCTCGACGTGGATTGTTTCATCTTTGGCTACAATTTTTTTTAGTAACCAGGTACTGATGCTCTTTTTTTTTCAAATTAAAGAGGCCGAATCCTCAAAAAAAAAAGGGTGAAGCCAGAACTCTATCCATAATCTTAAGTACATGTCTCGACAGCCATTAGCCATGCAACCTCGCTCTAGTTTAATGATGGATTAAATACAGAAAGACCTACTACTACCTTTGCAAGTTGCATCTAGCATTGCCGTGCCCTGATGCTGATGGCCTCACAAATAGAAGAGATTGAGCTATCACTTGTCCACGACAAAAAAAACTTCCCCCCCAACAAACATCTTGTCAATTTAACTGTATTTGTCAGCATTTAAGATACAGTAGGAAACAGGATCTAAACTATTTTAAGGACGGCCGACCCGACTCCGTGATGAAGCCTAGTCCCACACTCCTCACACTGTGTGCTTTGTCCAGTGTTGGGGCCGTGAAATGCACGCATCACCTACGCTATGACACGACGAGCGTGTGCCCGCAGCAACAGGCCAACAACAGCCGTACTCCGTACGTTTCGGTCTGATCAGTCACTCTGGACACGATTTACCGAAAACCGAGAACCGAACCGAATTTACCGAGAACCGAACCGAATTTACCGAAACCGAAAAATTCGGTTCCAGGTTCGGTTCCGAGATCTCAGGTACCGAATTTACCGAGGTATTTTCGGTTCCGTACCTCGGTAAACCGAAAGTACCGAACAATACCGAATTTACATAGTAAAGCACTAAGGCCCATGTTCTGTTGACCCAACAGCAGCCCACCAAGGCAGTAAACCCTAGTCACTACTTGGCACTCGCAGGGCAGTCGGCCAGTCGCCCGCTCGTCCCACACTCCCACCCCCGCGCCGCGCAGCCGCCCGGCGCCCGCCCAACCCTGCGCTGCGCCGCACAGCGCCGCCTTCCTCCCGCCGCCGCGCCCCGCAGGCGCGCTGCGCGCACCGCGCAGCCGCTCGCCCGCCTCCGCGGCGCCGCTGGTCCGCCTGCCGCTCGCTCGCCCGGCTCCACGGCCACGCGGCCGCGCCGGCGCCGTCCCGGCGCCCCCAGAGGCCCAGACCTGAGACCCCCCACGTCGTCACCCGGTCGTCCAACTGAGCAAGAGCAAGGAGAGGCAGCGACAGCGAGGCATCGAAGACGGCTACTTCCATTGCTTCCTGCGACTCCAAGTCCAAGGTAAGTCTGATCTGAGTCTATGTTTGACTTAATGGAGCAATTTGGTTCTCTAGAATCTAGATGTTTATTTTGACTTCGCTTGAATGATGATATATAACAGATGTCTCAGTCTGATGAAGACATTGGCAAAGAAATCAGTGATTGGGGGCTCCAGGAGGACGAGCGGCTAAGGAATGAAGAGGGAGAGGCCTTGAGTCATGGCAGGGCTACTGGTGCTGATGGGAAGGAAGCTGGTGCTGATGAGAAGAATGCTACTGAACCTGATTTTACATGCTGGTTCGGTTCTTTCGGTAAATACCGGAACCGAACCGAAAGAACCGATACCGAATTACGTCGGTACCGAATTTTTTGTGGAACCGATCGGTACCGATTTTCTCTGGAACCGAATTTACCGAGGTACCGAGGAACCGAACCGATCGGTTCGGTAGTACCGAACGCCCAGAGTGACTGATCAGACTGATCTGGTGATGATAATTAGAAGGAAGCGGGTGTTTGGTTCAGAGACTAAAGTTGAGTTCCGGTCACCTCGAACGTTTAGATGCTAATTAGAAGACTAAATATGAATTAATTATAAAACTAATTACACAGACGAGACTAATTTACGAGATGAATCTATTAAGCCCAATTAATCCATCATTAGCACATATTTACTGTAGCACCACATCGTCGAATCATGAACTAATTAGGCATAATAGACTCGTCTCGCAAATTGGTCTCAATTTGTGTAGTTAGTTTTATAATTAGTCTATATTTAATACTCTAAATTAGTGTCGAAACATCCGATGTGACAGAGACTAAAATTTAGTCCGTGGAACCAAACACTCCCTAAAGCAATTCAAGGTTAAGTAATCTAAACTGTAATTCCCTAAACCCTAAACTGTAGCTTACTGTAGCACCGCATTTTCGAATCATAGACGGATTAGACTTACAAAATCATCTCACAAATTAGTCATAATCTGTATAATTAATTATTTTTAATCTATATTTAATACTCTATAAATATGTCTAAATATTGATACAATAAAGACTAAAGTAAAAAAGGCCTTACCCACACCAGTCGGAGGCAGTCTGTATAAGGGCCGGTTTAGACGGGGAAAATTTTTGCAAAATGATACTGTAGTAGTTTTCGTTGTTATTTGGTAATTAGTGTCCAATCATAATCTAATTAGGTTTAAAAGATTCGTTTCATGAATTTCGTCTAAACTGTGTAATTAGTTTTATTTTTTATTTATATTTAATGCTTCATACATGTCTCTAAAGATTCGACGTGACGGACAATTTTGAAAATTTTAACATTGGAGAGGAACTAAACGGTACCCAAGTGACAAGATAGACTGTGACTTGTGAGACAACGTCACGGTCAGGACTGCTGGACTGCGGCGCTGGAACAGGCCACAAAATGGGGTAGTGCTACGCACTCGGCAGAGTTACGCAAAACGTAGTACTCCCTCTGGCATTTAAACTTTGACTAAAATTACATTTATAATATAAAATAAGTACCATTTGATTAGTTATTGAATATATTTTTATAATAAACTTATTTGAAAACATAAATATTAATATTATTTACTAAGATTTGGTCAAACTTAAGTCAGTTTAAACGGCATGGATTCCATAATTGCATTTTTGTAGATGAGGGGAGTAATATACTTTCTCAGTCCAAAAATAAATATATTTCTAGAAGTTTTTCGGAGAAGCTTCATGTTACTTAAAAATTATATATTTACTTCTATCAAAAACTATTTCAACATATAATGGTTGAACTTTGGAAGCAGAGAAAATAAAAAGGACGTACGGCAATTAGATGGATTATGCCTACAACTAAAAGTATAATTATTTTGGAACAAATTTCAAATGCTAAAAGTGACTCTAATTAGATGGATCATCATACCTACAACTAGTAGGTACTCCCTTCTCAAAATAAATACCTACAACTAGAAGTGACTCTAATCAGATGGATCCACCTAGTTGCAGTAGGTTTCTCTTAATTTCTCAACTTCCAAAATGTAATATTATATGCTGAAATAGCTTTTGGCATAGATAAATATGTACTTTCAAGTTACATTGATCTCCTTAAAAAATCTAGAAATGTGTTTATTGTAATACAGAGGGAGCCTAGCTTTCAAAGTCTTGACATACAACTTATTGTTGGTGAACACGTTAGCTACCACTCAAAAATAACGTCCTTAGAGCACCTCCAAGAGTTTCCAAAACCTACTATCAATCTTGATTTTTTTGGGGCAAGATTGAAAAAAACACGCTCTCCAACAACTCCTCGTCTCAACTCCCAATCTTTTCACGTGGAGATATTCGTGCGCATATCATTCGGCTAATCTAGAGATGGAAGGACCTAAGGAAGAATAAGGACATGGTTCCCAATGCAAACTTATAAGAGAGAGAAAAAATATAAAGGTGGTTGGGATGATCTGAAAACCGTCCAAGATTCGTGATGCAAAAAATTCGATTATCTATTAGGAGCAGAGATTTTAGAAACGATTGGATGTCGCTCCCAACTTTTCTTTAGCTATTTAGATAACGCATTGGGTTAGTGATTGTTTAATTGAACTGTTGGGGATGCTTTTAGATCCCATAATAAAAACGAAGGCAGATAGGAGTATATATGTACTCTAAGCTAGGCATTTGTAGCATAATTATTAATTTTTGAAACCGTCCGTACAATAAATAACCTGGACCCGAGTGCAACTTTTTCCCCGCATTCCCTGGCAGAATCAGACGCGAGCACGAGGCGAATAAGGGCTCGTTCGGTTCAACTGAATCCGGGCCGGGAACCGTTCCTGTTGACTGATGTTTAGGCTACGTTCGTTTGACCAGGAATGAGCCCTAGGAAGAAATCCTGGCCGGATTATTACTTTAATTTATGTAGGGCTCGTTCGTTTGAGTAGTTTCCGCCCCGGAATGATTCCCGGTCAAATCTGCTACGTACAAATTAAACGGACAATCCTGGCCGGAACGGTTCCCGAACGTCGTTCCCCGGGAACCGAACAGGGCTGTAAGCTTTCACTACCGGATTGATTCCTGGCCTCCTAAAGCCATAACCGAACGAGCCCTTATTCAAATTACCTAATGAATCCGGACTGAAATATTTCCCGGCAGTGATTCCCCTTCAAACGAACGCGGCCTAAGGGTACAAACAAGAGCACAATGCAGCTGCAGACGCGGGACGTGAGCTGAGGACGTGCACAGGAACGAGAACGAATGCACGAGATATTCGGAGAGCAGTCGAAAATCCAAGGGCAAAAGGTGAAACGAATCGCCCCGTTAGCTCGGAGGAATTTAGAGAAATCTAAAAGAATCTGTCAGAGAAAAATACTGTTCTAAATAAAAAAAAAAGAAACGGATCACGTTGGATTTAAGAGCATGCGAACGGTGGTGCCGAATCTGCTGTTGCCTGTCGTTTCCGGCTGCCTACCCACCATGCCCAGGTCCAAGTCGAGGCTCGCAGCTCACTGCACGCTGGACGCTTGATGCTGCTGCTCCTTTTGCCTCCCTTTTGGCAGAAAGAACACCGGCTCTGGCTCCGGCTCGGTTGGGTCGTCCTCGTCGTCCTCGTAGTCAGCTGCCCCAGCCCCAGGCAGCATCACGTGCATGTGTATCCGTCCGTCCAATGGACAGCTGCGGCATGGCTGCAGCGCAGCGTGGAATTGGACGGATGGGAGACGGTCAGACGGATCAACGCCACTCGCCACAGATTCAGGGGCATGTGCCCGGTGTCAGGCCCTGTCCTGTCCTTGCACACTCACTCACTGCTCTAGCCTAGTCTGCGTTTAGTTCGTGAAATTTAAGAATTTGGCTACGGTAGTATTTTTATTTTTATTTAACAATTAGTGTTTAATCATGGACTAATTAGACTCAAAACGTTCGTCTCGCGATTTTCAATAAAATTATACAATTAATTTTTTTTTGTCTATATTTAATGCTCCATGCACGTATCGTAAGATTCGATATGATAGCTACTGCAGCACTTTTTGGAACTAAGCACAGCGCTAGGCGCTGGATGCAACCGCAGTAGAATACGTTTGCAAGGACAGTTCACGTTCACGGCGCATTATTCCACCTCAACGCTAGGCCGATTGATGTTTGGAGCGAGCGAGCGAATTGGGGAATGGTGACGGTACGGTTGGTGTGTTGCTTTGCAGCTGTAGGTGCCCGACGGATCCCGAGTGACAAGCGCCAATGTCTGCAAATCTCAGACATTAAAACGTACGACAGTGCACGGGGAGGCCCCATCAATGCGCTGCTGGTGGCCTGCTTTTACGACGGCGACCGTGACCACGACGGGACGGCAGGGTAACATGCCTATGGCGGGCCGGCGGCTCCGTCCACTGGCATGGCAAGGCCGGATCTGACGAGCGACGAGGATTACCTACCCGTCGGCTCACTCCATCAAATCTTATGGAGTACTTTGCCTTTCCGCACCCTTAGGCCTCGTTTAGATTTCAAGTTTTTTCACTCTCTCTTCGTCACATTAAATTTTTGATATATGCATGAAGTATTAAATATAGATAAAAAAAATAACTAATTACACAGTTTGATTATAAATTACGAGACGAATCTTTTGATCCTAGTTAGGCTATGATTGAACAATAATTATTAAATACAAACGAAAGTGCTACAATTAATTCCTAACACTTATCTAAACAAGACCTTAATCATCTTCACCCTAGCTAGTATAGCACAGGCCGCCAGCTTCATTTCCGTGACGGGGAACAGTGTGGGCTATGGCGTTGCAACAATGAATGCCACTCGCATGCCCTTGCGAGTCGCCGAGCCGACGACGTCCTTTTGGTGCTCAAAGTTTGCGCATCCAACCGGAGCAACACTAGACTTGTCTCCGAGGAGCAACGTACCCATGCAACGCAATGCATGGTCATCCCATCCATGAGACCATCGGCCTGTTTGTTTCAGCCATGGCTTATCAGCTATGATACACACAACAAACCAGCACTAACTGCACTTATCAGCCTAGAAACCTACCAGCGAACAGGCTGCATGAGAGAGCCTGTGGGCACGGTGGTTGTTGGCCTATCTATGCCCTCTCATCCCTCAGGGCTCAGGATCAAGACCTTGCTCTATTTCTGGTTCGTCATTGATGTGCATTGTGCAAGGCAGCACTGTACTATAGTACAGCGCAGAAGAGGGCGCCATAGCTCCAAGCAAGTTTTTTTATTTATTTTTCCTCTCCCCCTGCTCACTCTCTCTCATGTGGGTCAGGTAGTCGAGGTCAGGTCACTAGACAGCAGCAGGAGATGGATGGAGGGAATAGTAGTAGCCACTAGCCACTAGCCACAGCCCCCAGCCCCATGTGGCTGGCTGGCACTTGGACTCTTGTTGGGACACGGCCCAAGTTTCCGGGACGAGACGAGACCACCTCTGCACTGTGGACTGTGGATGGAGTGCCGAGAGATCTACTGTTGTCTCTCATCTCCCAGCTGGAGTACACATCAGTGCTACTGCATACGGGTCTTCTTCACTAACCTTCTCTATTCCAAGAAAGCTACTTGCAAGCAAGAAATACGCTCAGCCTTCATCTCAGGCAGATCACCTGTTCCTGATCGAATTCCTAAACACAGCAGGCAAAGTAGTAGTCATCCTGAGATTGACTGCGCAAGCAAGTACTACCAATGATAAGCTTATTACTCCCATGTAAACTGTCATTGCACGCGGTAAGAATTACTAGAATGAAGGAAAGCTGCATGTCATCATAACCAAATACACTCATCCTGAGATGACGACCAGAGGATGAGAGCGTCGATGGAGCGCCCCTGGATGAGCGCCCCAGTTGTTCGATAAAATGACTGAAAGAAGGTAACCTTACCAATTTATATTTAGAGAAGAGGTGACTATATTAAAACAAACTAGATAATCAAACACATCCTGAGGCCAGCCAGGCTTACACAGCATAGACAACTAAACAACTAAGAATTGACTTGATAAGAGCAGACTAAAGCTGCCCAGCCTAGAAATTAACCAGAAACCAAACACACCCTATCTACACGTACTAGAGATGCTTCGGTTCGCCATTCTCTATGTTCAAGTGGCAACTTTGGCCGACCTGTATATATAAACTATAATCTGATGAGTCCCTCTATGAGACTATGACCGTACCTTTTGAATAATACAGAACGCAATTAAAAATAGTGGGATCTGCCCAGGATCATCATATCATATGGGCCTATGCGTTCACAAAATATTGCCACTTGTCCATGTCTACATGCACTAGCCTTAAAAACTCATCAGAAACAGGAAAAGGATGTAAGCTTAGATGACATATGCACACCACTAGCAGCGATACACTAAAAGCGGCTAATCATACTATGGCCCGTTCACTCCGCTGAAAAAACAAGACGAAACACTATTCCGACTAATTTTTTGTGAGAGAAAAATACTGTTTTAGCTGAAAAAACAAGCTGAAAAAGACGGATTATAAGAGAAGCGAACAAGGCCTATAGAAAAATGAAAGGCAACCTGGAGCATAATATTGTCCTATTCGTTTAGGCTTGTTTGACTAATAAGCCATGACTGAAAGTACTATTAGCTAATTTAGTGTGAGAGAAAAGTACTGTTCGTTGGCTAAAAAAATACAGCTTATCAGCCTGTTCGCTTGTTGGTTTCAGCCAGCCCAAACCAGCCAGCCAACAGTGTTTTCCTCTCATAAAAAATCAGCACCAGCCAACCTAAACCAGCACCAGCACCAACCAGCGAACAGGCCCTATAAGTCAAATAAGCCAAAGCGAACAAGGTGGATGTCAATGCACTTGCTTTTGTCATACCTTAGATCCACGCTGGCAAGCATTTTAGGACTGACAAGACGTTTGAACACATTATTACTTAAGTGGCCAAACTTGATGCAAATTGGTATTTGAATGCTGCAAGTTGCAATACAGGGAAAGTCACCCACGGTATATTTTTCTAGATGTACAGCCTGTTCGCTTGTTGGTTTCAACCAGCCCAAACCAGCCAGCCAACAGTATTTTCCTCTCACAAAAAACCAGCACGAACCAGCCCAAACCAGCACCAGCACCAACCAGCGAACAGGCCCGTAAAGGATATCCATTGGCAACCATCTCAGTTGGTTTCAGGTCTGCCGGAATTTTCCTTTTGCGCCACCAGTCCACACATGAGAGTAAGCTGTCAGCAGTCGTCTGATAAGTGCTCTGGAGACCGAAGAACGAAACATGAGAGCAGCTGCATTGTGTCACGCTCAAATTTTTTTTAGTGTTTTACAGGAAGTCGTGAGAGAGGTTCAGTCAAATAGGAAGTGATGCAAAAGTCATCCACTTTTTATACTGTTTCTTGTTTCTACGGCAGCTCAACTGGACAACTCGGCAGAAGGAGATTAGACGGCTTGACATCAAAGGGCATCTTTCGGACCCCTTTTTATCTTCCCCAGGGTAAGGTAGCCTTATTTCAAGGATCATGATTCATGAAAAGAAACAAGTATCCAATGTATATCTATCCCAGTGATGAGTGGGTCTGGCATTTGTCAGTCCTATGCTGGAGCAAGATGTGCCTTTTGATGCTCCTTTACACGAGCGGGGAACTAGCAAAAGCAATTCAGAGATACGTAAAACAGTCTTGTGGCTAAACAATTGTGTGTGCACAGAGAATTGTTTGTTTGATCACCATCCACTGGACAAGCAAAAAGGTAGGTAGCACACGCAACAAAAGTGGTTATTAGTGCTACCAGGAAACAAAGAGTGCATTGGCCTTCGCTATTATTTCACACTTTGTTTAGTTACTTTAGTAGCACTTCACTACAGAGTTCAGAAATTTATTAGTTCATTCATACCTTTAAAACATCTCAGAGTTCTGTTCTATTCTTGGAACATCTCTCCACCTCCATCCACACCAAAGTCGACCAAAGGACCAGTTGGGCCAGGCCATGGAGGCCCAGGATAGCAGCAAAGATTTGACCTGAAAATATATAGCAACGAACACTAGTGTTAACCACCAATGATTTCCTGTTCGGCACCAGCAGACTATGGGCCTAGGAGAGATACCCAGAAGTGACACCTTACCTGCCAATAGATCATACTTGGAACGAGGGTCCATCTTTGTACGCTGTAACCGGATGTAGCTTCATGACCCAAGTTTTCAGGGATCCTACAAGTCCTGAAAACAGTGCAGCTTTGGGCTTTTCTAACTCTGTCACTGCCTAGAAATGATGATAGAATGAAGAGCTAAGAACAAATAGTTTCTTCATATATAGACAACACTTCCCAGATACTATTATGTCACGAGCTGCTATCCATGAACTAGCACAGTGTAGCTTGAAACAAAAGAAATGTTCTACCAAAAAAGTAGCTAGTACCATGAAGAAATGTTTCATAGAACATCTTGCTGATGAATGCCACATAAGTAGATTTTAAGAACAACACAACAGTCTCTGGTATCAAATGACATGCAGAGCAAGTAGAGCCCTGCGAAGGTCCTGAAATGATCGTTTGGTTTTACACTACATAATAACTTTGACACAGGACATTGTGAAAAGACATACATACAGAAACAAGACAGCAAAACCTGGCTTACGTCAAACAAGATGAAAATTGTAAATTAGACTGAGGTGAACGATGATATACGTGATAGATTAGGGGTAGCACCAATTGAAGAAAAACTTGTCCAACACCGGTTGAGATGGTTTGGACATGTCCAATGGAGACCTCCAGAGGCACTGGTGCGTAGTGGAATCCTAAGCCAGGATAGTAACGTGAAGAGAGACAGAGGAAGACCGAAGTTGACTTGGGTAGAGGCAATAAAAGAAGACTTGAAATGATGAAATATACCCAAAGACTTAGCCTTAGATAGGAGTGCTTGGAAAACAGCTATTCACGTGCCTGAACCTTAATTGCTTCTGCTGGGTTTCAACTCTAACCTACCCCAACTTGTTTGGGACTTAAAGGCTTTGTTGTTGTTGTGTTGTAGACTAAGGTGTGAACTAAGCCACCTTGTGGTAACTTTGGGAAAAGCAAGCTGAAAAGACTGGTATTTGCACTCATGTAAGGAAGAATGTAATATCTGATGCTATTTGCAGCCAGGAACACAGAATTTTCTGGTACAAACAAGACTCTGGTAACGAAGAAGAAGAATGTACAAAATCAGCTTCAGCTTTAGGCAAACTGAAAATCTAACACAGGGTGAATGTATCTCTGGTCAGCAATGCTGCAACTGGTCTCGCATATACTTGGAACATAATATCTTACAAGTAAAGTTTTCATTACACATAGCCAGTAAATTTAAATCACATGTGAATACAATTATACAAATACAATTGAACCTGAAGCGACATTGCTACAATACAGAGTATTCAGTATAGGTTGAGTAATGTCCAAAGTTCCAGAATTGACTAATATGGTTAGTTTCATCACCCTGCAGGTTACATATCACACAACCTTGTTACACAATGATGAAGATGAAAAATACTGTACCACAAAAGAGTAGAAGCATGTAAAATGACAAAAGAATTCCTATATCCTGATTTGATCAAAACAAAAAACATAATCCATTGAAATTGCCAATTGAAATTGAAATCATTCTAACTTTTCTTTTGTGCCACCGTCCAGAAGAAAACAGCTATGTTAAAGGTAAAGAAACAATGATCCAATGGAGCACTAAACAATTCTGTATGTGAGTAATTGTATTGGCAAGCCCAGCAAAAAACTCAACCTACGGGGGAAAGACTGCCCCCACAGTATTGCATTAAGAAGAAACTTCTCGCGCGCTGGCCGAGATGTGCCACCGAGCGCCCAGGACATGCGCCTGCAGCCATGTGCATCTTGCTGAAATCGACTCAGGTGGTTAGACTTATAACTCAGGAACACAGCTAACGACGGGTGTGTTTTTTAACCCAGGCCTGTCCAAATTCGCTCCCACGGGGAGTCGGACTCTGGACCTAAGGTGCTACTAAGGCTCCAGTGAGGCTGTGACAATAGGCTACAGACCCGGTTGCAACAATAACTCATGATATCTCGGAGACACCCTATCTAAGTAAAGTAGAACGACTAGGTGCCCATTATATCCATAGAGATAGTGGTAGTTCCGTGCTTCTGTCTGGTTGGATGGCAAAACAAAAAGGTTCTGCCGTTCCCGACAACCATTTTGGTTCATCAAGGAACTTTGTGAGAAATGTGGAGAGCTCCTGTAATGGATATTATGACATTTCGATCTACCGCATTTCAAAATAGAAAACAATTTTCTTTGTTCAGTTTAGCAATCCAAGAAATAAAATGGCTGACTCCACCAAAAGGTAACCCATCAATCACAAGGAAAAATGGAAAGGATATTATGGCACATCCAGTCCCACATGGAAGAATTGGCTGGCTTCAGAAAACAGTATGGGCCATTGTATGCTGATCCAGATTCATATAGCAACAAACCATAGAAAACACACACACACATTGCTGTGCATACCAATTTAGCTATCTGGTGATTATCTTCAGAAAGCACGTTCCAGTTGCTCTTCCAATTTAGACATTTTCATCACCATGAGACTGCTCATAAGATCGTGTTTCTTGAGGATAGAATGGAGACATAAATAAGCTTGACATATCCCAGCATTCATCAGATGCCAGTGTATGCTGTAAGCAAAGCGGTCAAAGAATAATTAGATTCCATAGACATACCACATGCAACAATTAACAATTTAAATGAACAGTGAGCATCCAAAAATGGGGAAAGCTCATAAACGTATCAGTAACACAGCAGATAAGACAGAAATAATGTTTGGATGTGTTAAAACAGAATGGTTCAAAATGATAGCATAAATAAATCACACAAACTATTGAAAATTTTCCCCCAATTAAAACTAGGCGTGAAATTCAAACAATATGCATAGCGGGGCAAAACCCATGAAGTTATCTAACTTACATTGTCATATTCAGGAGTTATCCCTTCTGTGCAGGCCTGATAGTATCCTGAATTCAGAGACCACGAAGGCCTATAAGGTTCAAGTTGATCATAAGGCATGTGCACATAGGGTTGTGTCTCATATGATTGTCTTGAACTCTCCAAATTATCAACATCATTTTGGCTGTTGTAAGTCGAGAAGTTCTACACCAGGACCAAAATATGACTTAGTTCAGAATAGTGAGGACTGATAAACACAAGATGTGTTACAGATACATAAGGTTCTCCTGAAGAAGCATATAATTTATCAATAAACATAATCCAGGAAAGTATGTTCCTTAAAACCCAAATGAAACACAAAGCAATGGGGCTGCCAGATCAGTAACAAACCTCATAGTACTCCAACTTGTGAGAAGAAACTGTTTCTGGAGGCTCAACATGAATATGCAGCGGTTGTTCACCAAAATGCTGATTGTAGCTAAAAATAGGTTGAGACGAAATTTTACTATCTTCATCATAAGACAAGAATTCCTACATGTTATATTCAACAGCTATTAGAAGAATAGAAAATATGCTGCATCAGTTTGGAAGATTCAGAAGTAGTTGGTCGTAGAACATAAAGAATGGTTATGTTTATTTTGGAAGCTACAGATGAAACTCTTTTGTTTATGAGGCAAGCCACACTTTCCTATTAAAGATAGCACAAATCACGTGAGGTGGAACAGATGTGTGTGTGTATAATTTAAAATTGCTTTGTTATAGACAGAACTGGGATGCAGATGGCTAACTCGTTCACTAACAGATAAATTAAACAATTGTATTTCACATAACTGAAAAGCAAGATTACAGTGACACTGACGCATAATTGAGCTAAGCGCCCATGTTAGCAACATATCCAGGCATGATAATAGATCAAAGGCATTTCACCCGGCTTTATTGAAAGCTTAACGAAAGCCCACGATCCTGCGCTGGGAATACCAGCTTACAACAGAGTTCAGACAGATCATAGAGGGGAAACAAGTTTAACTATCCAGGCATGATAAGCACCTGGTATTGAGATTCCTCCTCTCTGTAGACATCCTGGTATCTCTGATTAGGAAACCAAGTAGTCTCATCGGGAACACCATGAAACCAGTTGTGTTGTTCATAGGATCCATCATATGAAGTGTAGGTAGGCTGTTCATAAGGTCGATCATATGAAGCGTAGGTAGGCTGTTCATAAGGTCGATCATATGAAGCGTAGGTAGGCTGTTCATAAGATCGGTCATATGAAGTATAGGTAGGCTGTTCATAAGATCGATCATATGAAGTGTAGCTAGTCTGCTCATATGAATGCGTCTCCTCTTCTGCATTACCATACCAGGACGATCGCTGTTTCCAAACAACAAAATAGAAGGGGAATCCCCCATCCGTCAGTAAGAATGGCAGCACAACACTGGAGAGAGCTGAGGAAAATCCAGAACGGCACGACGCGCGTGTATTTGCTCACGTTGCTCTGAAACTGCTCCTGGCCGGCGTCGCGCCACTGCACAGTCCCGGTGGCCGGCGGCGCCACCTCGACGACGACGGCGTCCTCGACGCCCCCCTTCCTGTTGGCGTAGACGGGGACCCCGAGGGAGTCGACCCCGATGCGGCGCTCCCCGTAGCCGTCGCAGTGGCCGAAGAGGAAGTCCAGCCCCCGCATGCACTGCCTCCAGTAGTCGCGGTGGCGGGCGCGGGCGCACGCGCACGCGCACGCGGAGCGGCAGCGGCAGTGCGGCACCGGCGGCGGCGGCAGGAACGGCCACCCGCGGAACACCTCCGGCGTGGGGTACAACGGCTGGTGGCGCAGCGCGTCCCCGTAGTCGTACGGCTCCGCCGTGGGCGCCGGGGCCGGGGATGGTGGCGAGCTCGGCCGAAGGGGCAGTGACGCTGGCGCTGGCGCCGGGGCGGGTGCGGGTGCGGGTGCGGGCGGCTGAGGGAGCGGAGATCGCGGCACCGGCTGCGGGGCGGTGGGGGCGGGCGTCGCAGCGGGAGAGGCGACGGGGTAGCAGGTGGCGGAGGAGGGCGGGAGAGGCGAGCCGTAGGTGGCGGTGATGTCGTAGCCGCCGGCGTAGGGGTGCGGGTTGTAGTAATCGAACTCGTCGTCGTCTAGGTAGTCGGCGTTGGCAGCGGCGGCCGCCATTGAGAATGGCGGGGTTGGTGGTTGGCGAGGTCGAGGAGGAGGCGAAGTGAAGGTGGTTGGACTCGAACTCGAAGTGGGAAGAGCGGGGGGGCTGGGGAGTGGAGGGGCAGCGGCAGGAGGAGGCGGCGGCTGTAGCGGCTGGTGGCATGTTGTTAACCTCTCGCCACTTCAGGGTGATGGCGACGTGAGAGCGAGAGGCGTAGGCCAGAAGTGATTGTGGCGTTGCGGCATCGCGGGGAAGAGGACGGAGGCCACCGCCACGCCTAACAATTCCATTATTGCGCTGCACCCGCACTGTGGGACCGGCATCCGGATCACGATCATCGTGCGTCAAATTATGGAGGGGGTGGAGCCGACGAGCCGTCCTCTCTTTCGCTCGGGTGCTGCCGTACTGGAAGGCCGTGAGCCCGTGAGGCTTCCACCCGTCCGTCAAAGTCAAAACCGCACGGTGATGGCACGTGCCAAGTTGCCACGTGGGGAGCTGTGATCAACGAGTCAACGGTAATCGAGTGCGTGCGATCGGGAGGACTACTACTACGCTTGCAGAGTGAGGCGAGAGGCATCAGCTCCGGGCCTTGGGGACGTAACGTTGACGTGACGGATACGTTCGACCTTTGATTCACCTCAAATCAACGAATCTTTAGGGATCGGTGTGACTTGTGAGGCCTTCAGGGCAGAGATTCCTCCCCGCATAGGAGTTCTTTGTTTGCATTGTGTGGTGATTCTAAACTTTGCTAGCGCGTCAATAATGCGATGTAGTGTTGGTGGAATTTGTGGTCATTGCTGCGCGTATTACACTCTGTTTTTAGAGCTTATTTGATATAATAGCTAATCGCTAGCTAGCTAAAAATTAGCCTTAATATATCAAATAAGAGGGCTAATAGGTGGACTACTATTTTAAGTCAAGTCTCTAGCTAGTTATTAGCCAACCAGCTAGTCCACCTAACTAATTTAAACTATTTTTTAAGTCTAACTAGTATAACTCATCTAACGTGCCTGGGTACCTAGTCCAATAAAGCAAAAAAAAAAAAAGGTTTAGGTGAGTCCTAGTGATGTTGATCTGTACGCCATCCTAGTGAGCAGGTATTAGCTTTAGCCCAGGAACAGTTTGTGGGGACTAATTCCTCACACGGGGCCAATAATGAGGATAAATTATTGGTTGTAAGGGTTTGTTTAGATGTCCATGTATTCAACTCAATCAATACGTGTTGGAGTGGGCTGTGTGGATTGAGATAGATACATGAACATCTAACAAAGGTTTAAGTTTTGACAAGGGTGGGGTTATAGAATTTTCCTCCCCGTGGAAATAAAGATAGGAGGCATTCCCCGATGGAAAATTTTCTGTTTCCACCTGAGGGCTTAATTGGGGTCTAAGATAGAATGCAGAAATGGGAAAAAATGCCGTGTTCCAAAGGGGGCCTAATTGAGGCGTTGGGCTGCCTGCCATCCCGTTAGCCGGTATTAGCTTTAGCGCATCCTGCTGGGGGCCTGCGAGCTACAGGGTCTACGACCCAGCTTTGGCTTGGAGGAGCCTCGCGGCCTCAGGTAACGCTTTGGGCTTAGTAGGCCCAACAAAATCTGTTACGAGCAGGCGAGCTGCTAGAGCCTACTTTGAGAACTCGGCCTGCTGAGACATAAGTCTTGGCCCAATACAAGACTAGCTGAACTTTATACCAACATTTGATTTTTTTTAAAAAAAGAAAAAAAAAGATTAACGGCCCACTGTCCGTTCGCGTGCCGGTTTTCTACAGTTTGCTAGTCCACCGTCTGCCTAACCTTTTTTGCTTTTTAAAAGAAGTCGTGAGGAGTACTTCGTCAACTTGCTCGTAGTCTGGGTTGCATTTAACACAACCTCTTTCTCCTACGCTGCTATTGGTACTCTAAATAATACTACTTAGTTAGGCTTCTCGGTAACTAAAGAGCTATTAAGATTCAACAGTTTAATAAAAGGTAGCATAATCTTTTTATCCTTTTTGCTAATCTATCCTAAAGTCACTAGAAATTCATTCTTTCAGGACAGAGTGAGTATTGCCGATGCCGTATGCAAGGTTTGGCAAGATCTTTTACGTTTTGGCGTAACCGATCCGATAGTCCGCTAGCTTGTGCTACGATTTTCATTTTGCCATCTGAACCAGGTGGAGTTCTCGAGCACCTGATTCTCAGACGAAACCCGAGCACCTATTTGTCGTCACGGCGACGCCAGTCAACGTATAGAAAAGGTACTGTAACAAAGGCCAAAATAAAACCGTTCACAATCCATCACCGCGGTGAACCAGTCACAAGTTTTCCACCAAACACGCGGGGTCGCGCGTGGACCCAGCATGGAGACGGACGGAGTCCCCGGGGCCCGGGTTCCTATTCGTTCCACGCCGCCGCAGCCCTTCGGGTGCCCGGCCAAACTCTGAAGAGAGAATTCCTTATTTGGCAGGAAAATGAGCCGTTTTTTTTTGTTTTGAAATTTTCTTTATTCCTTATTTGATACTCACTTGAACTTTCATTTCTAATATGATATCGCAGTCAAATCCGTCAGCTAACGGTGTTAAGTAGCTGTTAAAAAGACCTTTTTGCCCCATGCATGCAGCGCATGCAGAGGCGCGGACGCATGCATGTAGCGTATCTGGCCGCTGGCTGCTCTTTTTTTTTGTCAACATGTTTTTGACCCAGGGGCAAAAAGATCTTTTTAACAGTCACTTAACACCGTTAGCTGACGAATTTGACTGCGGTATCATATTAGGAATGAAAGTTCAAGTGAGTATCAAATAAGAAACGAAAAAAATTTCAAAACAAAAAATAAACGACTCATTTTACCTGTGTGAAATAAAGAATTGTCTCGACTCTTAAAGCAACCCCAAGCCCCCCACGCGACGCGCGCGTCCCGGAAGCCTCCGGCACCGGCACGGCGAACTCAGCAGCACGGGCACGCACCGTCGCCGCGCGGCCAGGGCCAGTATAAAAACGCCGTCCCATTCCAAACCCGCCGGTTTCCCACCCCTTGGATTCCGCGCACCACAGCCAGCCGGGCGGTTCGGCAGGCAGAGAGCACCTCCCCTCCCCGCGCAGCCGCGCTTGCATCTCCCCTGTCCGTCCGCCCGCGGCAGATCCCGAGGCGGCTCGCATTTCCGTCCGCCGCCCACCCGCCTCCAACGGCCGCTTGCCCACGCCCCGCCCCGACGACACGCGATCCCAATTCCCAAGCCTGAGCGAGGTCAACTCAAAGTATCCCCGCGCCCGCCTTAAACGTTGTCTTCCCTCCCCCTCACCCCGCCACGACGCAGTCGCAGCAGCAGCAGATCCACCACCGACGCGCGCGCCGCGCGCCCCGACGCGGAGCGCTGGATCCCGAGCAGCAGGAGGCGTCCAACCCGTCGCCGTCGCCCCCGGCCCCCACACCTGCCGCAACCGCAAGCGCCGGCCGCGGCGTCCGCTACCGCACGCCCTCGTCCCCGGATCTCCTGCTCCTCCCCACCGACGCCGCCAAGATGCGCCGCTACTCCGCGCTGCCCAACGGCGGCCGCCAGGAGACGCTGGCCGACCGCGCGCACCGCTACCGGGGCGTCCTGCTTGTCGTCCTCGCCCCGCTCGCGCTCGTCTCCCTCGTCCTCCTCCTCATGCCGCGCTCGCCAGCCACCACGGGCGTCGCCAGGAGGTCCGGGCCCGCGGGGGCTGACAAGTACGCCGTCATCTTCGACGCCGGGAGCTCCGGCAGCCGCGTCCACGTCTTCCGCTTCGACTCCATCCTGGATCTCGTCCACATTGGCAGCGAGATCGAGCTCTTCGTCCAGGTACGCTACCTGTTCGTCAATTGGATCTGGATCTGGTTCGCGTCTCGTGATCTCAAAGCTCCCTCCCCTCTCGCCTGCAGAAAAAACCGGGACTTAGCTTCTATGCCAACGACCCCCGGGAGGCCGCCGAGTCGCTCGTCTCTCTCCTTGATGAAGCCAAGCGAGTGGTGCCCACGGAATTGCGCGATCAAACGCCTGTTAGAGTCGGGGTGGGTGGCACACCGTACCACTAGGTTGTGTAATTGATGCTTCATGGTGTTCTTACTGTATTAGCTTCCTTCTCTATGCGCAGGCCACCGCAGGGCTGAGAAATTTGGGTGCACAAAAGTCCGAGGCAATATTGCAAGCGGTAAATGGTTCTTCTAGCATAACCTTTCAATAATGTCGTCACTGCATTCATCAGTGGATGTAGCATGCTCTCTCTAAATGAATCTGTGTGTTTTATTACCATGGTCATCAACATTCTGTTTAACTCAAATTTGCTGCTGCTGTTTCTGCCAATGGTGCAGGTTAGGGATCTTCTTCGCGAAAAGAGTTACTTTAAAAACCAAGAGGATTGGGTTACAGTTCTTGATGGAACGCAGGAAGGCACATACGAGTGGGTATGATGCTGGTCTTATCCATCTGTTGCTCTCGTAACTGTGTCCAACTAAAGGGCAGACCCAGTGCCGGAGGCTCCCACATGAGTGGGGTCTGGGGAAGGGAAAAACCGAGGCAAGCCTTCCCCCCGCAAATCTGCGGAGAGGCTGCTTCGAACCCACGACCTGGTGACTCAGTGAGACAGCTCTCACCACTGCACCAGGCCTGCCCTTCTATACAATGTTGCCAATGCTCTAGATTGATAAGATTAGCTAGTGTATCAGCATTCTTGATTTGAACAAAAGTGCACCACTTATTACAAAAAATGCTTCTTTGTGCAATCTATCTGTCAATCCTTTCAGAACTGCTGTCTGCCAGGCTGCACAATATAATAAATAAATATCATATAAGTGATAGTTCAAACCAATTCAGATTCATAGGATCTAATTAGTTTTTAATTCATTCAAATCTATTGCAATAAGTTGGCATGATAGAGGCTTTTGTTTTGACATAATGACATCTCCTCATCAAACATTCTGATTACCCATTTCACTTCAGAGGTTTAGGAATTAATCACGGGTTGTGAGAGATTGTTCAGGAATTGCTCATGATTCGTGCTTCTATATTCACACTTTAGTCCCGCAACAAGTAACAATTATTATTTTTCTACCAACTTATAGGTTACTATCAATTATCTGTTGGGAAACTTGGGAAAGACTTATGCAGACACGGTTGGTGTAGTTGATCTTGGTGGTGGATCTGTCCAAATGGCATATGCTATTGCAGAGAAGGATGCAGAAAAGGCTCCTAAACCATCTGATGGGGAAGATGCATATGTGAAGAAACTGTTCCTCAAAGGAACCACATATTATCTTTATGTTCATAGGTTAGTGTTGCAAATTATTGAGCTTTGAATTGTTGCTACCGTTTTAAAGTTCTAATTAGGTCGCCTGTGGCAAACAGGCATAGTAACAGACACCAGCTAAACCAATTTAAGCACCTGATGGTGGTTCCAATCCTGCAAATCCCTTGTTTATCCTATTTTGATTCATAGGTCATAATCCCCTACAAAGCTGAAAATTGATGTAGTTCTGAAAGTAGCAACTTAAGGGAATTGTTATGTGATGAAAAAAAAACAGAAAGAAAACACTACTCCTCGGTAGAATAAACTTAAGTGAGCGACATTAAAAAAACATTGTTTTAGTACTATTTTCTGACGTAAAGTCATGCACTGGTCATTTGTATAATTTTTTTGGGCAGTCTGTTGGGAATTACATGGTATGATTATACCTGCCCATAACATCATAAAATATTGCTGGAAACATTTTTTTTGCAGTTATTTGCATTACGGGTTGCTAGCTGCTAGAGCAGAGGTCTTAAAAGCTGGCAATGGCAATGGTTACAGCAACTGTATGTTAGAGGGATTTCAAGGTATGGTTGCTTCTACCCTGGTCTCTCTATCATGTATGTTTCCTGTCTGTGTATACAGTCTTGAGTACCTCCACACCAACGAATTGATGTTCTTTTTTGTTAAAAAGATGAACTTTGTCAAGTTGCCACGATGTTTGGTTTGGGAAAGGGTCATCGCTTGATGTCCCACAAATTAACTCTATGCCAGCAATCATTCTCTATGATTAATAAAACCTATGCCTATCTTATAGTACCTTGATAGTCTAGTTACAGTGCTGGTCACAACTGTGCTAGAGATTATGGACCCAGTTGGATTGCATTTTTTGTAACTTCTAGATACCTCACCATCTGATATTTTGCTGATTTGTGGCACCTGATATAATTGTGTGTAATGATTGTAGGGCAATACAAATATGGTGACGATACATTTGAAGCATCTGCCTCACCTTCTGGTGCTAGTTATTCAAAATGCAAGGATGATGCAGTGAAAGCTCTTAAAGTTGATGAATCTTGCACCCACATGAAGTGTTCTTTTGGTGGCATTTGGAATGGTGGTGGTGGTGCTGGACAAAAGAATCTCTTTGTAGCATCGTTTTTCTTTGATAGGGCTGCTGAGGTAAGGTTATGGAACAATTGGTTCTAGTAGTTTCGTAGTGTCCCATCTGAACTTTGAAATTAATTTTCTTGTTTTCCAGCCGTTGTTTTATCCTTGTTACGTTTGTAACCATTTACTGGTGTCTTTTCAGGCTGGATTTGTGAACGCCAATGCAGCTGTTGCTAAAGTTAAACCCTCAGACTTCAAACAAGCTGCCGAGCGTGCTTGCAAGTTGAGTGTGAAGGATGCCGAAGCTACCTTCCCCGGTGTCCAAAAGGATAACATTCCATATATCTGCATGGATCTTGTTTATCAGTACACATTACTTGTGGACGGATTTGGTATGACCTGGTCTAACGAAACTAATCAGAATAGCATAAAGGTTGTAAGCGCCTTCTCACTTATTTTGCAAACATTCTTGCAGGTGTTGATCCCGACCATGAGATGACCTTGGTAAAGAAGGTCCCTTACAGTGATGCATATGTTGAAGCCGCATGGCCGCTTGGCAGTGCCATCGAGGTGGCATCTTCATCATAGGAAGGAAACACAGTTTAGCAAGGTAACATCGGACAGCCCCGTTCGGCTTACCCCATATTCGGCTTGTTCGGCTTCTTTTTTCAGCTGGAACAGTATTTTTCTCTCACAACATTTCAGCCAGAACAGTGTTTTCAGCCAATTTCAGCCAAGATTCAGCAAGCCGAACGGGGCCGGCGTTTTGCGTTGAGAGTTTTTTTCCCCACCTTATCGCTTACTGAAATCACACCATTTTGTCACTCAATCCATTCATTCTCCTATACGGTACAGTAGCTCTACACATAAGGCAATTCTCTGTTGTAGTGTTGTACTTGTTTCCAGCGGCCATTGTAAGCCCTATTGTTATTAATATCTGTATACTACTAATGCAAGTAAGATGAGAGCCTCAGTCATTCTTTTTGACCTCTAGTATACTGGGATGCGCATGATAATAAGTGCCATCATTCGCTCACTGAAAATGCATACATGTATGGTCCATTAACCGAAATCTGACTCACGTCTTTGCCCTTTGGATCTGAAACCATCATGGCCGTCATTGTGTTTACCGGCTTGTTCGAGAAAAATTGTGTTTACTGGCTGCCCTTTGCATGGTTGCTGTTGGAAAACAGTATTAACTGTGTGGGCCTGAGCTGCTTATCTATTGCTGGCTTGCTGTGCCTGTGTACTTCCTCTACATCCACCAGGTACAGACGATGCTGCGGCAATTTCGGGCTCGATGGTGTATTGGGCTTCGCCCGGTAAACATGGGCTTTACTGTATTGCTACTGCCTACGCAATTTTGCCTGTCGTATGCAAATATGCACGGTCTAGCTTTCAGAGGTGCAACTCCTCTGTGTTGATTGAGGGAACCTGAGAAATGCAGGATGCGTCACGAGTGAGGTAAAAACAGGAGTACGCAGTGCCATCGAGGTTGCATCTTGTTCATAGCCATCTTGTTCAATGTTCATAGGCTGGGTGTACCGGAAATCACTATTAGTTGAGATATGAATTCATTGGTGAGTTCACATGGACGTGGATGGTGGTTTTCCTTGATCTGCGCGCGCTGAATTTACCGTTTTGAAGCCAACGGAAGATGTAGGGGCTCTCTGGTTGCAACCCTGTCAAGCAGGTTTCAACTCTGCCTGGTAAACAAGCAAGCAAATCCATAGTGATGGTGGAAGTTTTAGGAGCAGGACATAGGGGTATCGGTGGGGGAGGGAGTTCCATGTGCACAGATTGTTCGGTTAATCTTCGACACGAAACCCCTCTTAATCCTTTCGGATCAAGCCCTGATCGTATACAGGCACGAGCCTCGGCGGCCGTCTGGCGTTGTGCCTCTGGCCACAGCCATCATCGTAGCCTTGCTCTGTCGATTCGGAGAAGACAAGCGGTGGAAGATCACTAATTTACTCCCCCAGATCATTTTAGTTGATCCAGTTTACCCCTTAACAACATTTATTATCTCTATTTCTCCATGTTGAGTTTTAATTGAAATTTTGTGAGACGATAGAAAAGACAGCAGAATTTATGTTAGAAGAATACATCTTAATTTTTTTGCCATTATTTTGATAGGTTAGGAAATTTAATAATAAATTAAAATTAGATATATGGAATTGTATTCACAATTTATTTTTCTAAGACAAAATATGATGTCCTTGATCACCTTATAAAATTTAAGATTGAAACACAATTTATATGTAGAGAAACAAAAAAAGACAAATCGTGATAAGGTGTAAATTGGACCATTAAAATAGAGAGAATACATCGGACGAAGCATTAGTTAAGGGGATATCTAGACGTAACATTTTTCTTAGAATATTATATGAAACATTATTCAGTGTCGTAAATGTCAATAATCTTCTCTATAGATATCACCACCAGTTTGACTTAGGATAAAGTAAAATGCCGGGTAGTTTTGTTCATGGACTGAGATCGGACTTTATGTGGCTGGTGGAAACACGAGCGGTCTCCTCAGGCCCTCGCGTCGCTCTCCTTTGGAGGCGACTCGGGCGGCGCCGCAGAATCCTCGGCCTTCGGGCACAGATCAGTAGTATATTGTTAGCCGCCGTTGCCTGATGAATTCGGCGGATTAAAAAATGGAGGCTGCAGAAAAGGATGGATAGAATGAAATGATTCTCTGGCTGGTATGACGTGAGGAACTGAGAACTCCAGGAGATTAGGATTCCAGATAGACAGGTTAGCTTCTCAAAGTTGAAGAGAATATAGAATATACCCTATGAAGAACTGAAGAGACCAAATGAGAGTCCAAATAAAAGCCGCACGTGTGCGCTGCGTTATTAGTGTTTTTCAAGTTAAAAAAAAAACTGTTATCATTGAAGCATGTGTGAGCTCGTAGTACAAAATAATGGCACTAAAAATACTCTAATTTCAGACAACGAAGCGCTACTAGTAGCACATGATTAATCTCCACTGATTCGTCCCACCAAAATCTATCGATGGATAAATGTATATATAAAATAAGAAACAAATAAATCATGGTGTGACGTCCGGTGGCACCTGACTGCCATTCAGCTTTAATTTGCTTCCACTTGACACTACTTCTCCATTTTCAGGTGAGTGGTGACGCTGACACGATGGGGTTTTTTACTGGACGGAGTTTATCCGGATGTCAAGTTTTTCCACGCGGTCAGCAGGCACTCATTAGCTGCTCAAATTCAATTCAGCGTTTATTCTATATTCAGCGTTTATCCACGGAACGAATTGCGCTTGTTCTAGAGCCTGTGCCACACGGTCCAATTCAATTCAGCGTTTTACCCACATTAGCTGCTCAAATTTGTACTACTAGTGTTTTTTACCTCACCCATGACGGAAGCATCATCAGATTCCCTGAACACAGATGAGTTTCATCCTTGGTGTTGCTCCTCTAAAAACAGACCACACAGTAGCAGAGCTGTAGCAGGTTACACAGAAATGCGACAAGCAAAACTGCGTAAGCAGCAGACGTGTAGCAAGCGTCGTCTGTAGCTGGTAGCAAGCTGCCCTATTCGCTTGACTGATAAACCATGACTGAAGGTATGGTTGTTCGTCGGCTGAAAAAGTACGACTTATAACCTAAGCAAACTGGCGTCGTCTGTAGCTGGTAGATGCCTACTTAGGAGTGGAAGTGCACAGGTATAGCAAGTTAGCAACAAACAGCTCAAGCTCAGTGACAGTCTTTTCTGCAGCCACAATGAAAATGACAGCGAGTAAACACAACGAGATAATCTCAATGGTTTCAGATCGAGAGGGCAATGCAAAGCGCAGGCTCCGTTAGACCGTTACAATACCGACGTGATAAAGTCCGATCCCTTTTTTTTTCCCCGAAGGATAACAAAAGCTTCGTCATGATTTCTATTAGAGCCAGAAAGAAAAAAGATAAGTGCCCGTCCAATTTTTTTAATAGAAACAGAACCAAAACCATACAACTGAAGAAAATGTTTCACTCATCCTGCTCAACTCTGTTACAGCACCCGAACAACTCACTCCACTGCTGGCTCCTGATCGAATCCACCCAACTAAAAACTCAAGAAAAGAAGGAACACAACGACCCGCCACGCGATCTCAGAACTGGAACGCCTGGCCATGCCCCAAGGAGGTAACCTGCAACTTCCAGCACGAAAAGAGAAGAGGTCGGAGTGTCATCCAAGCTTTCGCCCCGATCTCCAGCATCCTCCACACCATAGCCGCCGAAGACCCCACCTTGCCAGGGAGGGTCAGCCTCACACGTCCGTCGCCCCAAGGATGCCGGCTAGGAGAAGTCTTAGGAGAAGCCCGCCGGAGGGTCCGCCCCCGCCGGAACCGGCAAAACCGGCCAGCAGCAAGCAGATCCGGCCAGCTCCGCCACAGAAGCCAGCCCGAGGAAGGGGGAAGGCAGCTGATGGGGAGAAGAGGGCCGAGATCAGCCCCGGTCGCCCAGCCTACTAACGTCCCTGCCCCTTGCTGAGCCGGCCCCGCGTCCACCACGCCACACAAGTTCTCCAACAGCCTACGCACCGAAACTGTCGCCGTCCTGCACCAGCCTCATAGCACCTCCACCGCCAGCGAGCTCCACCGGAGCAGGTCCGGTCCAGTAGTGAGTAGTGGAGGCGGCGGATTTGCGATCATCACCACAGCCTGGCACCGCCAGCTGTGCCACCATGGCACCGCGGGAATGCCAACGCCAGGCCGCCGCCAGCCAGTGCCACCATGACGCTGCTGGAGCACACCCAGCCAAGCCACGGCCGGCCACGCCACCACGGCGTCGCCGACGAACTGCCGCACCACCGTCGTCTCCGCGCACACACACCGACAGCCCGGCCAACGTCCACAGCCCAGCCACCTCCGGCGCCGTTCCCGGCGCCTTGGGCCGGAGCCGCCGCCACCGCCAAACCGGAGCCTGTCCAGACGCAGCCGAGGGCCAACCACCACGACGCCGCCAGATCCAGCTGGAGCACCACCGAGTTCGGTGAAGAGATGGCCTAGGCAGACACGACTGCACGCGACCTCCGGCGATCCGCGCGGAGTCCAGTCGCCGGAAGTACTGCAGGGAGGCGAGCTCGTCCGCCACCACCAGATCCAACCACCGGCGACCGGATCAAGCTGCCGAGCACGCGGATCCGTCCACCCCCAACGTAGGAAACTACTGCGCCAGCCACCGCGGTCAGGCCTCGACGTCCACATGCAGCACCAACAGGAGAGGGAGAGGGAGAGGAAGAAAGGAGAAGGGCACCCGGCCGCCGCCGTCCCTGCCCTTCGCCGGAACCACGGCGTTGAGCTATGTCATAATTTTACCGCCGTAAAAATTAATGCTGAAAGGTCAATATATCCACTCCAACCACTCAAGTATTGCTAGCCCTGTTTGGTACAGCTCATGTGAGCTGTTTTATTTATCAAACGTTCATTTATAAAATAGCTTCACTCATAAAACTGTTTTTATCTCCCTTTTACAGCGACATGAGTTGGGATGAAGTTGAAAAAAGTAGCTTATCCCAGCTCTCTCTCTCTCATTTCTCTCTCCCATCCATACATGAAGCTGTTGGCGAAGCTGATTTGCCAAACAGTTTTTCCAAAACAGTTCAGCTTCACCTAGAAAGTTACTCATGAAGCTATTTTCTAAAAAATAGCTTTACTAGTGAAGATAAGCCGTGCCTAAAAAGCCCTACGTACTATCACCATCCACAAGACTGTGTACAACACCTTATTTTCATTCCAGAAATTGCAACTGTTGTATTGCCGTATCTATTTTTTTTGCATACATTCTTTTGCTGTATTTAATTTTCGCAAGCAACTAAAATTATCATTGTAGTATTATTGATTGATCGATCTAGCAAGACAATATATATACTCTTGACTAAATAAAAGTAGTGTAGTAGTACATGGATCCATCAAGCTCCAGCTACCTTTGCACTCTGTGCCTGAAATGAATATAGAGTACAGTACTCTACATATATAGGAGGGAAAAATGGGATACATATACCATACGCCTAACGTCGTCTGTTCGTTCAATACTGGTTCCAGTACAATAGTGCTACTGCTACAATTGTTCTTCACCGCACGACCCATCTTATTAATTAATGGCCTCCAACCAATCCCATCCAATCCACGAGCTCAATCCCCTTGCTTTCCATGTCGCCGCAGGTTGCTAGCAATTCCGTAGATTAATTTGACGATCCATCATATCGATCAGTTGATGCAGTCGTATGCATGGAAGATATATGCCCCCAACAAAAAGTCAGCTACTAGTAGAAAAGGTGTATCTAGAATTGAGGAAGCATGTGATGGTTGAGGCCGCTGCCGAGCACGGACGACGTCGTCGCCGGCAAGCCGCGGGCGGGCTGCGGCGCGTCGAAGCAGGAGCTGCTGTTGAGCCTCTTGGCCGCCGGAGAGTGGTGGTGGTGGAGGCCAGCAGCGGCAGTGGTGATCATCATCCCGGCAGCGCACTCGTCCGGGCTCATCATCATCATCATCGCCGCCTTGCGCTTCCCGCCAGCCGCGGCGGCCGGGGGCGGCGAGTAGATCGTGACGTCGGAGCCGTCGCCGCCGACGGCCAGGAGCTGGTTGAGGGAGGGGTGCACGGCGAGCGGGGCGTGGTGGTCGGCTATCTCGGCCGGGGCGTCCAAGATCTGCGCGAGCGTGTACTCGTCCAACAACAGCTCGGAGATGGAGGGTATCTTGGGGAGCCTCGGAAGCGCCGCCGCGGCCGGCTGCGGGTGCATGACGGGCGTAGTACTTGTAGTGCTAGCAGCACCGCCGCCGATGCCTCCGATGGCCGGCGTCGCGACGTAGAAGCTGGTGCTGCTGCAGAAGTCGTCGAAGCAGCTGCCGCCGGGAGAAGTCTCGTCGTGGTCCAGGTGCTCGTAGTCGGCGAGCGGTGGCACCATCGGTGACGCCTGGCTGGACTTCTTGTAGATCCGGCAGAGCACCCAGTCGTCCAGCTGCACGCAACACAAACAAGGCAATGTCATCGTCACCGTCGTCGTGTCGTCATGCCCCCATCGCTGTCAACGCGTTAGTCGTGTGAATATAATGCATGCATCTTTTTTAATTTGCGTGCACCGGCAAGCTGCCATTCACGGCGATAGGATGCTAGCTAGTGCCTGCCGGTAGATGTGACGCTGGTTTGGCTGATGGCTATGATTGATGGCTAGGTATAGCGCTTTTGGTCAGTTGATGCTTGGAGATTGGAGAATGAAGAAGAATTCAGTCAGTGAGGGCAGTTTGGTCATCCTGAAAGGCAGCGGAGTGTGGTAACCAAACCAACGGCGACTGGCGGTGCAACGACATGCCTCCTCACACAGAGAAGATATGCCGGCGCGCGCGTGCGTGCATGCGACCGGCGTGACCCACGAATATTGTTCAAGTCGTTACGAACGAATCAAATGAAAGCGGCCCATGCATCACCATGGATGGGATGATGAATGAGGTCGATCGATGAACATACCCTCATGGAGACGTTCCTGAACTTGGACGGCGGACGGTAGGCGGCGGCGAGGCGGTACTCGTGCATGATCCAGTTGGTCTTGGAGCCCCTGGGCGGGCGGCCCTTGTAGAAGACGAGCGCCTTCTTGACGCCGACGGCCTCGCCGGTGGCGGCGTCGTGGATGGGCTTGTCGGTGCCGGTGGCCTTCCAGTAGCCAGACCCCGCAGCGCGGTTGGGGCGGATGCCGTTCGGGTACTTGCGGTCCCGCGGGCTGAAGAAGTAGTACTCGCCGTCGCCGTACAGCGCCTTGGCTGCCATGCCATCAATAAAGTCATTAGGTCTCTGTCGTTCATGATCGGAGGCATGGCGGCGATAAGCTCGCTATCTAGGTAGTAGCTTAAATTATTACCCGGGAGGTCCCATGGGTCGAACTTGTAGATGTCGACGTCGGCGATAATGGGGACGGGGCACGGCGCCGACGCGGCGCGGTTGCGGAGGTAGTGCAGGATGAGCTCGTCGTCCGTCGGGTGGAACCGGAACCCCGGCGGCAGCTGCGACGTCGCCGCCTTCGCCGCCGACATCATCGTCGTCATCGTCTGATGATCCATATATCAATGGATGGCCTAATAATCCGATGATCGATCGAGTTGGGAGCTAAGCTAAGCTAAGCTAGACCTCGGTCCTGCAGCTAGCTCGATCGATCGATGTGATGGAATGGAATCGATCGAAATGGAGTCGCTGGAGGACCGACTGAGGGGACGATGGGGTGGGCCGCTTATATGCTCGCGCGCGCCTTGTCCGCTAGCGCCGCGTGACGTGGCCCGTGGCTGGCTCCCTCGGCATTCCGTGGGCGGCTGCAGGGGCAGAAGCGGCATCCGTGTCGTGCCGGGCTGTCGTCCCATTCGTTATTCCTCACGTCCGGCGTGACTCGCAGCATGTTCGGTGGGTTGTTGGTTCGTGAAGAAGTACTGTTGGTTAGTTTATGTGAGAGAAAAATATTATTTTAGCTGAAAATTTATGATCGTTTACGATAAGCCACAGTCAAACGAATAGGTTGTCGATCGGCGCGGCGGCCCAGCGTGGGGCCAGGCCGGGTCGGGGCGTGTGGCGTCACCACGTGTGTGAGAGAGGGAGGGAGGTCGTTGCAGCGGCAGCGGTGATGACTGGCCGGCCGCCTGCTGGCCCTGGCCCAGCCCAGCCCAGCCGCCGCGGCGCTGCCCTTGCGGCGTGCCTTATGCATATGCTCATCAATCTCGTGTGATATCTATCGCCACTCCTCCACCATAACTGCTTGCTACTCTAGGGCTGTATCTTAGCTAGCTTCCTCAACAACTGCGGAGTCATTAGTGGAGTACGTGTCACTGTGTACGTAGTACTTTGCGACACTGTATCTGTATGTATTGCAGCCGGAGATGCCACTACAGGAACAGGAACAGGAGTGGTGATGATATTAAGGTTGGATATCTGCATCTAATTAGCTTTTTAGTAGTATGGAAAGAGAAAGAAAAACTACTTAATTAAATATACACGCATTATTATGTTATATAGGCTTTTCTAGCAAAGCGCAGTACTCCTCCTCCAGTCCTGCAAAGAATATATAATTCCCGTTTTCCGAGGACTCAAACCATTTTATTTAAATTCAACCAAATCCATACGAAAAATTGCATCAAATCATAATTTCACCTAAATTTTATTAGATTAATCATTGAATATATTTTTATAATAAATTAATTTAGAGATATAAATATTGATCTTATTTTATAAATTTAGTTAAACTTGCGAAAATCTTGACTTGGTTCAAATCTAAAATTTCATTTTTCTGTTGGGACATAGTGACATATAGGTCTCTGTACATTCATGTGTATTACATAGTACTGGGTGATATTTCATCCGACTTGGCTCTGTTCGCTGGAAGAAATTTAAAGAAATATGAAGGAATTTATGAGAGAGTGAACAGTATTTTTCAGCTATGCACCGGTGAAATCCGACTGGTTTTTTTACCAGCCAACTGCCCCGTTGATGAGCCCAAGAATTGCGAGTTCGTGCGCACAGAGAAACTTAGCTCAATCATTGGTAGTACGTGGTTTTGCAAATAACAAATTTGTGCCCATGCGAAAACCGAACACAGTACAGTACTAAGCTAGTATAGTAGGCAACGAATTCTCAACGCTAGGCTGCACGCGTTGTTCTTGGACTGATAATTAGTAACAAAATATACTACTACTAGTAGCATCAAGGAAGACCGGTCGTATACGTGATACGTCACATCTGATCCAGTGGCAGTGGAGCTTGTTGCTAGTTTAGGCCTTGTTTAGAAGTTTACTCACTGTCTCATCAAACGTTTGGACATATGCATAGAGTATTAAATATAGATTATAAAATAATTAATTATACAGTTTACGACTAATTTGTGAAACGAATCTTTTAAGCCTAATTAATCCATGATTTGACAACGTGATGCTAAAGTAACACATGTGCTAGTGATGAATTAATTATGCTTAATAAATTCATCTCGCGGTTGACGAATTCTGTAATTTATTTTTTTATTAGTATCCAAACATCTCCTACAACACTTTCATATAACATCCAACGTGACACACTAAAACTTTACGTCCTGAATTTAAACACCACCAGCTAGCGCGGGTTGTTATACCGGAAATCAGTATTAGTTGAGATATGAATTCATCGTCGAGTTCACATGGACGGGGATGGTCCTTTTCCGTCGAAAGGCCAAACTGTTGACTCCAACCAACAAAGTGGGCACATATACCAACACATATTATATGCAACTCGATCACTTGAACTTCGCTGCAGCTGACGTGTGGGACAGTGCTGTTCATTGCTGGATAATATATTCCCCTCATTGTCACGAGTGACGCTTTTTCGACACGTACAGTCATACAACAACCCTGATCCACTCCAGAGGGGCCATGGCTAAAAATTAGCTCATCTAGTAACGCTTATGCTCCCAATAGGGCGTTCGTCCGGACGGACGGACCAGACTACGCTGCGCGCCGTGCGCCGCGCGCCCACAGACCGACTTGGTGACTCGGCGTTGCGGCTGCCGTGCATGGTGCCGCGGAAGGCGAGAAGGACGTCGTGGTGGTGTGGGCTCAGACGACGGCTCCAGCGCGGCGTAGAATGGCGGCACTCACTGGGCTGCGTTCGCGAGATGGCTCGGCGTCGTGGTTGTGGTCGTCGAGCACTTCCTAGGTGCAGCATGGACTCCACTCGGGGTCGGGGACGCCGTGGCTCCTTCCGGCGTACAACGTCTTTGATGCCATGGTCTGGGGTGATGGTCCGTGACGCTCGAGTCGCTGAAAGGTTCCAATGGCCAGGAGATGAATAGTCTATTAAAATTTCTATAACAGCACTTAGCAAATCGATTAGACAAATATGAGGCGAAGCGAGTATTGCGCTAGCCTATTAAAAATGCAAGCCACCTACCACAGTTCTAGTTATGTAACTACACTAAGTTAGTATGCTCTCAAATACTAACTAAAGAGCCACATTAACCAAACTAACAAGCTCTCACAACTAGCTACACTAAAGAGTTTGTCAACTAGTTTGCGGTATTATAAAGAGAGAGAGCAAGATGGTTATACCGCCGAGTCGAGGAATGAACCAATCAATCACAATAATGAATACCAATCATCTCGGAATCAAATGTTGACACAATGATTTTTTACCGAGGTTCACTTGCTTGCCAGTAAGTTAGTCCTCGTTGTGGCGATACACTCACTTGGAGGTTTACGTGCTAATTGACATCACACGCCAAACCCTCAATTGGGTGCCGCACAACCAATATAAGATGAGGATCACACAAGCCACGAGCAATTTACTATAGTACCTTTTGGCTCTCCACCGGAAAAATATCAAGAACCCCTCACAATCACCACGATCGGAGCCGGAGACAATCCTCCTCCTCTACTCGACGATCCTTGTTGCTCCAAGCCATATAGGTGGCGGCAACCACTAAGAGTAACAAGCGAATCCCGCAGCGAAACTCAAACACCAAGTGCCTCTAGATGTAAACACTCAAGTAATGCACTTTGATTCACTCCTACTCTCACAAAGATGATGAATCAATGATGGAGATGAGTGGGAGGGCTTTGACTAAGCTCATAAGGTTGCTATGTCAATGCAAACGGCCAATAGAGTGAGCTAGAGCCGGCCAAACGGTATTTATAGACATCCCCAAATAATAGAGCCGTTGGCTCAATTATTGGGCTGACTGTGGGATGATTAGACGCACCGGTCGCTGCGTCCGGTCGCAGCCAGACCGCCATGTGTCCCTTTCAAATTGTTTATCCATTCGCGCCCAACGGCTATCTCTGCGCACAGTAATTCTGGTGACTAGACGCATCGTTAGAAATCGACCGGACGCGGGAGACGCAGCGTCCGGTCGAGTCCAGAGAGCTCTCAGAGCCGCTCTGGGCCGACCGGACGCGTCTGATCAATTATAGCGCTGAAAACCCTGAGACCTGCTGGTTCATACCGGACGCGTCCGGTGTGGCGACCGAACGCGTTCGATCGCAGCGTCCGGTCGCTACGTCCGGTCGAGTCCAGTAGCATAGCAATCTACACGATCCTATCATACTAGTAAGACTCATAGGATAAAGATATATATATGCAAGTGGGTTTCATTCAACTCCTTAAAACTTAATGCACAAACATAATATAAAGTGTAGAAAAGTAGCGGTTATGCACCGGGGCTTGCATGGAAAAAATATAACTAAGTTAGCTTTTCATCATGGCGACACGATCATCAAGGCACCATCTTTTCCACAACTTCGGTTATCTCCACGATCCATTGTTGTTCCTATTATGATATACGTGGATGCAACGTATAGATGTAAATAATCAACGACAACCGAAACTCTTAGAAATTAGATTACGCCTCACAAGCTAACGAGATAATTCTAACGTGCTAGTCTATGTATCCACGTCATCAAGTAAGACTCGTTCCCGGAAAATGTTTTCGTTCTACAAACCTCCGATTATTTTTGACATTTGATTTATTAAATATATATTTTCGTACTAGGGCTCATTTAGTTACCTTAATAAACTAATTTCTATGGAGCTACAAAAATTACCGTGAGCACCTAATATTGTTAGGAATCTACTACAAAAATTTCAGAGCCAACCCTACTACCAATTCATCACAACAATTCCTACAAGTTCATATTTGGACAATATTAAGTACCTCAAATTAATTATATAGTTCATAAGAATATTATAAAACTGTCGACATGGAAATTTTGTCCCGTGCCGAGGGCACACGAGCAAGCCAAAAGGGTCCGCTCGATGGAGCTGGAGAACCGCCTAGCTTCAGCGCAGGGATGGTTGACCCTGCGCACTCCTCCCGAGACGTGTCAGTCAATTTGACCCTGCAATTGACAATGAGAGAAATTTTATCAGTAATTTAGAGCGAAACATGCCGGTGTTGCCAGACAGTCCCGAATGTGTGGCTCTGAGAGCCGATATGAAAAGAGACCGACTAAATAGTCGATTCCAACATATTCATAAGAATAAATCAGTTAGAGCCCATGGGGTTGTGTAAGAAGAATCAGTTATCGTTCAGGATGAATATTATTTAGACAAATATCGGTCAATGGCAATAAGATGTCAACAGTAATTAATTTATACTGAGCCAATGACTGCGAGTAACCGAACCCATTTATAAAAGAAACAGTTCATCATTATTCAACCATTTAATAGAGATAAATCTAATGAACATATTAGATCTCATCTACCGCTATGACTAGTGGGGCATGAGGCAGAATCATGCAGGCCGTAGAAACAACAATAGACTCGACGACCCTAACTTATTACTAATGTCAGTGGGGCATGAGGCAGAATCATGTAGGCCGTAATACAACAATAAGATCTTGGGGCTAACACATCTTTCGACCTATCGCTACTTCAACGGTCTCGTGACATAAACTGTTCATGAAAGCACTCGATATCGGCTAAAACAGCCGATTCAGGCATAGCGCACAGTTAAGATCATGCCCTCTCAGAAATAGATCTACCAAATAACGATCCCCACTCCACGGTGCTAACAGTGGGGTGTGAGGCAGAATCACACAGGCCGTGATAACGGGCCATGGAATGGTTTTCGCTAGCCAATAGATCTACTCAAGATCAGACACGTCTTAACCGCACGCTATGCACGATTAAGATTGATATAGAACAACCGATAAAACATGACTCATCGTTTAAAGTGCAGATTAGATTAAATTTAGATTAACAAACGATGGGTTAAACAAGATATAAGGCCGATCTAGATCAATCCCAATCGGGCGAAGTGATATTGCTGTAATTAAATAAATAATGGAAGCAATAAGCAATATCGGTAACTTAATGAATCTATCCGAAGGAACGCCACCCTTAGAGCCGATAACTTGACCTTAATCTAGTTCGAGCAATGGAGGTCGACCGGATCGATGTAGCCTTACTTGAACTAGACAAGAGTCGATAACTAACTTATACCAGAGTCGCAGTGGAGGTCAACCGGATCGATGCAGCCGTACGAACAGAGGCATAAGCCATGACGGTACTTACAAACAAGC
The DNA here is from genome assembly GCA_904845875.1 of Miscanthus lutarioriparius. NCBI lineage: Eukaryota > Viridiplantae > Streptophyta > Magnoliopsida > Poales > Poaceae > Miscanthus > Miscanthus lutarioriparius. Next base: position 2,641,134 of record CAJGYO010000003.1, on the reverse strand, counting down.
AGTGGAGGTCGACTGGATTGATGCAGCCGTACTTGCTGAAGAACTCGCTGAGATCTACTCCTACTCCTACTCCTAAGGGGTGGCCGGAGCCGAAAAAAGTAAATAACTTGTATTGGATTGATTGTGTGTCTTTTACAATAGTCGGGGTCTGATATTTATACCCGGAGCCTAAAAACGAATCCGACTCGAGTACGACTCAGTACAATCTTTGGTACAAAGAAAATATTCCTATTTTAAGATAACTTGAACTCTAATATTTTCCCCTTTGTAGAGTTCGATATGTATCTTCTCGATGCCAATCATATCTCATCATCATTATCTGCTGACATCATTTAAAGAGAATCGATCCTAGTATCACATCCGAACTGGCAGATATCAATCCTTACGCAATCGGCTCCTTGATTGGCACAATCTTGGAAGCCTGCGAGTTCCCACGCTCCTCTCTCAAATTTTGGTGTAAACACATGCCCCCTAATTTTGGGATAAAATGATTTTATCCTAAAATTCCAGTTCATTGGTTTACCACGCCGCAACTATTCTATCCCGAGATATACGCATGACTCCTGACTTCCCGGCCTGAGTTTTATATAACATCCCAACAGTATCTTTTCCAACCCACTCGGCCTGTTTGCTTTCTCCTTCTTTCTCGAGCCAACTTTAACAGTCGATGCCGTCATCGCCAAGGCCCCAAACCCTAGCAAACCATTTGTTTCAACAATCCGTCATCCAAGCGATCCTCGCCAGATTCAAACCAATTTTTTAGCTGTAATGGCGACCATCGACCACATCCCTGAGGTATGTTTCCAAGTTTGCACTCTGCAATTATCGACCGCTACCTTGTATTTCTTTTCTTCTCAAACTTATTTCGTCCGATTTCTTAGAAAATGAGGGATGAAATCTTGATTCCATCAGTTGTTGCCCCTAATATCTATTTTCTTAGGCCTATGGGTGATCTCGATCCATCTAATTTCATCCGCCAAGAAATCAACCAAATCCCCTTCAAATAATCTGTAGTGGATTTGTTCTCTTGGAATACCAAAACTCTCTTCAGAAATTGGCCAAAGATGCCTAAGGGATGGAGAAATTGGTTCCGTAGGGTGTCTAAGAAAAAGAGTGGAGATTGAGAGCTTTATGATCGAAATCAATGCCTGACCCTCTCGTTGTCTGGGAAGGAGAGGAATGATTCACTCCTGATTTCTACATCTTATTTCTGGTCCAATGCCCTGAATGCCTTTGTATTCGGTCATGGTCCAATGACCATCACTCTGGCCGATATTTACATGTTGACCGGCCTTAGAATTACTGGATCAATATAGCCTTATGAGTACTTGAGTGTTGGCTCCAAGAAATTAGCCAAAATAGCAGACTGTATAGGATGGGCAGGTTATATTCTGAACCACGTTGAAGATGGGTCAGCTGTCAGCGAAAGAGAATACGTGGCCTTTCTGAACATGTGGCTGGAAAGATTCATTTTCTGTGGGTCATCTTGTGGTCTAACCTACAATCACAAACTCATGGCGGAGCACCTAGTATTAGGCAAGGATATCCCTATCAGAAAGTATCTGCTATAAGCTGCTTATCATCTTATGTACTAGGTGACTGCCCAATTACTAAAGAATAAACCAGTGCATATTGTCAGTGGCCCAATATATGCATAAGTTTGTGAGGCCTGATCTCAAAAGGCCGAGTTTCCCTTCTTCCAACTTTAATGAGGAATATAGAGGTGAAGAAGGAAGAACTCGACAGTGCATGAGCTATGGCGAGGCTGCATCGGCCATAACAATTGATTTTGATATTGGCCATCTCTTCAAGAAGTTCTACAGAGGGTTTGGTGTAGACATCTTGACTTGGCTACCATATGATGATGAGAATGATGAGCTGGCCTTTCCATTCAAGTTTCAATTTGAGTCAGGTTGTTCGGACGATGTGGCGGCTGTAATCTTCAATTCTTTCATCAAGCCATGTGTTCTTCCAGCCGAGTTTCGTCATGGCCGTGGCAAGATGGCTATAGGCTCTTTCATTCCCGGCAACCTCCCAATGTATGAATTTTACAACCCATCCTTTGTAGCTCGTCAGTTTGGTTTCGACCAATTGCCTCCTCATCTATTCTTTAAGAAAATACTGAGGCCATGGGAAGATATCAGTGAAGTACTGGAAACCGAAAGAGTTTTTCAACTGGGATCAGATCTTCCTTCCCTCTGTTTGCACGATTGGATTAGAGTCAGCCTCTCTTCTACTCTCTTTGACTCCTGGTGACAAGAATGGTGTTCCCATCTTTTCTGTGGATTGGTCCACCCTTTGTGTATAGCCCTGGATGGAGAATTTGCTTCTGATGGAGAGGTAATTTGCTATTTCTTTTCAAGAAAAATGCTTGACGAATTCCTCTACCAACCATCTTAATCGACCTTTTCAGGATGTTGAATTTGATCCTCTGAGCTTGGATAGGAAGGGGCATCATGTAGATTACTAGCCACCGTGCCCGGTTTCAAGAATGGGATCGGCTGCGCCTTCACTGAAAAAATTGATGAAAACTCATGCTGCCTCTACTATCATGACATATCAATCTTCAAAGCGCAAGGCAGCTCAAGGGACAACCCAGAAAACCACTAATGGGAAGAGACTCCGTAGAATGAGGCCATCAGCTGCTCAGGTAAACAATTCATCTTCTTCTTAAAATGATATCCCATTACTGATTTCGTTCCTTCACAGTTATCGAGCATTGTGTCCCAACCTGCCCTGGGTGCGGAACTGCTATCCCAGGCGTTTGACTCAGCATCAACTGAACCTCCATCGGCTGATCCATGAAAGGAGCCAATTTCGGTTGAGATAACCGATACTTCCACAACAACAGAAAATGTGAGTTTTATCTTTGATGCTTATTGGGGTATTTTCTTTAACTTCTTTCATTCAGTCTTTTACCCTTCATCTGACTTCTTGCTACGCCAGATACTTCATGAGGAAACACCTGTGTAAGATCGGGAGCCTGATAGTCTGCTTAACGATCCTGTCGATGTTGAAGGCGGTCTTGTTGCCGTCAACACTCAGACTGTTGATTCCCCAGTCTGGCAAACAACTGATGGTAAGGGAGTTATTTGCTCAATTTATCTCTCTGTAGCAAATATAAACTAAAAATCTTTCGATGTTTGCAGATGCCGAGGTTGAGATTTCCGAGCTGATTCAACCAAATATCACTGGTGTATCGTCAGTTGTTCCTTCCCTTCAGATAGAAGCTACCACGAAAAAGGTACTGTATCTCATTTTACTTGTTCATTTTATTATAAACTGATCCGATCCTTCTAATCAAGATTTCCTCGCATATGTAGGCACCCAACCTTTTAGCTCTGAGCTATTCTTTCGACCTTGGGGAATATATTGATGAGGATGAGGTCAGCTCGTCAGCCACTTCCTCTAAGGAAGCTTTGTCAGAAGAGACCAGAAATCAGCTAAGAGATATACTGCCAATGTTTGAGAAGAATATAGCCGATTTGGTCCAAGATGCTAACTTAATGCAGAGTGTCTTCCTGGCCATTAAGGGTAATCCATCCCCAGTTCTCTCTAGAGTCTTGCCATCTTTGTCTATTTTTGAAGATCAGGCCCTGAAGGTGAAGAAGACCCAGAGGAACCTGTCCAATCATGAAACCTTGCTGGCCAAGGGGAATTCCAACATGTAAGAGGCTAAAGAGCTGTGGCAGAACCTCCTAAATTATAGGGCCCACATGCACCTGTCACTGTCCGATGACCTCTGACAACTATGCATATGTTCCTGGTAACTTTAGAAGACTGTCGGGTGTCCTCGGGGAACCCCGAATCATCCACGATTTCCGAGCAGGATCACATTACAGAGTCATTGCAGTATTACAATGGTTTATTCAAATAGATACATCAGAGTAAAGATTAGCGGAAGACTTACAATAACATAGTTTACAAACCATTTGTTTCAAACCATACAACTAAGTTCGGTAAATAATACAAACCAAAGTAGTGGAGTGGCATTATAACATATTACAGAACACACAAATAAAATTGCCCTGCCTAAGGGCCACACATTTACTTATCATCATCGCACCGAACAACAGTCATGCAGCACGATCCAAAACAGATCTGCTCATGAGACTCACCTGCAACAAGGGTCAACGAACCCTGAGTACAAAAGTACTCAACAAGACTTAACCGAAATAAGAATTAATAGAACACATGAATGCAGACTTAGGGGATTTAAGGTATGGCTTTAGCAATAATCAAAGTTCTTTTGCGTAGAAGATTTTTAACAAAATTCTTTATAGCAACATTTAAAACTTCTTAAGATCATATACAAAGCTAACACGATCCGCATTGAGATCATGAAACTTTGTATCCAACACTTTCTCAAACCAGCCTCATGTTCCAATTATTTATACTACGATGATGAACAGAGAAGTGAGTCTCCATAACCGAGGAGCAATGACGATTCGAACCGATTATAACCCAGCTGGGAATTCCAGACCACACGACATATGTAGGTCCCCGACCTACATATATCAACCTACCCTCGGATCCTCTAAAATAAAAACGAGTCCACGCCACTCGAGAATACAGTACTCCACCAATCCAGCCAAATGCCACGTGGGTACATGCTATTCCCGCCATCTCTCCACTCCCAGTGCGCGAGTAGCCATTCTCATAATAGAATAGCCAAGTTAAGGCTTACCGGAGTATGTGGTTAGTACTACAAAGTCTCACCGCACACAGTTCAACAACGGTACGGGCCTTAATTAACACAGACGGAAAGAACCCGCTCACAAGACCTCCATGTCTTGTGGCTCACACACACCGAGTCTGCCCGGTCTAGATTTCTTACTCCACATGCCCATATCACATGATAACATAAGTAACCAAAGTTCCATTTAAAACTTGCAGGTGACAGGTAATCACCCGACTTTCATCGCTCTAAGCATAGCTAAGCATAACTAGGCATATACGAATTAAAACTGGTAACAAGGTGGATATGGAAAAATAAGGTTGGTAATGCACCAATTAGGTTTTCACTTAACTCCTAATCACTTAATGCAGTAAAGAAAGCAAAAGCGAAATCAATTTGTAAAACACAAGGTAGGTTTAAATGCATCCGGGGCTTGCATTCGTTGACGGGAAAATCTGGTTCCGGAGTCATCCCATAATTATCCAACCCGACCTCAATAGGCGGATTAACTTCCTCAACCACTGGATTAACTACCATGTGCTCACCTTTGTAACAACCCAGAAATCCACACACCAAAAATACCAACTACAAAATTTTTCTTAAAAACCCCATGTGATGATGAGTGACATTGTAGAAACCCAACCTAAGAGCTACATTAGAAGTAACCCAACCCAAGCTAACACACAAGCATGGCATATCATTTGTTGATTATGTTATTTAATTTCAAACAAACAAAGTGTTGCATACATAGTTAACTCAAATTATGATTTGGATCTTCATTTGCTTTATGTTATGCTTAACCACTCCATTAAAATAATAAACCATAAAGTAATTATTAATCAAACCAAAAACATAAATGCTTAAAAGGGAAAACAATTTCTATTTTTGTATAACCAAAAAACAACATCTATTTTGTTATGCAAAAATAGCTAAACAAAATTCTCTAAAACTACAATGAATAAGTTACATCAATTTTTGAATTCAAATTCCAAACCAAATTTGAATTCAAACAAATGGAAAAGAAATGGAAAATAGAAAAGGAAAAAGAGGAAGTGGGCCTCACAGCCAGCTCGGCCCAAGATAGCCAGCCCCATCGCGGCCGCCTACCACCCAGCGCACGCGCGGCTGCAGGCCGGCCCAACTCGCGCGCAGCCCACGCAGCCGGTCCAGCATGCCGCTGCTCGCCCGCGCGCCCGACAGCTAGCTACCGCTGCCACTTGACCCCACGCGTTAGCCGCACGTCACCCACGCCCGCGCGCCCTCCCCTCGCCTGATGCCGCTGCCCGTTGGACCCCGCATGTCAGCCCTACTGTGCATCTTCTCCACGCCGCGCTCAACCACCGCGCGACCAAACGCCGACAGCCCTGGCAGGGGGCGGGCCAGGGGGTCACGCCCGGGGCATGCCCCTGTCCCCTTGCGCCGCGCCCACGCAACCACGCACGCACCGTTGGATGCAAGCGTGCGCCTCCGATCACCCCTCGGCCTCCATCCGCCGATCACCGAGCTCCATGGCCGAGCTCGGCAATAAAAGCCCTAGCCCCAGAGCCCTAGCGCTCGTCCTGTCGCCCCGCCGCCATCGTGGTGGCCATCCACTGCGCACCCGAGCCAAGAGAGAGGAGGGAGAAGGGGAAGAAGGGGGGAAAACGCCGAAGCCACTACCGGGAGGAGGACCGGGAGCACGCCGGAGTTCGGAGCACCGCCACGGGTCAGCACTGCACGACTTCTGGAGCTACACGGCCGCAACTCGTCACAGCACCGCTATCCTATCGTCTATGACACCTACGGTGAGCCTCTCGCTGCTGAGACCTCTCCTAGCCCCATGGACGCCATAGCCGAGCACACGCACGCCACGCTCATGATGCCACCGCCATGGCGCAGCCACCACTGGTGCATCCGGCCGCCACGCTGGACCAAGATATAGCTGTAGAGGATCACCACGACGCCTGGAGGTTAGCCGCGTGGACTGAGTCATCAATAGCCGGCCATAGCACCCTGGCCACGAGCACCGAACCCCGGCCAGAGCTCCGTCGTGCACCGCCACCGCGGCCAGCCAACAGGAGCCATCTAGCCACCTCGCCAGCGTCACCAGGACACTCGCCATGGTAAGGCCGAGCCGTTGCCCACCTTAGTTGAAAGCCCGTGCCACTGGAAGGGGCTCGCCGGCGAGCACCGCCACGCCGAGCCGCCGATCGCCGTGGCCAACACCATGGGGAAGCTCTGGCCGCCCCTTGACCCCACAGACGCAGTCGCCGTGACCCGGGGAAGCTTTTCCCCTCTCCAATCGGACACCAGCACTGCCACGGGGGCTCACCGGGCGCTCGCCACCGATGGGAGCACCGTCGCGGAAGAAAACAGGGGAACACCCCCCCTTCGCCGACCGCCCGAGCGTGAGCCCGGTGCACATGAGCCAAGTCAGGGAGAAGAGACGGTGGACTTGGTCCACCTTGCGCCCTGCTGTAGGTCCATGGACCATGAGTGCTGGTCCACCGTGAACCACATGGTGTGAGCCGCGCTGTGGACAAAGCCCAATAAAGGCCCACGACCGCGACGTGGCCGCATCACAGCGTGCCACGTGTCCGGGTCAGCCCGGCCCAGACTGGCCCAACCCAAACCCACCAGAGCCCAGTTTGGACCCAGCCCGTATTGACCGTTGACTGGTCAACGTTGACCGTTGACCTGTCCCCACATGTCAGCGACACAGTGTTGCTGGACCCACACGTCAGACGATGACGTCATGCTGGCGTCGTGATGACGTCACGCGGGACCCACATGTCAGAAGCTAGCACAGCCGAGGTGACGTCACGCTGACATCAGCTGATGACGTCAGCAGCCCTGGCCCCACACGTTAGTGACCCTGACCGTTGACCGAAGACGTTGACTATTGACTCGCCGTTGACTTTGACCGGACCCACCTGTCAGTGACTCATTAGCCTCTGGCCCCACCTGTCGGTGAGGATGACGTTGATGACGTCAGCTGGACCCCACCTGTCAGCTCGGAGCCGCGATGGCGACGTCATGCTGACGTCATGCTGACATCATCAAGCCACGTGGACCAACCCCAGCATGACACGTGTCAGCCCAGGATTAATTCAGCCTTTGTCCATTTTCAGAAATAGATTTAATCTTCGGAAATTCATAACTAATTCATACGACCTCGGAAAAATACGAAACCAGGACCAAAATTCATCTAAAATAAAGCTCTACGCCATGGACCCATGTTTGAGTGCATTTGGCTCTTTTGAATTTTCATTGCTTCTTTGTGCTATTCTATAGACGTCGCTAACGCGACTATAATGCGGTCGTTTGCAGACTCGGAGGAGAACCGGACGTACGAGGATTGTGAGTACTGTGAGAAGTACGGAGACGACTACACTGAAGGTGCCACATCCCACCCAATCTCGTAGCACCTATTACGCATGGCTAAAGTAGAAATGCTAGTGCTTACTTTATTGTCATATCACACTATGGTAGGACTTGCATGGTAGTATGCTTTCTTCATGGCCTCTACCTTGACGCAACCTTTCCCCTGCTCACCCTGCTGTTAGGCTAGTCACACGCTTGCTATTATATTTCATTGCTTATTACTTCTACTACGCTTGCGCTATATTGATGCGTGATGGAGACTTGTGTTAACCGAACTATGGGAAGAGTGCTGCGTGTGTGACTTGGGTGCGTGGAGGGTGAGGGTTGTGTCGACCAAGTTAGAGTATACGACGAGCTTGGAGCAAGTCTTACCGTGGAGTGCTACCTGGGCACCCCTGGAATGGATACCTGTGGTGGGTAAATGGTATATGAGGTGGCCCTAGGTGTGAACCTGTGATGGGAGGAGCCCAGGGTGGAGGTGCTATGGTGGCACGGTAAATGGAAACCCTGATGAAGACATTCTGGCTTGGTCATCCCTAAGGACTTACTAGTACTCAGATTCACCGGGAAGCCTTACGTACCACTCGCCCTATATGGTGCGGGACGGCTGGACTACTTGGTAGGGTATTGCCACTACTGCTAGGTTAATAGCGGACAGTGTGAGGGAGGTATGGGGTGCGGAGGATTTCCCCCACGCCCTTCTGAGACTTCATGGAGACCTTGTGGACCCAGCTCATGACTCACAGTTTCAGCCACCCCAGACCGGACTTGGGGTGTACCAGGGCTGAATGGTAGAGTGGCATTACCCTAGGCTAGCAAGCGGCCGGAATCAGCCCAGTTGACGATGGTCAGCGAGGAAGGCAGATCTTGTGGTTATGTAAAACCTCTGCAGAGTGTATGGTTGATCGATCGATACATATGCCGACTTGTCGGCTATGGATCTTTCCTGGGTTTCGCTTAAACTAGATAGAGAGATGAGTCCTTCTTTTCTCCCCTGGGAATGAGTGTTCGGACATAGCCATGGGCTACGGGCCATGAGACAGTGCCGAGAGGGAGTTGGCCTATCGACTGAGCGATGGTACGGGTGTGGTATGGTGATGGTGTGGATATGGTGGTATGTCGATCCCAGGATCGAAACCTGGCTTAGAAATGGGAAAGGGGGTGGAATGTGTGTGAATGGTGTTAAAACTTGACCAACTATTATTATGAACTTGATATGCTAATACATAGGAAACCCCAGCTTTATAGGTTCCTTTTGATTATATCCAACTTGCATCCAATTTCCACAAAGCAATGCTCATAGGGTTGGGAGTGGCCAGTACAGATCGTACTGATAGATTTTGGCACATAGGTTCTGCTGAGGAGTATAGCTCCGAGGAGTTTGACGGTTGAGGGGTTCGTTCCTACGCTCGAGTTTGGCGATCCTATCTTCAAGCTGTTTCGAATGAATGCTACTTTTTGATTCCGCTAATGCGGCGATGTAATAATCTATGTACTTCCGCACTATTTGTACTATGATATTATCGTTGTATGGATGTGATAATCGATTGGAATCTGGGTAATATGATCTACAGCGGTCTTATTACACTTCGACTCTGTGGATTTCCCTTTGCGGAAATCGGGGTTGTTTCAGTTGGTATTAGAGCCATACTTGACCATAGGACGAAACCTTTAGAAATGGACGATAGAATAGGACGTGGACAGCCCTTCTTTCGGTTATATACCGACCCTGCATTTACTCTTATGCAAGGCTTATCTATTTATTGACCTGCTAACACCTGTTCCTTAAAACATGCAGATGGCAACGAACGTCGAATGACCGCCTCTAGGACCGCTACCTTTGGACCACGCCAAGCTTACCTTCGACCTACGTGAGCTCTTGGGTTTGGCACAGACCCTCTGCTGAGTTCTCGCCATGCTAGGAGTTCCCGACGAGCTTGTCAAGGTCACCTGTACCGGGAAGTCAACTCAGGGAGGAGGAATTGAAGGACTAGTTGTCACCTCAGTCGAGTTCCCAGCTAGCACCACCTTATCGACTGTCCCAGCTTTCACCGAGTTGACTATAGAGGACACAGTTGAGGAGGGACTACGAGCTGTCTCACACAAGGCACTTCGCAGAGTGATGAGGGATCACTACACGCACCTGAAGACGACAGAGTTTCGTCTACTTCCCCAGGCCCTCGACCTCAGCCTTACCCCTAGTGAGCAGAGTTTCGCAGCCGGTAGAGTTATCCTTGCAGAGGAGAACAGATGCCTTCGTGTCTCGGCTATCCACCTACTAGAGCAGGACAGGTACGTGACCCAGCTTGAGCAGAAGAGACGTTAGGACTGGGCTCTTCTGTGGGAGTACCAGGAGCAAGACTCATAGGGAGCACAGGAGCGAGCTAGTCTGCTCGAGGCAGTTGCCAAGCTATAGGACGAGCTCAACCGTCGTGAGGAAGTCCATAGAGCCGAGGTCGCTGACTTAGAGGACAAAGCAGCTGACCTAGGCAACAGAAACTGCTACCTTAACAGCAAGGTCTTGGAGTTGCAGAGGGAGTTGGACGACAAGAAGGCTGAGTTCAACCGCAGGGGAGACAGAGAGGGGTCCAAGGGGATTGATATGCTAAAAATTCACTCTCAGAACAAGACCCTGACCCAGGAGCTAGAGGAGATTAGGAAGAAGGCCATTAGCAACCAGGGTCACCTGATCGAGGCACTTAGGCAGACCGAGTACCTACAGGACAAGTGCGAGAGGACTTGGCAGGCTTGGCAGAAGTCTGACAAGAAGCGCCTCAGGGAGATGAAGGGTATGTGGGATCAGCTACCCAAGGAGATTCACAGCAAGACGAAACCTAGGATAGAGGAGTTTGAGTTAGCCCTGACTCGCCTCAACCTAGATGCCTGCCCTACCCTACCTGGAGCCAAGCCTACTAAGGAGCTTGCCGAGGCCTTGAAGTACGTATCCTGACTTCACAAGTCTGATGAGGAGATCGAGATCAAGAACAGTAGTATCCCAGCTGCAGTGTACGAGTTAGAGTAGATGACCCTACGTGGTCATGAGATATGTCAGTAGCTTCCATGAGTTGTACCCCATGATGTACCCCTTATGAGATGTATTATGAGACACTATGCGTAGTACGATTCTCGCACGTCTTCAAGTGTAGATACTGGAGATGATGCTATGTAATAAAACCCATGTAATGAATGATTTAGATCTTATTGCATCTTATGGATCTTATTGCTTCTTTGTAATGAGTGTTGGATAGTATAAATGATTTTCTTTAAATCATCGAAATCATATAATCATAATTGAATTATAAGCACTTATGGCACAAGCACTAAAATTCTTATGATCCGTGTTGCAGATGCCGAACCGCCAATCTGCTCGCCCTAATGAACAAGTGGACGTCGCCCATCCCGAACCAGCCAGACCCAGCAACGGGGCCGTGGTGGCAACAACCGTGGCCGTGGGCGGAGGGATACCCTTCAACTCGGAGAATACCCCGCCACTGTTGAGGAGAACATTCCACCACCACCACCACCGAACTCCAGCGAAGTGATGGCACAATGCAGACCCGACTTCTTGCGGCTCTTGTTGAAGGAGCAAACCGTCGCCGGGGAGGTCAAGCAGAATGACTTCAAAGGAAGCTAGAAGGATTCTGAAGCTAAGGCCACCTACCTATGATGGCACCGATCCTGACCCGCTTGTAGCCGATGGTGCTCAATGAGATGGAGAAGAAGCTTGACCTCACCACTTTCACCGACGATGAGTGTGTTGGAGCCGCCACACACCACCTCAGGAGGCAAATTGACCCGTCTGGTGGGACAGGTTTGATGATTCCCATGAGGACCCTACCAATATCTCGTGGGATGAGTTCACCAAGCATTTATCGAGTATCACATTCCCAAAGGGTATCATGGAGGCCAAAGCCGAGGAGTTCCATAACATCAAGATGGGAAAGGACAAGGTGATCGAGTACACTACTCGTTTCACCAACCTTCTGCGCTATGCACCATCCTATGTTGTGAACTCGAGAAGGAAAACTGTATTATTACCGCAGAGGGACTTAACCCGCATCATCAAGTGAAGTTTGGCGGTATTGAGAGTAACACACTCGTGCTCGGTGGATCGCTGCATCTAGATTGAGAAAGACCGTCTTTGAAGCCGGAGAAGAGTGCAGGGAGAGAAAGCGTAAGCCTGAGGAGTCCTTCCATGGCCGTGATCGCAAGAGGTTCCGCAGAGATGCACCATCCAGGGAACGCTCACGCCACAACAGGAATGACAACCCTAGATCGAGTAAGGGAAGTGGAGGCTACACCGCCAAATACTCCTGCCCTGCTCAGGATCGTTTCACCAGGGACCATTATGCTTAGGACCGCAACACTCAGGATCGTTTCAACCGTTCCGCTCGTGAATGAACGCCAAAGACAGAGCTCGCTCCGCACTGTGCACCTTTGAACTGGAAGGCACCGCGCCAACCCCTACAAAGCGGTGCGCCTTTCACCTGCTTCGCTTGTGGCCAACCAGGTCACAAAGCCGCTGAATGTCCTCAGAACTCAGCTGCTCAGAAGTCTCAGTTCAAGGGATCTGCTACCCGTGGACGTCTCAACCATCTGGACACTAAGGAAGCACAGACTGCCCCTGACGTTGTGTACGGTATGTTTTTAGTTAATGGCAATACTGCATCAGTTCTATTTGACTCTGGAGAAACTTGTTCATACATATCATCCAAGTTTGCACGAGAGCATGATCTGCCTATAACCCCACGTGAAAAGCCTATCATCACCAGCACACCTTTAGGAGACCTAAAATGCACCCACATCTGTAAGGGAGTGAGTCTTACCATTGAGGGTCTTACCTTTAAAGCCGACCTAACCCTGTTACCTTCCACAAACCTAGATGTCATCTTAGGCATGGATTGGCTAACCATTCACCGAGGTATCATATCATGTTCACCTAGATACGTCCAAGTGACCCATCCATCAGGCCAAATTATTAGATGTGAACCCCAGTCTGGAAAGTCCACCTCTATTCTATGTGCCCTTAAAGCAAGTTCAGTATCACAAGAAAAGGAAAAGACAGTTCATGATGTGCCTATGGTCAGAGACTATCCCGATGTATTCCCTGAAGAATTACTGGATATGCCACCAGACCGTGACATAGAGTTCATCATTGATCTTTTGTCGGGAACAGGACCCATTGCCAAGAGACCCTATCGCATGTCAGTCGATGAACTGGCCAAGGTTAAGAAACAGCTTGATGAGCTCATCTTGAAGGGATATATCAGACCCAGTGCTTCACCCTGGGGATCCCCTGTTCTGTTTGTTAAGAAGAAGGATGGCTCAATGAGAATGTGCATTGATTACCGGAACTTGAACGCAGTCACCATCAAGAACAAGTATCCCCTACCAAGGATTGATGATTTGCTTGATCAGCTTAGAGGTGCCAAGTATTTCTCCAAGATTGATCTCAGATCTGGATATCATCAGATGAAGATTCGAGAGAGTGACATACCGAAGACAGCTTTCGTGACTAGGTATGGACAGTTTGAGTTCACTGTGGTATCGTTTGGACTCACGAATGCACCTGCATACTTCATGAACATGATGAATAAGGTTTTCATGGATGATCTGGATAAGTTCGTGGTAGTATTCATTGATGACATCCTTGTCTATTCACCTACCGCTGAAGAACACGAACATCATCTAAGAACTGTACTTGAGAAACTAGCCCAACATCAGCTCTACGCAAAGTTCAGCAAATGTGAGTTTTGGCTACAGGAAGTTGCCTTCCTAGGCCATGTACTATCAGCTGAAGGTGTTGCAGTTGACCCAGCTAAGATTGAGGCTGTGAAAGAATGGGAACAACCCTGTAATGTGACAGAAGTCAGAAGTTTCTTGGGATTGGCTGGATATTACCGCCGATTCATCGAAAACTTCTCCAAGATAGCCCATCCGATGACCAACCTTCTGAAGAAGACCAAGGAGTTTGAATGGATGCCTGAGTGCGAACAAGGCTTCTAGGAATTGAAACAGAAGCTTACCACAACTCCTGTGTTAGCATTGCCTGATATCAGCAAAGATTTCGTGGTCTATTGTGATGTATCCGCCAAGGACTTGGTTGTGTACTGATGCAAAATGGAAGAGTGATAGCATATGCGTCTCGACAGTTGAAAGAACACGAGAACCATTATCCAACTCATGATCTTGAGTTAGCAGCAGTTGTGCATGCCTTGAAGATCTGGAGGCACTACTTGATAGGTAACAAGTGTGATATCTATACCGATCACAAGAGCTTGAAGTACTTTTTCACTCAAGAAGATCTGAATATGAGGCAATGCCGATGGCTAGAGTTGATCAAGGACTATGACCTTGAAATTCACTATCATCAGGGAAAAGCTAATGTAGTCGCAGATGCTCTCAGTCGCAAGAGTTACTGTCACACTTTGATCACTGAATCCGTACCACCTGAGCTCAAGGAAGAGATTGATAATTTCCAACTTGAGATACTACCGCATGGCTTGCTGAATGAGCTTCGCATACAGTATGATCTCACAGATCGCATCCGTCAAGCTCAGAAAAATTGTGAGGAGATTGAATATCTCCGTGGTCTGATGAAACTAGGCTACAAGACCAACCACCATGAAGATGAACAAGGAACCATTTGGTTCAAGGACCGAATCTGTGTACCTTCTGATCCAGCCCTACGAGAGGAAATTCTGTCAGAAGCCCATGATTCTAAGTACTGTATTCACCCTGGAAATTCAAAGCTGTATCAAGACTTGAAGAAACACTTTTGGTGGAAAGGCATGAAGACAGACATTGTAGGACATGTGGCACGATGTGACACCTATAATAGAGTCAAGGCTGAACATCAAAGGCCTGCAGGATTGCTAAAGCCTCTTGACGTTCTCGAGTGGAAATGGGAGAGCATATCCATGTATTTTATAGTTGGATTGCCCTGTTCACAGAAAGGCAACGATTCCATCTGGGTGATTGTTGATCGTTTGACCAAGATTGCTCACTTTGTACCAGTGAAGACCAAGACCAATGTAGAAAAATTAGCAGATCTATATATTGAGCATATTCTCAGACTGCATGGAGCACCCTCTAGTATTGTATCTGATCGTAGTCCTCAGTTTGTGTCTCGATTCTAGGAAGCTCTGCACAAGTCTATTGGGACTAAACTTGATTTCTGTACCGCTTACCATCCGCAGACAGATGGACAGCCAGAACGAGTAAATCAGATCTTAGAAGACATGCTTCACGCTAGTGTGCTGAATTATGGATCTGATTGGGAGAAATGCTTACCCTATGCAGAGTTCTCTTACAACAACAGCTACCAAGCCAGTATCAAGATGTCGTCGTTTGAAGCTCTGTATGGCAGACCTTGTAAGACACCTTTGATGTGGTCTCAACCGGGTGAAATATCATTCTTTGATTCCGCTAAGATTCAAGATGCCGAAGAAGGAGTTGCTCAAGTAAGAGAGAATTTGAGGATTGCTCAAAGTCGATACAAGAGCTATGCTGATAAAAGGAGAAGAGAACTTGAGTTCAATGTGGGAGACTTCGTCTATCTCAAGGTATCTCCGCTACGCGGGACTGTCAGATTCCATGTGAAAGGCAAGCTTGCCCCTAGATTTGTTGGCCCATACAAGATTTGCAAGAGAATTGGAAAGCTCGCCTACAAACTTGAGTTACCCGAGAAATTGACGGGTGTACATCCTGTATTTCATGTATCCCAGCTACGCAAATGTTTGAGAGTGCCCGATGAAGTGATCCTGACTGATACACTTGACATTCAAGATACACTTGAGTATAGAGAACATCCTATCAGAATTCTGGGCAGAGATACCAAAGAAACCCGAAGCAAGACTATTCCTATGTGTAAGATCCAATGGAGTAATCACACTGAGAGAGAAGCAACATGGGAGAAAGAGTCTGACCTCCGGCTACGATATCCTTACCTCTTTGAAGAGTACGTTACGCTTTAATCTCGGGGACGAGATCCTGTTAAGGGGGTAGGACTGTAACAACCCAGAAATCCACACACCAAAAATACCAACTACAAAATTTTTCTTAAAAACCCCATGTGATGATGAGTGACATTGTAGAAACCCAACCTAAGAGCTGCATTAGAAGTAACCCAACCCAAGCTAACACATAAGCATGGCATATCATTTGTTGATTATGTTATTTAATTTCAAACAAACAAAGTGTTGCATACATAGTTAACTCAAATTATGATTTGGATTTTCATTTGCTTTATGTTATGCTTAACCACTCCATTAAAATAATAAACCATAAAGTAATTATTAATCAAACCAAAAACATAAATGCTTAAAAGGGAACACAATTTCTATTTTTGTATAACCAAAAAACAACATCTATTTTGTTGTGCAAAAATAGCTAAACAAAATTCCCTAAAACGACAATGAATAAGTTACATCAATTTTTGAATTCAAATTCCAAACCAAATTTGAATTCAAACAAATGGAAAAGAAATGAAAAATAGAAAAGGAAAAAGAGGAAGTGGGCCTCGCAGCCAGCTCGGCCCAAGATAGCCAGCCCCATCGCGGCCGCCTACCACCCAGTGCACACGCGGCTACAGGCTGACCCAACTCGCGCGCAGCCCACGCAGCCGGTCCAGCATGCCGCTGCTCGCCCGCGCGCCCGATAGCTAGCTACCGTTGCCACTTGACCCCACGCGTCAGCCGCACGGTGCCCACGCCCGTGCGCCCTTCGCTCACCTGATGCCGCTGCCCGCTAGACCCCGCATGTCAGCCCTACTGTGCATCTTCTCCACGCCGCGCTCAACCACCGCGCGACCAAACGCCGACAGCCCTGGCAGGGGGCGGGCCAGGGGGTCACGCCCGGGGCATGCCCCTGTCCCCTTACGCCGTGCCCACGCAACCACGCGCGCACCGTTGGATGCAAGCATGCGCCTCCGATCACCCCTCGGCCTCCATCCACCGATCACCGAGATCCATGGCCGAGCTCGGTAATAAAAGCCCCAGCCCCGGAGCCCTAGCGCTCGTCCCATCGCCCCGCCGCCATCGTGGTGGCCATCCACTGTGCACCCGAGCCAAGAGAGAGGAGGGAGAAGGGGAAGAAGGGGGGAAACACCGAAGCCACTGCCGGGAGGAGGACCGGGAGCATGCCGGAGTTTGGAGCACCGCCACGGGTCGGCACTGCACGGCTTTCGGAGCTACACGGCCGCAACTCGTCACGGCACCGCTATCCTATCGTCTACGACACCTACGGTGAGCATCTCGCTACTGGGACCTCTCCTAGCCCCATGGACGCCATAGCCGAGCACACGCACGCCACGCTCATGACGTCGCCGCCATGGCGCAGCCACCACTGGTGCATCCAGCCGCCACGCTGGACCAAGACACAGCCGTAGAGGATCACCACGACGCCTGGAGGTTAGCTACGTGGATCGAGTCGTCGATAGCCGGCCATAGCACCCTGGCCACGAGCACCGGACCCCGGTCGGAGCTCCGCCGTGCACCGCCACCGCGGCCAGCCAACTCGCTATTATCACCAGGACACTCGCCATGGTAAGGCCGAGCCGTTGCCCACCTTAGTTGAACACCCGCGCCACTGGAAGGGGCTCGCCGGTGAGCACCGCCACGCCGAGCCGCCGATCGCCGTGGCCAACACCTTGGGGAAGCTCTGGCCGCCCCTTGACCCCACAGACGCAGTCGCCGTGACCCGGGGAAGCTTTTCCCCTCTCTAATCGGACACCAGCACTGCCACGGGGGCTCACCGGGCGCTCACCGCCGATGGGAGCACCGCCGCGAAAGAAAACAGGGGAACACCCCCCCCCCTCGCTGACCGCCCGAGCGTGAGCCCGGTGCACATGAGCCAAGTCAGGGAGAAGAGACGGTGGACTTGGTCCACCATGCTTCCTGCTGTAGGTCCATGGACCATGAGCACTGGTCCACCATGAACCACATGGTGTGAGCCGCGCTGTGGACAAAGCCCAATAAAGGCCCACGACCGCGACGTGGCCACATCACAGCGTGCCACATGTCCGGGTCAGCCCGGCCCAGACCGGCCCAACCCGAACCCACCAGAGCCCAGTTCGGACCTAGCCCGTATTGACCGTTGATCGGTCAACGTTGACCGTTGACCTATCCCCACATGTCAGCGACACAGTGTTGTTGGACCCACACGTCAGACGATGACGTCATGCTGGCGTCGTGATGACGTCACGCGGGACCCACATGTCAGAAGCTAGCACAGCCGAGGTGACGTCATGCTGACGTCACGCTGACATCAGCTGATGACGTCAGCAGCCCAGGCCCCACACGTCAGTGACCCTAACCGTTGACCGAAGACGTTGACTGTTGACTCGCCGTTGACTTTAACCGGACCCACCTGTCAGTGACTCATTAGCCTCTGGCCCCACCTGTCGGTGAGGATGACGTTGATGACGTCATGCTGACGTCAGCTGGACCCCACCTGTCAGCTCGGAACCGTGATGGCGACGTCATGCTGACGTCATGCTGACATCATCAAGCCACGTGGACCAACCCCAGCGTGACACGTGTTAGCCCAGGATTAATTCAGCCTTTTTTCATTTTCAGAAATAGATTTAATCTTCGGAAATTCATAACTAATTCATACGACCTCGGAAAAATACGAAACTAGGACCAAAATTCATCTAAAATCAAGCTCTACGCCATGGACCCATGTTTGAGTGCATTTGGCTCTTTTGAATTTTCATTGCTTTTTTATGCTATTCTATAGACGTCGCTAACGCGACTATAATGCGGTCATTTGCAGACTCGGAGGAGAACCGGACGGACAAGGATCGTGAGTACCGTGAGGAGTACGAAGACGACTACACTAAAGGTGCCACATCCCACCCAATCTCGTAGCACCTATTACGCATGGCTAAAGTAGAAATGCTAGTGCTTACTTTATTGTCATATCACACTATGGTAGGACTTGCATGGTAGTATGCTTTCTTCATGGCCTCTACCTTGACGCAACCTTTCCCCTACTCACCCTGCTGTTAGGCTAGTCACACGCTTGCTATTATATTTCATTGCTTATTACTTCTACTACGCTTGCGCTATATTGATGCGTGGTGGAGACTTGTGTTAACCGAACTATGGGGAGAGTGCTGCGTGTGTGACTTGGGTGCGTGGAGGGTGAGGGTTGTGTCGACCAAGTTAGAGTATATGACGAGCCTAGGGCAAGTCTTACCGTGGAGTGCTACCTGGGCACCCCTGGAATGGATACCTGTGGTGGGTAAATGGTATATGAGGTGGCCCTGGGTGTGAACCTGTGATGGGAGGAGCCCAGGGTGGAGGTGCTGTGGTGGCACGGTAAATGAAAACCCTGATGAAGACATTCTGGCTTGGTCATCCCTAAGGACTTACTAGTACTCAGATTCACCGGGAAGCCTTACGTACCACTCGCCCTATATGGTGTGGGACGGCCGGACTACTTGGTAGGGTATTGCCACTACTGCTAGGTTGATAGCGGACAGTGTGAGGGAGGTACGGGGTGCGAAGGATTTCCCCCACGCCCTTCCGAGACTTCATGGAGACCTTGTGGACCCGGCTCATGACTCACAGTTTCAGCCACCCGAGATCGGACTTGGGGTGTACCAGGGCTGAATGGTAGAGTGGCATTACCCTAGGCTAGCAAGCGGCTGAAATCAGCCCAGTTGATGACGGTCAGCGAGGAAGGCGGATCTTGTGGTTATGTAAAACCTCTACAGAGTGTATGGTTGATCGATCGATACATATGCTGACTTGTCGGCTATGGTCCTTTCCTGGGTTTCGCTTAAACTAGATAGAGAGATGAGTCCTTCTTTTCTCCCCTGGGAATGAGTGTTCGAACGTAGCCAGGGGCTACGGGCCATGAGACAGTGTCGAGAGGAGTTGGCATGTCGACTGAGCGATGGTACGGGTGTGGTATGGTGATGGTGTGGATATGGTGGTATGTCGATCCTAGGATCGAAATCTGGCTCGGAAATGGGAAAGGAGGTGGAATGTGTGTGAATGGTGTTAAAACTTGACCAACTATTATTATGAACTTGATATGCTAATACATAGGAAACCCCAGCTTTATAGGTTCCTTTTGATTATATCCAACTTGCATCCAATTTCCACAAAGCAATGCTCATAGGGTTGGGAGTGGCCAGTACAAATCGTACTGATAGATTTTGGCACACAGGTTCTGCTGAGGAGTATAGCTCCGAGGAGTTTGACGGTTGAGGGGTTCGTTCCTACGCTCGAGTTTGGCGATCCTATCTTCAAGCTGTTCCGAATGAATGCTACTTTTTGATTCCGCCAATACGGCGATGTAATAATTTATGTACTTCCACACTATTTGTACTCTGATATTATCGTTGTATGGATGTGATAATCGATTGGAATCTGAGTAATATGATCTACAGCGGTCTTATTACACTTCGACTCTATGGATTTCCCTTCACGGAAATCGGGGTTGTTTCAACCTTCGTTCACTACACGTAGTAATAATGCCATGTTTAACATGATGCGAAATAGAAAACATGATGCTCGACGATGGATGCAAAAGTTAACAACTTGAATACAATTTTCCTTCGCGGTACAGTTACAAGTTAAACTAACTAAACCTTTTCATAACACCTAATTCAAATGCCAAGGATTATTATCAACTAATGACCCAAGGGCATCACTCAATCAAAAATTCAATCAAAACCTAAATCATGAAAGGTTACTATTTTCTTTTATGAATTAATTATTTAATTAAGAATTATGAAATAAATCAACTTGTTCCAATTGACCTCAAAATTTTTATAAATGTTCATCACATGGTAACTAAGTGGCACAACAATTTTCATAATTGTTGGATAAATAAATAAGCCTAGAAAAATCATGGAAACTCATTTATTAATTAATTGAGCAATTTGATCATATTTAAAATGTACTGAAAAACATCATTTCATATTTTTCCTAAATAATATACTTCACAGAGAGGTCACACAAAATTTTTCATAATTTTTGGAGCTCTAAATAAATCTACACAAAAATAACAAAAACATACACTATTTATTCATTTCTGAAAAAGGAAAAAGCATTTTTTCAAATCACCCGCTCACTGACAAGGTGACCCCACCTGTCATCCCCGACCTCCGCGCGTTGACCACGGCGGCGACGGCTCTGACCAGCGATAACTCGCCGCTGGTGAAACCTCCGACCACAGCGACGGTACCAACACATTCCCCACAACCCAACACATCGATTGGAGTCACTAGCTTGAGCAATAACAGCGGGGTTCGAGCTTGACACCGGCCATGGCGGCCACGACGGCGCGGCTGCGCTACACCAGTGAAACGACGGCAGTAGCAGTTAAACCAACGGCCTAGGAAGACTTAGGAGCTCACCACGAACTCGCTGGAGTCGATGGCCGAACTGAAAGATCAACGGAGATACTGGTCGACGTTCCCATCAACTCCGGCGGCGCAAAGCGACGGTGACGGTGGTTAACCGGAGACTGCAGTGGACAAAATGGTCAATCAACGAGGTAGCAAGAACCATGGCAACAAGGTGAAGCCGGAGCTATGCAAAGCAGGGACAGCGGCGCACCGGAGAGCCACGGCCACGGTGAAGCGGACTCGACGGGAAATTTTGCCGGCCGAGAGGAAGAAACGCGACGAGCGATGGTTCTCGGCGAAGTCAAGCCACAAGGACTGGTTTGCTGGGCGTGCAAGGAACTAGCGGAGCTGGGACACGCTTTGCTGCGATGGCGCAGGCCCTGGTTCGACGGCGAGGGCTCGACAGAAATGATCAGCGACGTCGGGAAAAGCAGAGCGAGGAAGCGGGGACAAACGGCGGTGGCTCAGTCCTTATAACGCGGCTCAGAAGCAAGGAGAAGCCACGCCACGGCCTTCACCACGCCAGCATGACGTCGAAAATGGCCACGCGCGCGCCTAGAACCAAAACGAATGTCCCCGACGATGTAGCTTAAGCGGCGAGCACTGTTCAACATATTTACAGAATTGCCATTCCTTTTAAAATCCAAATTACTCCCAAATTTATGTAACTACTCAAAAATCTCCAAAAACAAAAGTCGTTCAAAATCCAAGGTTCTACATCTTTGCTTTTATAACCATTCCCAAATTCGGTCTACATTTTGAAATGCAAATTTAAATTCAAAAGGGGACACTTTAAGTACATTTCGCCTTTTCAAATTACTTCAAATTTTTCTAAACAACTTTGAAAACTCCAGAAACAAACTTTGTACAACTTAACAAGCTCTACATTTTTTGCTTTAAGGCTCAACCCCAAAATATGCTCAGATTTTGAAATGGGTTTTTCGGGTCAAAACTAATCGCTGGAAATCAGGGTTTTCGAAACTTCAAATCCAAACAACACTTTGAACTTGATCCAAACCATACAAGGCAACACATATAACACAATTGTAAACTTGTTTTAACATATGCATATCAAAGTTTTCAATATGACCAAATGCTTTGCAATGCATATGATGACATGACAATTTTAGTATTTAAACACCCAAGGTGTTACAATCCTTCCCCCTAAAAGAAATCTCGTCCCAAGATTCAAAGTCATAGGATAAGTAATGGAAAAGGAAATGTGTCAATCTAAAAATATCCAAAACCTGTTCATAAAATAGCTAAGGTTCCTTTACAAACATGGTTCGTAACAACAAAGCAAAACTAACATTCTTCTATAATGACGCAAGAAAGTCTGGAAATTTTTCTAACAAGTAATCTTCGAATTCCCAAGTAGCTTCTTCTTCTGAATGTTGATTCCATTGTATCTTATAGAACTTGATTATCCTTCTTTGAGTAACACGATCTTTCTGATCCAAAACTCGGATAGGATATTCGAAATAAGTCAAATCTGGTTCAAGTTCCACTGCTTCAACCTCAACATTCTGCTCAGGCACTCGGAGACACTTCTTCAATTGAGAAACATGGAACACATCATGTACTGCTGCGAGATGATCAGGTAATTTCAAACGACATGCCACTTTTCCATACCTCTCTAAAATTTGAAATGGTCCAATATATCGAGGTGCCAACTTGCCTTTAACACCAAAACGGGTAACTCCCTTCATTGGTGATACTTTCAGATATACAAAATCCCCCTTGTTAAACATCAATGGTCTACGTCGTTTATCCGCATAACTATTTTGTTGGGACTGAGCTATCTTTAAATTACTTTGTATTTGCCTAATCTTGTTTTCTGTTTCTTCCACAAGGTCAACTCCAAAGAACCTTCTTTCTCCGGGTTCAGACCAACTCAGCGATGTTCTGCATCTACGACCATAGAGTGCTTCAAATGGAGCCATTCTAATGCTTTTCTGATAACTATTGTTGTATGAGAACTCAGCCAAAGGTAAGCATTCGTCCCACTTATTGGAATAGTTAAGGACACAACACCTTAACATATCTTCAAGTACTTGATTGACTCTTACAGTATGTCCATCAGTCTATGGATGATAAGCTGTACTATATAGGAGCTTGGTTCCCAATGAAGAATGCAATTGTTTCCAAAAACTAGAGACAAACTGTGTACCCCTATCTGACACAATGGTCTTTGGTACATGATGCAAACTCACAATTCGCTTTAAATACATCTTGGCATACCATATAGTGGGATATGTATTCTGGACTAGAAGAAAATGTGCTGACTTGGTTAGTCGATCTACAATAACCCATATTGAGTCAAATCCCTTTGATGTCTTGGGTAGACCAACAATAAAGTCCATACTTATGTCCTCTCACTTCCAAGATGGAATAGGTAATGGTTGTAATTCACCAGCAGACCTCAAATGTATAGCTTTCACCTTTTGACAAGTATCACACTTTGCTATATATCTAGCAATCTCTATCTTCATTTTGGTCCACCAAAACTTTTGTTTCAAGTCATGGTACATCTTGTTACTTCCTAGATGGATAGATAACCTAGTAGCATGTGCCTCTTCCAGAATTGACTGCCGCAACTCAGGAACCTTTGGTACCACCAGGCGATCCTTGAACCATAACACACCTTCATCATCTATGCTGAAGCATTCCGCTTTTCCATTCCTGACCCTTTCTTTGATATGGGTTATACCCTTATTTTCTTTCTGAGCAACAATAACTTGATCTCGAATAGTGGCTTCAACAATTATGTTGGTCAAACTACCTTGTTGAATTACCTCTACATTCAACTTCTCCATCTCTTGACATAAAGTGAGACCCATTGTTCTTACTGTCAGGCAATTGCATTAACTTTTGCGACTGAGGGCATCTGCAACCACATTTGCTTTACCCGGGTGATAATGTACTTCCAAGTCATAATCTTTAATCAGTTCTAACCATCTTCTTTGTCGCATTTTCAATTCTGACTGGGTAAAGATATACTTTAAACTCTTGTGGTCTGTATAAATATGGCATGTATTACCAAGCAGGTAATGTCGTCAAATCTTTAGAGCATGGACAACAGCTGCTAACTCAAGATCATGAGTCGGATAGTGTTCTTCATGTTGCTTAAGTTGCCTGGATGCATAGGCAATGACTCGGCCTTCTTGCATCAACACACATCCAATACCAATACCTGAAGCATCACAATAAACATCAAACGGCTTCTCGATATCAGGTTGGGCTAATACTGGTGCAGTGGTTAACAGTCTCTTCAAAGTCTGGAAAGCCTCTTCACAATCAGATGACCAGGCAAACTTGACTTGGTTCTTCAACAACTCTGTGATGGACTTTGATACTCTAGAGAAATCTGGAATAAAACAACGGTAATACCCCGCCAATCCCAGAAAGCTCCGAACCTGATGAACTTTGGCTGGCAGTTTCCAATCAAGCACATCCTTCACTTTGCTTGGATCAACAGCAATGCCTTCAGTTGACAAGACATGTCCAAGAAATTGTACTTCCTTAAGCCAAAAATCACACTTGCTAAATTTGGCATATAGTTGATGTTCTCTCAAGCGGGTTAGAACAATTCTGAGATGTTTCGCATGTTCTGTCTTGTTCTTAGAATACACTAAGATGTCATCAATAAACACCACTACAAACTTGTCTAGCTCAGGCATGAATACTGAATTCATCAGATACATGAAATGAGCTAGAGCATTTGTCAAACCAAAAGACATTACCAAGTATTCATATAATCCATATCTTGTGGTTAATGCCATTTTGGGAATATCTTTAGGTTTTATCTTGATTTGGTGATATCCTGACCTCAAATCTATCTTGGAGAAAACTTTGGCACCGGCCAATTGATCAAAAAGCAAATCTATCCGAGGTAAGGGATACTTATTCTTGATGGTCACTTCATTCAACGGACGGTAGTCCACACATAACCTCAGGGTCTCATCTTTCTTTTTCACAAAAAATGTCGGACATCCCCAAGGTGATGAACTAGGTTGGATAAACTCCTTTTTAATCAATTCTTGCAACTGAGTCTTCAACTCGGCTAACTCCTTCGGTGGCATCCTATAAGCTCTCTGAGAAATCAGAGCTGTCCCAGGTTTCAACTCTATGTTAAATTGGGCTTTCCTATCAGGTGGTAGACCGGGTAAATCTTCAGGAAACACATTAAGAAATTCACACACTACCGGGATATCTCTAATCTCCTTGACAGCAGTTGCACAAACTTTGCCCACTGATCTTCTTAAGGTTGGAAGTTGGATGAGAAGTTGAGAATGACTATCTGGCAAACTCACCCTGATTGTTCTATTCAAAGCATCTATAACAGCCTTATACTGATACATCCAATTCATTCCCAAGATTACATCTATATCTTGATCCTTTAGGATAATCATGGTAGTGGGAAAAATATGCCCACCCAGGTTTATGGGTACCTAGTATACCATTTCCCTAGTACACAGACGTCCCCCGGGCGACTGTATAAAGAATTTTTCCTTTGTTGCCCCAATTGAAATTTCATGCTTTACCACAAATGTTCTATTGATGAATGAATGAGATGCACCCGAATAAAAAAGTATAACTGCAGGATGATTCGCGACAGGAAACATACCCATCATCACTAGCTCTCCTTCTGGAATTTCCCTAGCTTGAATATAGAACACCTGTCCTATCTTCCTTTCATCTTTGCCTTTCTAAGCATTCTGATTGTTATTCTTGTTTTGTGCCTGACCCTGTTGTTGATTTACAGGGGCCTTCTGATAATTTGGAGTAGACTGCCTTGGATATGGACATTCTCTTGAGAAATGACCAGGCTTGCCACAATTGAAACAGGGATACTTATGACCCTGGTGAAAGGTCCTTGTTGGTTTTGGTAATTGAGTGACAACCTAGGTGGACTAATTGTGTTTATGTGAGATACACAGGTGATTAGTCCACAGGTACATGTGTATGAGCAACATATGCCATGGAGGTGAAAATGGCTTGGAGATGTTGAAAAGCTCACACATGTGATGATGAAGGAGCTTATTGCACATGAGACATGACATTGAGTCATGTGATCAAGGTGGAGAAGATCAAGACAAGACTTGGCTTGATGGACCGGTTGCAAGCGTGAAGGGCAAGTCAAAGGCTTTGGAGTGATGGACCGCGTGGCGGTGAAGCTTGAGCAAGACTTGGCGCCGATGGACGATAGCAACGGTGAAGAGCAAGTAGAGTCAAGATCGGTGAACCAATATGATCATGTGATGATATGAAGTGGATCATATCATTGTTGATCGTGTTGGTGCATGTGTTGCATCGACATTGAAGGAGATGGAATGGAATGCGCAAGGCAAAGGTATAACCTAGGGCATTTCATTTCACCGGTCATAGGTGTGTAGAGAAGTTTATGACCGGATTTAGGATAGATGGCCGTATTATCAAGAGGGCAAACTTGTTTGCATATCGGTCATCTAGTGCCACTCGAGTGATCTAACTTTGCATTGTCGCTAGGATCAAGTGGCGTGGCAAGTTGAGTGGCTAACATCCTTTGGGAAATGATTGTGAAAATGCTAACACACATACACATGGTGGTATACACTTGGTGGTGTTGGCACATTTATAAAGGAGGTGGTGTTTGCGGGGGGTGAGATGGGTTTGGGTCCTCTCTCCTCCCCACCGAGCTTGCGAGGTGGGATTCGGCGCTTTCGGAAAATAGAATGCCTATTTTCTATTGCGCTGGATGCAAGTTCTTGTGGTTAGCACATTGGAGCAAGGGTGATGAAGTTAGAAGTGAGAACGAGTTAGTCGCGAAGATGTCAAGGCGTCGGTCAACCGACCGGACGCTGATCGGAATGCACCGGACGCCGCGGCAAGTCAAGGTCCGGTCAGCCGACGACGATGACGCAGAAAGCCGAGTGTGACCGGACGCGGCAAGCGTCCGATCAAAGTGTGACCGGACGCGTCCGGGCCGAGGTCGGTACTTCTTGAAACGACCGGACGCCGGGGTTCAGCGTCCGGTCAAGTCAAGTGACCGTTGGAATCGGGACACGTGGTCGTTTACGGCGACCGGACGCTGAGGTCCATGGTCCGGCCAACACGACCGAGAGGCGTCCGATCGGCCCGACCGTTGCCCAGTGAAGGGGTAACGGCTAGTTTAGCCCTTGGGGCTATAAATAGAAGTGGCCCTCGGCCATGGCTGGCGGAGAGCACCTCAAGGGACTTAGTGTCCATGCTTGTGAGTGCTTGGGAGCCCTCCATCACACACATACTTGATAGCGATCATCCGATTGTGTGAGTGAGCGATTCTAGTGCGATTGCATCATGAGGTTGCATCGAGTGGCACTAGGTGAACGAGTTGCGAGCCGGTGGTGCTTGTTACTCTTGGAGGTTGCCACCTCCTAGACGGCTTGGTGGTGGTCTCCGTCGAAGCGCGCAAGAAGCTTGTGCGGCGCTCCGGAGAAGTGCTTGTGAGGGGCATTGTGCTCGCCCCGCGGGAGCCGCGAAGAGCAACTCTAGTAAAGCGTGTCATTGAGCTACCCTCACTCAAGGGGTAGGTTCTTGCGGCGCCCGACGTGCGGGCTTAGCGGGTGATGCTAATTAGCCGCCGAACCACCAAGTGAGCGGTCGACACAACGGGGACTAGCGTGTTGGCAAACACGTGAACCTCGGGAGAAAAATCATCGTGTCAACCTTGTTCTTCCCGTTGGTTTGCATCCCCATTACACAAGCTTGCAATTACTTTTATACATATTAAGCTTGTGTAGTTGCTCTTGTAATTAGATAGCTTGTGTAGCTTGCTAATTATCTTCTTGCTTGTGTAGCATAGAAGTAGCTCCCTTGCGTGGCTAATTTGGTTTTAGTAACCTTGTTAGTCACATTGCTTAGTTTGTGTAGCTAAGTATTTGCGCTCTCTAATTAGGCATTGGTTGCCTTGTTATTGAGCTTTGCTAGTGAGCTTAGTTGGCTTTGTGCTTTTGCTTACTAGCATGTGTAGGAGCTTCCTTGTTGCTTAAAGTACTAGTGGCATAGGTTTGTGTGACCTTTCTCCTAGAATTGTTTAGGAGAGCTCTAGCTAGCCCAGCACCTTAGTTGCATAATTAGTATCTTTGCAAGGTGCTAGTGAACATATATAGAGGGGTGTAGTCTTGGCTAGACCGATTGTTTTTATTCCGCATTTATATCGGTTAGCCGATGCGATTAATTTTAGAAAGGACTATTCACCCCCCTCTAGTCCGCCATCTCGACCCTTCACCTGGGGTGTTGGAGCAGAAACCCCAGAAGCATTTGTCGGTTGTGGATTCTGATAAGTTGTAGCAGGGCGGACATTTGATTGCTGACCGGCTTGAAACTGCGGTGGACGATAAGGAGGACGATTATGATTTATTGGATGATAAATCACCCTCTGCCTCTTTTGATTTCCCCCGAAAGATCCAGACGACATACTCTTTTTCTTCTTGAGCTCCTTATGCTGCCGATACTTTGCCTCTGAAGCAATTGCAATATTCACTGACTCATGATAAGTGACATTGGTACAAGTTGTCATCATAGTCTGCAATTTGGTATTCAGACCTCTCATGAACCATTTCTTTTTCTTGGCATCGGTGTTGACATGTTCTGTTGCATATTGGGACAAATGATTGAATCTTCCCACATACTGCATAACCGTCTGATCCCCTTGCTTCAAAGCAAGGAATTCATACAGCTTCATAGCCATAACTCCCTCCAGGATATAATGGGCTCTGAAAGCAGTACGAAACTCTATCTAAGTTAACGGAACACCTGCGGGTTGTATGGCCATAAGATTCGCATACCAAGCACCGGCTGCACCTCTAAGTTGCTGAGCAGCAAAGACTGGTTTCTAAAACTCTGTGCATATAATGAGATCAAATTTCTACTCCATGGTCCAAAGCCAATCGTCAGCCTCCAGTGGTTCATCTGCCTTGGTGAACACCGGTGGCCTTGTGTCTGTAAAATCAACATATGTAGCCTCCTGCCTATTATGATGGCGACCACGATTTCCTTGCATCTGATTCTGATTACTTTGAGCCATCTCATGAAGCAAACAAGAATTTTCAACCGTCACATTGACAAGTGCGGCTATAGCATCAGCCAGATTTGTTGGAACTGGTGGTGGATCTGGAATACCGTCCTCATCTTGTGAAGTACCAGGAATATGCGAACCCCGCGTACGACGCATCTGCTCATAGCAAACCAAACTATACTCTGTGTGGGGGAGCATGTTTGAGCCTGGGTCAAATTCATCTCGCCCGACAGCATCCTCGACTGGGCGGATCTCAAGAGGGTCTTCGTCGAAAATTTCTAGGGGATATATGTCCGTCCTAGGAATTTCTAGGACCTCAAGAGCTGAAAGTAGAAGCCCAATGAGTCCCTATGGGATTACATCTGCAGGTTCTCAAAGCGATGCAAGTCCCTTCCTGATGTCGTTGATGCAGACATCATCAATGTGTTCCTCTCTAGGACAACTTGTGAGTCCTTGATCCAAAAGCTCGGCTGTCTGAAGCCTCGTACCACCCGCGATCTGCTCGACGTCGCCATGAACCACGCCTCTAGCGAGGAGGTGATCGGAGCGGTCTTTAGTGGTGGCCAGGACAGGGGCAAGGCCAAGCGTGAGGACCAAGGTGAAGTCCCCTCCACACAAAAGGGCAAGAAGAACAAGAAGGATCAGCATTGACCGGCCAACCTTGCTTTGGCCGCCATAGCTGATCGTGCGGGCAAGCAGCCCCAGCAGGGCTAGCCCGACCACTTTGACAAGATCATGGAGAGTCCATGCACCAACCACGCCAACCCCATCAAGCACCTCTACAAGGACTGTGAGCTCCTCAAGCGCTTTCTGTGGCACATCGGCAAGCTGAAGGAAGGGAAAGGCAACGAGGAGACGACCAAGAAAGGAGGCACGGTGGGCAAGGATGATGATGGCTTCCTCGACCCTGAGGAATGCCTCATGATCTTTTGGGGATTCGATGTCATCCACTCCAAGCGCCAGCACAAGGTGCACTACAGAGAGGCATGTGCCGCTGAAACGGGCGTCCCCTCTTTCCTTAGCTGGTTGGACTCCCTGATCACTTTTGATTAGAAGGACCATCCTTCCCATGTCACCCGACCGGGTTGCAACTCGCTCATCGTCAATCCCATCGTCCACAAGAAGTGCCTCACCAAGGTGCTAATGGACGGAGGCAGCGGCCTCAACATTCTCTACGTCAACACCCTCGATGCCACGCGCATTCCCCAGTCGGAGCTTCGCCCAGTGAGCTCTCCTTTCCACGGTGTGATCCCAGGGACACAAGTGTACCCGCTCGGGCAGATCAACCTACCCGTCATGTTTGGCGACCGAACCAACTTCTGCTCGGAGGTCCTTACCTTCGAGGTGGTGGACTGTCTAGGGTCCTACCATGCCATCTTGGGGCAGCCATTCTACACCAAGTTCATGCCCATCCCCAACTACACCTACCTCAAGTTGAAGATGCCGGGACCGAATGGCGTCATCACTGTGGGTAGCACCTTTTGGTACGCCTACACGTGCAACCGCGAGCATTACAAGCTTGCCACTGCCGTCATCAACTCCACTGAGCTCCTGGAGCTTAGGAATTCATCAACTCTGGCAGTCCTAGACCGCAACAAGCCAACCTCATCGAGTGCCTTCTACCCGACCAAGGAAACCATGGCGGTGGGGATCGACCCCGCCGACCCGACCAAGACGGTGCAAATCAGAACCAAGCTCCCGGCCAAATAGGAAAGCGAGCTCGCCGACTTTCTACGCGCCAACCGTGATGTCTTCACATGGAAACCTTTTGACATATCGGGCAACCAAGGGAGGTCATTGAGCACGCATTACGCCTTGTCCTAGGCTCAAAGCCCGCCATACAACGCTTGCTCTGCTTTAACGATAAGAGGCGCAGGGCCATAGGCGAGGAGATCACCAAACTCCTGGTAGCTGGATTCATCAAAGAGGTATATCACTCTGATTGGCTGGCAAATCCTGTTCTTGTGAAGAAGAAGACCGGGAAAAGGAGAATGTATGTTGATTATACTGGCCTCAATAAGGCATGTCCAAAGGACCATTTTCCTTTGCTATGCATAGACCAGATAATCAACTCCACCTCAGGATGCGAAATCATCTCCTTTCTGGATCCCTACTCTGGCTACCACCAGATCACGATGAAAGAGTCCAACCAGGTCGTGACTTCGTTCATCACCTCGTATGGTTCATACTGTTACGTAACCATGCCTTTTGGTCTGAAGAATGCTGGCGCCACCTATCAATAGTGCATGCAGCGATGCTTCATCGACCAGATCGACCCGCCTGACCAGCCTGACCAGTCGAGCGGCCAGAACCAACAATCGCCGTCTATGTAGATGACATAGTGGTGAAAACGGCTCAAGCCAGTGACCTAATCGCAAACTTGGCCGCAACATTTGCGAACCTCTAAAGGTTCAGCGTCAAATTGAATCCCAAAAAATGTGTTTTCGGGGTTCCGAACGAGAAGCTGCTCGGATACATCGTGTTCGAAAGCGGCATCGAAGCCAACCCCAAAAAAATCATGGTCATCTCCAACATGGGCCCTATACGCAATATCAAGGACGTACAAAGGCTCACCGGCTGTTTGGCCACCCTGAGTTGGTTCATCTCCCGACTATGCGAGCGGGGGATGCCTCTCTATAAACTTCTCAAGAAGACAGATGCATTCGTCTAGACTAAGGAGGCATAGCAGGCTTTGGAAAGCCTCAAAGCATCACTAACATCGGCCCTAGTCCTCGTTGCTCCCGAACGGGGAGAACCCCTCCTCCTCTACATCGTGGCAAATAGCCACGTTGTGAGCGCCACCCTCGTCGTTGAAATGGAGGAGTCAGGACACCCCGTGAAGGTTCAATGACCGGTGTACTTCATCGGTGAGGTACTTACCGATGCTAAGGCTCTATACCCCTAGGTGCATAAGCTTTTGTATGCCATGCTGATGGCGACCCGAAAGCTCCTGCACTACTTCACCGACCATGAAGTCATGGTCGTCACCTCCTACCCACTGGGAGACATCATCCGCAACTGCGACGCCGCGAGTCAGATCTCTAAGTGGGCTCTTGAGCTCATGGGCCATGACATCAGGTATATCCCCTGCCGTCTTCATCGCCGAATGGACGGAAGTCCAGCTCCCGACCCCAGACATCACCCACGAGTACTGGACGATGTACTTCGATGGGTTGATCATGGCGCCTAGCTCGGGGGCTAGAGTGGTTCTGATCTCCCTAGATGGGAGCAGGCTTCGCTACATGATCCATCTCAATTTTTAGCCTCAAACAACGTTGTGGAATACGAGTCCTTCATCAATAGATTGTGCATCGCCATCGAGCTCAACGCTACGTGGATGTATGTCCGCGGTAACTTAGAGTTGGTCATCGACCAAGTCATGAAGGAGTCCTCTTACAAGAGCCCTCTCATGGGAGCATACTGCTAGGAGGTGCACAAGCTCGAGAACAAGTTCCAAGGGATCGAACTGCATCATGTCCCCCAAAACAACAATGATGCCACCGATTTTATCGCAAAATTGGCTGCCAAGCGGATTCCGCCTCTAGATGGGGTCTTCATCAATGACCTCCATGAGCCATCTACCCGCATTCTAGAGGGTCCGATCTAGAC
The DNA here is from genome assembly GCA_904845875.1 of Miscanthus lutarioriparius. Taxonomy (NCBI): domain Eukaryota; kingdom Viridiplantae; phylum Streptophyta; class Magnoliopsida; order Poales; family Poaceae; genus Miscanthus; species Miscanthus lutarioriparius. The sequence continues at coordinate 2,608,080 of CAJGYO010000003.1, read as the reverse complement.
ACACTTTGACACCAATCTGGCACATAGGGGCTCCGACCTCCCAACATGTCCCGACCCCGACCAAGTGCTCAGGGGCTCCGACCTTGGTGCCTCCATGGCGACATCGCCCACCGACGTTGTCGTGGTGGCACTCGAACAGGCTGATTGGAGAGCACCACTGCTCACCTACCTACTTGAGGAGGTTCTCCCACCAGAAAGGACTGAAGCATGATGAATCGCTCGATGCGCCAAGACGTTTGTCACCCTCGGTGATGAACTTTACAAGCAAAGTCCATCGGGAGTAATCATGAAGTCCATCGGGAGTAATCATGAAGTGCATCCCGACCAAGTGAAACAGCTCCTCCTCAAGGTCCATGTTGGAATCTACAAGGATCACGCGGCCCTGAGGTCGCTGGTCAAAAAAGCCTTTCTCCAAGGTTTTTACTGGCCCACTGCGCTACGAGATGTGGAGGAGGTCGTCCGCGGGTGTGAGGGAGGCCAATTCTACGCTCAGCAAACTCATTTGCTGGCATAAGAGCTTCAAACCATCCCCATCACTTAGCCATTCGCGGTATGGGGCCTCAACATGGTCGGACCCCTCAAAAAGGCCCCCGGCGGCTTCACCCACCTGCTCGTAGCGGTGGACAAGTTTACCAAGTGGATAGAGGCGAAGCCTATCACCAATATCTGCTCGGAAGAGGTGGTCAAGTTTTTCCTCGACATATTCTATCGGTTTGGTGTTCCTAACTGTATCATCACCGACCACAGAACAAACTTCATTGGGAAGAAGTTCCTGGACTTCTGTGATGGATACGGCATAAGGATCGACTGGGCCTCAGTTGGACATCCGCGTACTAACGGTCAGGTCAAGCGGGCCAACGGCATGGTCCTCCAAGGACTCAAGCCCTGCATCTTCGACCAACTCAACAAGTATGTCAGGCGATGGGTTGCAGAGGTCCCACCGATCCTCTGGAGTATGAGAACGACCCCAAACCGATCTACAGGGTTCACACCTTTCTTCCTGAATTATGGAGCTAAAGTAGTGTTGCCTTCTGACCTCGACCATGGCACCCCAAGAGTAAGGGCCTTCGACCGAGACTGAGCTGCGAAGGCTCAGTAGGACGTGGTCGACCTACTCAAGGAGGCTCGTGAGATGACTGTCATCTGCTCCGCTCACTACCAGCAAACTCTCCGTAGGTACCATGAAATAAAAATCAGAGGGAGGATCCTCGAGGTCGGTGATCTCGTACTCAGGAGGACCCAGTCCACCAAGGACAAACATAAGCTCTCTCCACCATAGAAAGGACCCTACATGGTGACCTAAGTGATCTGACTAGGCGCCTACCTACTGAAGGACGACAACGGCAATGTTCTCACCAACACATGGAACATTGAATAGTTATGTCATTTCTTCCCCTAAAGCTCGGTCTTACCATTTCTTTCCATTCAACGTTTGCTTCTATAGCACCCTAGCTCAAGCATTCTCGGCCTGGGTCGCTCGGGGGCTCCATAGGGGTGCGATACCACCCTCCATTTTTACTATCATATAGTAATATTTTTTTGCCCAAACAAAAGGGCATCGCCCAAATGAAAGGGCATTCTGTTCCTTTGATTACCCTACGTAACTTGTGTTTTAACCTCCTGACCGATCGCACCCCACCATGACCTATGGTTATGAGCAGCTGAGCCTCGTGGGCCACGTCCAGGTTCTTAAGGTTGCGGCCTATAGGTCAACGGGCAGGTGCAAAAAAGAATGGACAAAAAACAAAGCTACTCTAGGGTAAAAACAAGGCCAGATGGGACAAGTCTCCCCTCACGAGTGATTTCCTCACAAAAATGAACTTAAAATATTCACGAATGTAAAAGCTGTTCACACAGGGGCTCCCCCACGAACTCATTTTTTACATGAACTGACTATTTCTACTCTAAACTCTATGGCCTCCCGGCGGCATCGGCTGACGGTACGGTCGACAAGGACGAAGGCAGCTCGCTTCTGGTCGGGGCGATGTTCGGCTCTATTGGAGGCTAGATGATGTTCGCCTCTAACTCGGTCTCCACTCCCTCCACAGGCTGGACGACATCTTCCGAGCACACGGCTTTAGCTATGCTCGAGCGGTGAGCCTCCATCACCCACTATGCGGTGACCTGCTCAGCGACCATCTGTGTGTATGGCACCAAACTCTCCCCTAGTGCATGGATTTCATCTACGCTCCACCCATCGGCGTATCCTCTACAAATCGCCGCAAAGTCCAAATTGGGGTCATGGGTCACCACTGAGGTTAGCACCCCCGACGTCCCATAGAACATGCCATCGGAGATGAGCGCCCAAACTTCATTCGGGACCTCCGCGAGCTAGACAACAGGTGTACTAGTGCTCGGTCCCAACCCAAACACCTTGGAGACGACCACCTGCATGATGTTGTGAATCGAGTCGAGCTCCCCCTCGAGAGCGCGTCGCTCTTCAAGGGACTGGGCTAGCACCTCCGTGCCTTAACCGACCGCCACCTTGGCCGTCTCCAGCTCTTGCTCTAGAGAGCCAATTTTTCCACCCAGTTCTAGAAAAAGACGACAAGTTCAGAAGCAAAGAAAAAGAGAAATCAAGGCATCAACCAAGGCCGGAACAGATGCATACCAAGGCGGGCACTTTTGAGAATGGAGAGCCCTTCCTCTTGCTGGGTCACCGTCACGACCAGTCGAGCGTTCGACTCCTCTGCCCCGAGCATCTGCCCCTGGAGCGCAACCGCTTCTTGTTCAGCGTCTGACCAGGCCTTCCACTCTGCCTCCAAAGCCTCCAAGGACTTCTGAAGCACCGCCTCGGTCTCCGCCACGTGGACCTTTGCTGTGTCGAGTTCCCGCTCGGCAGCAATCGCCCACTTGACCGCATGTAGTTCCACCACCCGTGGTCCCGTCACCTTGGCCGCCTGGTCTTGGGACTCACGATAGGCGGACTCTAGCTAGTGCCGGAGCTCATCGACCCGCCGTGACACCACTGCTTCCTAATTCATCTAACCATGCTCCTCTCAAAGAAATCAGGACTTACGGATCGACATCATCTCTAAATCCTATGAAGCAAGAAGCAGACATGCTGAGACAACCATTCAAAAGCCAAGGAGTCAAGGACAACACCAAAAAAGCAGAGAACTTACCTCTACGATGCGTGGCAGGTCGACTGTCATGGCCTATTGCATGAGCTCAACCCTCTCCAAGGCCTCCATGAGCCTCGCCTTGGTAAGGGCAAGATCAGACTCCATCGATAGTCCTCTCTCCCCGAGCAACTACCAGAGCTTCACCTCCTCCTCATCGTGAAGGATGAATCGGGCCTTTCTCGGCTCACCAGGATAAGGCCACACCAGCTCATGGGTCGCCCTTGACCCGCTGGAAGATCTAGCCATCGTAGTGTCATGCGACGACCGGATCATCACCAACTCCCACGATGGTGGGATGGCTAGCGGGTCCACCCCAGTGCTTGCCTCATTGGAGCAAGGGATCTCCACATACTGGACTCCATGACTCACCAGTAGATGTTCTACCTCTGGCCGGGCCGCGTCTCCTCCCAACCCCTCCAGCTCTGACCAGGAGGGTGAACCGTGCGCTCCACCATCAAGGGATGGATCACGAGGGTCACCTCTGACCCAACCTCTACCGTCACCACAGGGATTTCCGCCATCACCGCCACCGCCATTGCCGCCGCGCTAGCAACTGGCTGGGAAAACGCAACCCCCAGTAATGAAGGTCGCGCCACCGCTAGCCTACTTCCTTCGCCGCTCGTCATGACCCGCTGTAGGATGGGTCTCCACTCTTCGCGCATGGGAGGTGGGGAGACTCCCAGTCCCACTACCCCCTGGCTGCTGTCAAAAAGCACTAGTTAGTCACACTCAAAAATTCTACTATGAGAACAGGAGCGAGCATGAATGCTTACCCAGATGAAAGCGGCATAGACCTGAAGCCCCGACTAGCTGATGACGAGCCGACCGGACGAGGACCTCTCACGGGTCGCAACCCGCGCCCCCTCATATTGACCGAGGGAGGAGTCGACCCGGCCGGTCCCCGATCGGCCCATGAATGGCCACGACCGCCAGCTCATGGCAAACCCACCAGAGCAACCAGCGGGACATCCCCCCATTGGGGGTCGCGTACATGTGCTGACCCCAAAGATGCAGGGGAACGAACTCATTCCTCCGACCGGCCAGCGTGCTCCACCACACTCAGAGCAGAGGGGTGCGGAGCCAATGGCACCTCCGAAGGGCACGGCGACTGCACCCACTTCTCCTCTCGTTCGACAGCAGTGTCTTCGCTTGCTGTGTGCTTCCTGGACTCAGGAATGTCGTCGCACTTATTCGTATCCAGCCCGCCACCGATGGATGCGGCTGCAGGCTCATGGTGCTCCACCAAGGTCACGACAGCCCCCTGTCTCCTTTGTCCTTGGAGGCACTCGCGTCGCCACCCATCTCTGTGGGCTCCTCCGACTCGAGCTCTTCCTCCACGTCAATATGGCTCTCCCCCTGGACCCATCGGCTGATCTCCTTCTCCTTTTTGAACCTCCTCTGGGCCTTCTCGGCTTTCTTTTTCTTCTTGGCAAGCGCCGCCTACCTATAGGCAGCTTGCCAAGCCACGCCCTCTAGCCCCCTCAGAAGATATGGCCAGGATTTATAGCCCGAGAGTCCCTTCAAAACAGACAACTCAAAAGCAATCAAAACAAGGAGGATAAGGTCTCGAAAAAAGTGGGCATACCAGATTGGATAGCTTCATGGCATGAAGAGGTCTAGGCGTTCCTTCGAGGGAGTCTTTATCCCACAGTTGCAACACCGGATCGAGTCAACTCCAGACTTCGTCCTTTGGCAACTCCTCCGACGACGCGCGGTCGGGATCCATCGGGCCGATGTATTCCCACATCGGCTGCGTTCTTTCCTCCAACGGGGTGACCTGACGGTGGAAGAAGGTGTGGAAGACCCACAACCCATTGAGGCCATGCTGCACAAGCTTCTGAAGCTCCACCTCGATAACCTCGAACTTGTTCTACCGACCGACAGGACCCCATGACCAGCTTTCCCTCCTCTCCGGCCCTCTTTCGGTGAACGATGGGAATGTCGCCTCCACTAGGTTCCTGATGTAGAACCACTTGCCATGCCACCCTCAGTTGGAGTCATAGGGGGAGTACGCAGGGTAGGGAGTCGACGGCTTCGGCTTCTTCTGCAAAGCAAATCCCCCGACCGGCCTGATTCTAGGCGGCTTCCCCTCGAATAAGGCTTGCCCACTGAAGATCCATCGGAAGAGGTCCACGTGTGGCTCCATTCTAAGGAAGACCTCGCAGACGGTGATAAAGCCGGCGATGTGCAGCACCCTAGTCGGGTTGAGGTGCTGTAGCTCCAGGCCCCACTCATTGAGGAGCCCGCACAGGAACCAGTGCATGGGATACCCAAGCCCGTGCTCATTGTAAGGTCAAGATGGCGGACTAGAGGGGGGGGTGAATAGTCTTTTCTAAAATTAATCGCGTCGGCTAACCGATATAAATGCGGAATAAAAACAATCGGTCTAGCCAAGACTACACCCCTCTATATATGTTCACTAGCACCTTGCAAAGATACTAATTATGCAACTAAGGTGCCGGGCTAGCTAGAGCTCTCCTAAACAATTCTAGGAGCAATGTCACACAAACATATGCCACTAGTACTTTAAGCAACAAGGGAGCTCCTACACATGCTAGTAAGCAAAAGCACAAAGCCAACTAAGCTCACTAGCCAAGCTCAATAACAAGGCAATCAATGCCTAATTAGAGAGCGCAAATACTTAGCTACACAAACTAAGCAATGTGACTAACAAGGTTACTAAAACCAAATTAGCCACGCAAGGGAGCTACTTCTATGCTACACAAGCAAGAAGGTAACTAGTAAGCTACACAAGCTAACTAATTACAAGAGCAACTACACAAGCTTAAGATATATAAAAGTAATTGCAAGCTTGTGTAATGGGGATGCAAACCAACGGGAAGAACAAGGTTGACACGATGATTTTTCTCCCGAGGTTCACGTGTTTGCCAACACGCTAGTCCCCGTTGTGTCCACCGCTCACTTGGTGGTTCAGCGGCTAATTAGCATCACCCGCTAAGCCCGCACATCGGGCACCGCAAGAACCTACCCCTTGAGTGAGGGTAGCTCAATGACACGCTTTACTAAAGTTGCTCTTCGCGACTCCCGCGGAGCGAGCACAAGTACCCCTCACAAGCACTTCTTCGGAGCGCCGCACAAGCTTCTTGCGGGCTTCGACGGAGACCACCACCAAGCCGTCTAGGAGGTGGCAACCTCCAAGAGTAACAAGCACCACCGGCTTGCAACACGACCACCTAGTGCCGCTCGATGCAACCTCACGATGCAATCGCACTAGAATCGCTCACTCACACAATCGAATGATCACTATCAAGTATATGTGTGATGGAGGGCTCCCAAGCACTCACAAGCATGGACACTAAGTCCCTTGAGGTGCTCCACACCAGCCATGGCCGAGGGCCACTTCTATTTATAGCCCCAAGGGCTAAACTAGCCGTTACCCCTTCACTGGGCAACGGTCGGGCCGACCGGACGCTCTGGTCGTGTTGACCGGACGCTGGACCTCAGCGTCCGGTCGCCCGCAGACGGCCACGTGTCCCGGTTCCAATGGTCACTTGACTTGACTGGACGCAGCAGCTTTCAACTGACCGGACGCTGAACCCCCAGCGTCCGGTCGTTTCCAGTAAGGTACCGACCTCGACCGGACGCGTCCGGTCACACTTGATTGGACGCAGCCAGCGTCCGGTCACACTCCAGCTTCTGCATCATCGTACGTCAGCCTGACCGGACGCAGCCTGCCAGCGTCTGGTGCATTCAGATCCAGCGTCCGGTCAGTTGATCGACGTCAGCATCCGAGAGGGACCCTTGCTCCAATGTGCTAACCACAAGAACTTGCATCCGGCGCAATAGAAAATAGGCATTCTATTTTCCCAAAAGCGCCGAATCCGAGAGGGACCCAAACCCATCTCAACCCTACAAACACCACCTCCTTTGTAAATGTGCCAACACCACCAAGTGTACACCATCATGTGTATGTGTGTTAGCATTTTCACAATCATTTCCCAGAGGATGTTAGCCACTCAACTTGCCACGCCACTCGATCCTAGCGACAATGCAAAGTTAGATCACTCGAGTGGCACTAGATGACCGATATGCAAACAAGTTTGCCCCTCTTGATAGTACGGCCATCTATCCTAAACCCGGTCATAAACTTCTCTACACACCTATGACCGGTGAAATAAAATGCCCTAGGTTATACCTTTGCCTTGCGCATTCCATTCCATCTCCTTCAATATCGATGCAACACATGCACCAACACGATCAACAATGATATGATCCACTTCATATCATCACATGATCATATTGGTTCATCGATCTTGACCTACTTGCTCTTCACCATTGCTATCGTCCATCGGCGCCAAGTCTTGCTCAAGCTTCACCGCCACGCGGTCCATCACTCCAAAGCCTTTGACTTGCCCTTCACGCTTGCAACCGGTCCATCAAGCCAAGTCTTGTCCTGATCATCTCCACCTCGATCACATGACTCAATGTCATGTCTCATGTGCAATAAGCTCCTTCATCATCACATGTGTGAGCTTTGCAACATCTCCAAGCCATTTTCACCTCCATGGCATATGTTGCTCATACACATGTACCTGTGGACTAATCACCTGTGTATCTCACATAAACACAATTAGTCCACCTAGGTTGTCACTCAATTACCAAAACCAACAAGGACCTTTCACTCATGGAATGCGAGGAAGGAGATGACCTCGTCGGCCCGAGGTTGCGGAACAACTTCCCCCGGTGCAGGAGCCCTCCAATGCGCCACCTCCTTCGACGGGAGCAGCCCCTCTCGGTGAAGGCGGCCAGCACCTCCTCATCCACGGTGGAAGGCCTCCAGTTCGACATCACACCTCAAATTCACGAACGGATCTGTAAGTTCTTCTCTCCCTCGCTTTACCCTCTCTCCTAGAAACCGCCGTGGCGCACGAACGGGCTTGGCGAAAAGGAAGAAGGAGAAGAGGCAACAGTTGGAGAAAGGCGAAAGAATGGGAGGAAAACCCTCTCCCTTCCCCCTATTTAATGCGGGGAGGCGTGCGGTGGGACACGTCTTGCTTGATGGGACGCACCCTGCCCAATGAAACATCGCCTGGTTAAACAGGACGTGGCCTGGGCAGGGCCCACCACTACCACAACCTAGGCATAGGAAACAAAGGTGCAACCACTCGCAAATGACTCTCCGCCTTCCCAGGCAGGGTTTCAAAGGGCCCACTGATGAGATCTCCATCGAGGAGAGACCAATGGGTCACCCGAGTTGATCGGATGTCTTGGGCGGCTGCCAAGAGATAAGTAAGGAGCAGTGGGATACCCCATGCGGGCTATGCTGACCCTGTTATGAATGACAGGCCCGGGTTCCATCCGGACATATCCGATAAAGAGCTCCCTGAACCCGTCACTCGAGCCATCGAGGTAACTTTACCAAAACCCCTTTTTGTTTTCTGGTGCATGATCATTATTCATCCATTTTCATGCATGCATTCATACATTTATCCATACGTTCATCCCATACATCCAAGCATTGCATATGCAATTGTTGCATCACAACGCTTCGCATTGCATCATGAAGCAGTAGTCGCCTCATTCGATATGAGCGACGACCGATCGGGGTTCGAAGGCTAGCTCGCGATGGGCTCGAGGCCGCCTCGCGTCAAACAGAGTTAGGGGAGAAAAGCATAGATGAGCCCTAGCGGCCCTCGCCAGATCCGCTCCAAAGCGGACAGGGTCATCTCGACCATCTCATTCGATCCTAACCTCGAGCCATGCCCACAAAATCTCCATCGAGGGGAGGCCAGCGGGCCACCTAAGTCAGTCTCCAGAATGACTCGAGCATCTATCGGGTGGCAGGTTAAGGAGTAGTGGAATGCCACATGAGGGCTATGTCGACCCCGTTACGAACGACGGACCCGGATTTCACTCAAACATACCCATTATTAAGCTCACCGAGCGCGTCACTCGAGCCATTGAGGAAAGCGATGTTAGCTCAACCCCTTCGATTGCGAAAACCATGGACAGGGTAACGCATGAAACTAGACTGACCCCTCGAACACGCCCGGTGCTTGGGTCGGCCCCCGACACTTGGGTTGATGACTCCGTCTCGCCCAATCCCTCGGCCGTGCCCAACGCTCGGGTCAGCGCCCGACACTTGGGTTGGCGACTCTGTCTCGCCCGACCCCTTGGCCATTCCCGGTGCTTGGGTCGGCACCCAACACTTGGGTTGGCAACTCCGCCTCGCCCGGCCCCTCGTCCACGCCTGACGCCTGGGTTGGCGCTCCATCTCGCCCGACCCCTCGGTCGCGCCCGACCCCTCAGCCACGCCCGACGCCTGGGTTGGCGCTCCATCTCGCTCGACGGCAACCCACGATCTTACACCCACCAGGTGCTCTCGTAAAAATAAGTATAAACAGCCCCTTCATGACTTCACAGAAGTCCCAAAAGGGCTCGGGGGCTCCTGTCGGGTTCATAAACTCAGGGTCCCCAATGGGCCTGCTTCACAGCAAAAGCTCGGCCCAGGAGATGGCGTAGCGACAACGCGCGCCTCCCGGGCTGGCCCAGATACCTAACGATAGGCCGGGAGAACGATCCAGTCCTTAACTGGAAGGCCTGGCCAAAGAGGGGACATGGTCCGCCTCCAACCTACTTTTCCGACCGAGAATACGCTGGACCACCGCTCGTGATTCTTCCCCGACCGACACGGTCGGAGCCAACCGGGAACGACCGACCGGGGATGCCTGCTCGACGAGGACCCAAGGATCAGGCGGAGCAGATAAAGTAAGGCACTCAAGTCAACTGTAATATCGAGGACCGTACCCTGCCATACCCTACACACCTATAGGTACTATATAACCTTTCAGGCGTGTCAGAACCCAAACAATGTTGTGGGCGTCAACATTTGCCTTATAGTATTGTAGGTGCCGGCATTTACCATACCAGGCGAACACGGTAAAACCTGCCAGACGTGTCTGGGCATGAACAGTATTGTGGGCGCCGACAATCATCTCATACCCGATGGCGTGAGCAACAAGACTAGGTAGCACACGTACACACACACTCTCTCTCTATCTCTCTAACTTGTAAAGCCATCCCCTTCACCTATAAAAGGGGATGCGCTCTCTTTCAACAGGGACGGTCGTTCAGACTCTCTCTGGCTAGCTCTAGACAATCTAAGCATTCGAACAGCTCCACAGCTCTAGACCTCTAAAGCTACACAGAGCATACGCTCCAATACTTAGCGCACATTAGAGCTCCTGTCACTCTTGGCCCTTTGATTCAGAGTCCGACCGGACCTTTAACACCCTCCTTCTTATTCCCATTTGTTTGTAACCCCACAGCAAACTTCGAGCACCTGGACTCAGGAATAAAGTCTCCAACCGACTGAAACTGGGCACGTTGCCTGAACCAGTATAAATCATGTGTCATTGAGTGCTAGGCCACATCCGATCACAACGCATGGCAAAACTATAAATATTTACTTGTTGGTCACTTTTCGCACCGACAAGTAGTGTAGATTACACTTTGACCATTCATTTGCTTCATATTATATTATTTATGCTTATAAACTTATAATCATTGGATAGTATAATTCCTTACGAATCTAATCATATAAAGTTTGTATTATAATAGTTAAAAATTATTAGCCTAATTATTGGTCAAAGTTTTTAAACTTTGAATCTTGATATGCGTGTGCGTCAGATAAAATGGACCGAAGATAGTACGTTGCAAGTGTATGTTTCATATGTTTCACCTGTTTTTAGACGTATGTTCTATATGTTCCATGCGTGCGTGCGGGAAGCCAAGCGGCCCGCACGCAGGTGTAGCAGCATGAGCAGCAGCATGTATAACGGCAGCATGCGTAGCATGCAGCAGGAGAGCAGCAGGCGGCATGCATATGCGTAGCAGCACCATGCATAGCGGCAACATGCGTAGCATGCAGCAGGCGCGTAGCATGTGAAGCAATATAGCAGGCGAGCGCGCACGCAAGCAGGCAGGCGCGGGCAAGTGCAGTATGCAGTAGGTGAGCCAAGCGCTGGCGTCCGGACGGGGGCCAGCTTCCGGACGTATGCCACGCCATCTAGTAATAATTGGCAGGTAGATCTAGAGAAAAAAAATAACTCAAAGACACACTAAAAATGATTATTAAGTCAGCCTTATATGTGGTGGTGTGTAAGAGCCTTGTGATTTATTTGTGTGGCGCAGTTATGGTGAAAAATTGTCACCATTATTGACAAATTTTGAGTAGCGGCATGTGCCATCACTCTATATAACATAAGTCCGCCTCTGATAATGGCTAGACATAAGCTAATTACTGGATAATAAGGGCTAATGGGCTCTACCCGCCAATTAGCCTCGATAGCTCTTATTAGCCCATGTTTATCTCCCTCCTGTTTGGCATCTGGCATCTGAGAATAGACACCCTCCTTTTTGGCACCTCACATCTAAGAATGGGCAGGGCTAAATGTTAGCCGGTGGGATATATCCAAACAAAATTAAATCACTTGTCTTTTCCTTATATATCCTTTAAATGTGTGAGTGTTACTAATTGGATGATTTAAAGAATCCATGTTAATCTTCATGAAACATAATAGAAAAAAGAGATAGATCCTAAACATTATAAAAAAGCCATTTGTAGATCACTCTTAAATTACGATCATGTACGTGCTAAAAGTGTGGGTAGATTGACTAGTATCATGGATGAACCTTTTGAGACAAAAGTTTACACATATAGGTCCAAATCTCTTATATAAGTATTAGCAAAAATATTCGTGCGTTGCAAGAGAACGCATAACTTGCGGTCATATGTTTGAATACATCTTAGAATTAAATTATGTACCGTGGTTGGATGTGTGCTATGCTAACCCGTATGAGCACGAGTTATAATTTTTAGAAAACAAATTTCTAGAAGTGGCTTGGAATAACAACCACATATGAAAATCCATTTTTGGAGGTGGCCCGTGTTTTAAGCCGCCTCGAAAAATTGATTTTTATGGGTGACTAGCCAACCACATCTAGAAATCGTTGATGCATGGAGACGGAAAGGTAGAGCCGGCTAGCTCAGCTGTCTCTATAGAGCCTTACCTGCTGCCTCTAAAGATCTTTTCAGTAGAAGCGTAAAATCAGTTAGGACTCTAAGCTTATCTCTAATTCTTCACGTATTATACTATTCCTATTAAAACTGGACATGATTTTTATGCTCGAGAGGGTGGAGGGACAGACGAATCGGGAGAGAGAGAAGAACAAAAATGTATTGGAGGAAAACAACTTTTGCTCTTTAATTTTTTTTTGAAGGAAACAGGAGGGGTCTCCCCCTACTGAGCTTTATTATAACTGAATTAAAAGGTTCCAGATACAAAAAAAATCAAGAAACAAAGAAAGATACAAAGAAAATAGAAAGAATTACACAAAGTTGTATAGCCATAGAACTATCAAAGCTTTGTGAGCATTCTTAGCTCTGAGCTTAACCCAGGCTAACTCCCGTCTAATGATGAATTTGCAAGACTGAATTGAGTGTTGAACATTCCAGAAGATAGCATCATTTCGGAGGGTCCAGATTGCCCAGAACATTGCTATGATAATCTCCATGAAAAATGTCTTATGTATCTGAATTCTGAACAGAGGAATAGTATCAAGAAAGTTGTCTTCAATAAGACCTGTCAGACCCAGAGTATTCCAACATGACATGTCAAAAGGGCAGTGGAGAAATAAATGATGTATAGATTCTTCAGTGTTTTGATGGCAGAGGACACAGTTGTAACTTTCTAGTGACATATTTTTCATTTTTAGAAGTTCTCTTGTACACAATCTGTCCTTTAGAACCAACCAGAAAAATACTTTCCTCTTAGGTTGAGAGGAAGAGTTCCAGAGCCAAGAGTAAATGGGAGAGATCTGTCGAGTACCCATCAATTGAGCATAGGATCTACTGAGATGAACTCTGAATTTCCCCAAACGTAATACCATTTGTCATTTCTAGGTTGTAGATCCACATATTGTGGCTACAATGATAACTGCTGAAATTGATCATAGGCTTCTACTGAAAGGGGTATATGAAAAAAATCAGATACATCCTCAATAGTTAAAAAATCATGAACAGAGACATACTTGTCCTTGGCAAATGAGAATAATTCAGGTCAATTCTGACAAAGAACCCTGCCATTCCAAAGATCTGACCAGAAGAAGCAAGAGGAACCATCACAGATTATAACTGAAGCCTTGCCTTTGTATGAATCTATAAACTTGAGAACATCCCTCCACCAAAATGAACCCTTTATATTATTGGAGGGAATGAAACCATTTGCATAATACCTGTGCCAAATCATCTGAACCCAAGGGATATTCAGCTTATTAAAGAATTTATGGAGATGTTTTAGAAGCAGACTTTCATTCTGAGTATATAGATTAAGAACTCCCAGACCCCTTTTCTTTTGAGTCACAAACCATCTTCTAAGCTGCCTTTGGTGGCTTTTTACAGTTGAGATCAGATCCTCTCCATAAGCAATGTTTCTTGAACTTGTCAATTTGCTTAATGATTGTTTTGGGCAGCAAAAAGGTACACATAGTAAAAGTTGGTAGTGCAGTAAGCACTGCATTTGTCATCTGAAGTCTCCATGCTTGACTTAAAAAGAGGAAACACTTACCAATCTCCTCTCACATTTTGACACTAATGGCCAAAAATCAGCTATTGTTGGTTTAGTCAGACATAAAGGCAATCCTAAATAAGTAAAGGGTAGAGATCCAGTAGAGCAGCCAAAAGTATTTGCCACGATGGATAAATGACCTTCAACAACATTAACAGGTACCATCATAGATTTCTCATAATTTACCTTGAGCCCTGTTGACTCAGCAAAGGAATTTAGAATAGCCTTCAGGAAAAAAGCTGCCTAGCATCTCCTTGTAGAAAAATCAATGTGTCATCTGCATATTGCAGAATAGTAAAGTTTTGGTCATGTGACAAATCAATTGGAAGAGTGAGGAGACCTTGTTGTTTTGCTGCATTGAGAATGGATTAGAGGAAGTCTGCTGCTAGAACAAAAAGAAGGGGTGATAAAGGGTCTCCCTGCCTAACCCCTCTTTTGCAATGGAACACCTTGCCAGGTACTCCATTGAGCAAAATAGCTGAAGTACCAGAATTGAAAATCATTCTCATCCACTGAATCCATTTATCAGGGAATCCTTTGCTCTGCATGATCTGAATCATTAACTCATGCTCTAGCTTGTCAAAAGCTTTTTCAAAATCAAGCTTAAGAATAATAATTTCCCTCCTTGTTTGGTGACAGAGATGTAAATACTCTAAAGACTAAGCCAAACAATCCTGTATGGATCTAGATTTAATAAACCCATATTGATTTTTATGAACGAGTTTAGGTATTGCCAGCTGCAATCTGTTTGCTAAGAGCTTGGTGAGAACTTTGATTGAAGTGTTTAGGATGGAAATTGGCCTATAGTCTGACACTCTTGCTGCACTATCATGTTTAGGAATCAAGATTATGTGAGAACCATTCAAACTTTGGAGGCAAACATTACCGTGAAAAAAGGCTTGACAAAGATTATAGAAATCACTGCAAATAATTGGCTAGCATCTTTTATAAAAATCAGTATTGAATCCATCTGGACCTGGAGACTTATCTGAATGCAGATGTTTGACCACCAAGTCAATCTCCTCTTTGAGAAATGGTGAAACCAAGAAGGATAGATCCTGATCTGCCAAAATCAATTCAGTTAAATTAAAATTGATACCTTGAAAAGAGGAAGTCCCCAACCTTTCCTTGAAAGCATTCCAAATCAAGTTTGCTTTTGCATCATGATCAGTAAAAACTTGCCCAGAATTATCCTCTAGGGATGTAATAAGATTCCTCCTAAATTTGATGGTGGCATTTGCATAGAAAAATTTAGTGCTTGCATCCCCCAAAGTAACCCACTTAATGGAGCCCCTTTGTTTCCAGTAAACATGCTGCTGATGAAGAAGAGAGGATAGTTTTTGCTCCAAAAGCCTTTTAAAATTCCACTCAGGCAAAGTCAAATCCCTAAATTCTTCAATGTAGAGAAGCAAGGTTAGAACCAACTTAACATTTTGAATTGCTACTTTTAAATTGGATAAGTTCCTGCTCCAGTCCTTCAAAAATTTTCTCAAGTTCTTAAACTCAGCTGTAATGATTTTTGTTGCATTAGATATAAAAGGGGGAGCAGACCATGTTAGAATAATCTACTGCTTCCCACACAACAAGGGGAAGGCGGCGCCAAAAAGGCTCCCTGCTGTGATACTGTAGCCGCTGCAGGTGCAGGCGCCGAACGGCTCACCTGCAGCACTGTAGCCACATGCAGAGACCGGCACAGAGTCAGCCCTGTATGTTATCTAGTTACTGTTACAGCATGTGCGCTGTACTAGGACTAGATGGATAGAGTTGTATAAATAGACTAACATGGCAACTCAGTAAAGTGAGTTCAGATTTGCCATCTCCCATACAGGGCTTCGGCCAACGCTGGTGTCTTGTATTGTGTGTGTATGCTCTGTTCTCCCTCTTCTTCAACCTCTAGCCATAGTGCGTGGGGACGGACAACGCTTGTTCATGGTCGGCTTAGCTAGTGGGTGCTCGGCAATACTAGTGGGGCTCGGCAAGACTGGAGAGTGGTTCACTCACCTGAGCCGTTGATCCTGTGGGCTAACAAACCAGGCGTCTTGTATCAAAGGCATAAAGTCATGGTGTTCCATCCAAAAATTTTCAAACCTGAAAGAGCTTCTCTTTGGAATAGCAGTAGAGATGGATATAACACAAGGTGTATAGTCAGAAGTTTCCATCACTAGAGAAGAGGCAAAAGTGTTAGATATGTGATAGTCCAACAAACAGAAGTAAAAAAACAATCTAAACGTTCCAAGAGAGGTGGGAATTGTTTGTTTGACTAGGTGAACCTTCTACCTTTCAAAGGTAACTCAACAACTCCTAGAGAACTGATAGCCTCATTAAACAGATACATCTCATTATGATCACCACCTGGTTTATTCCTATCAGCAGGGCTTCTATAGAGATTAAAGTCACCCACAATCAACCAATTAACAGTATCTGGCATTTGAATGTTCTTGAACCAGGAAACAAAATCTCTCTTACCAGCAGCAGTACAAGAAGCATAAATATTAGATAGGATCCAGGAATCAGCATTGTAATTGGAAGTAAATTCCACAGACAAACAAAAGTCATTAGCAAAAATCTTAGAGCCTGAAAAAAGATTGGATTTTCAAATAGTGATGATGCCACCAGAGGCACCAACAGAGGGAATGTATTCAAAAGCATCAAAGGTAGAAGGACAAATTTTCTTGATAAACATAAGATCAAAAGACTGTTTTTTGGTCTCCTGGAGACCGACTATATCACAATTACTGTCAAACACACGATCTCTAACAGCATCCCACTTCTTTTCTAAATTTATACCTCTAACATTCCAACTTCTGTATATTTATAAACTTCCAATGTTAGGTTCAAACAGCACAGCTTTACACGCTCATCAATATCTATGTCCAGTTATCTAGCTGCTGTTTGAAGTTAGCTTCCTGCAGCTCGCTTAGTCACAAGCTGTTCGCACACATGCACACATATAGCGCCATATGCAAACGTCGTGGTGTCATCAGAGCTAACAGGGCTAATAAGCAAGGCAGCAGACACGTACGCGTGCGCGTCCATGCTCATTGTGTAAGTCGAGATTAGCTACGGTACGTCATCTGGATCGGAGAGAACACACACCAAACATCTGTCTGGCAACTAGTTTTACCAAGCGGCAAGCGCTGCTGCTGAACTAGCCAAACAGTTGTTGAATGCTAAGAGATTCGCATGACAACGAAAGGCAGCTGGTGAAGCTAGCCCACACGAATCCCATCTAGTAAAGTCACAAAAAAGAAGAAGAAGAGAATCCCATCTAGTAGATCAATGGAGACTGGAGAGGGGAGAGGGGAGAGGGGAGAGGGGAGAGGGGAGAGGGACGCATGCATGCACCTATCTACTATCTTATCATCAAGACCCTGCTAGCTAGCCAGCTTATCTTGGCAAGCAGTGTGTAAACGTTAAAGGCATGGTATCTTTGGCCAAAAGCTTTGCGGTTTCTTAGCCTTTTAATTAGATCCGTGCACAAGCTATCTATTCCACTGCAGCACACACGACGGACAGTAGTGCGCTCGTGTCGTCGTGTCGCTACCACCTGCAGCACTCCAGGCCTTCCAGCAGTGTCCAGTGCTATTAGCTGCATACGACGACTCGTCAAAGCTAGCTAATTAAGTGGACGACAGCGGCAAGCATCGATCCATCGGTAAGCTGCGCTTGGCCGCAACAGTGGCTGTGGCACGCGCGCGCGCGACGACGACGCACCGTACCCATTGATCCAACAGCGACACCGGCGAGCCGGCGAGGTACGGTGCTGCGCTCGCGTCGGCGTCGCCGTGGCCGCAGTAACTTGCTGGGTGGCGGGCTGCGCTGGCGGGCGGGCGCGGTTAGTCATCGCGCCGTCGCTGTCTCGCCGGCACGTGTCGCCGTTCGCGCGCCGCCACCTGCGGATACTGCGCGCGGGGAGATTAATTGGGCACTGGTGGTAGTCGTTCTTGCGAGCGAGGCATCGTCGGAACTCGGAAGGCGAAGGAGCGATGGCGATCGACGACGCGGACTCGATCGCACACAGACGAAGAAGAGCTCTTCCTCAGTACTCCACTTGCCAAAATTGACATCCATCCATGCCACCAGTGCCAGGCCATGCCATCTCCGTGACGTACGGCACAATGCAACGATAGAGCTCCCTGTCCTGTGCCTGTGCGTGGTGGATGAGTGATCACTTGATCAGTACGTATATACGTCAAAAAAAGGAGTCAAGGAGTGGAAAAAGATGGCCTTTTCCAAATTCCTTGTCAGAATTGTTAAGCAGATAACGAAAAATAAACAAATTAAGAAGCATTCAAGCATATATATGTGCAACTGGTACACAACATGATGGGTGAGGAGATAATACAGATAACTGAACTTTTTCTTTAGCAATGTAACTGGACTTTTTTCAGCATGTTTGGTAGAGCCCATGCTGCAGGTGGATGTATATATATACAATATATATATAACGCCCGGGACAGGGAAAAGGAAATGGATAAAGGTGGGAATAATTAAATTAAAGGGATGTGGGTGACCCAGATGGAATTCAATTGCATGAAGAAAGCGGTTTGATCGATGCTGACGACGACCCTAGCTACCAGCCCAGGAATGCTAGTACCAATTTTTCCTGCATCTGTCATGTCTCTTGACCATTCCCTTCTCGTTGCATGCGTTGCTAGTCATTCTCATTCAGCCGCCACCCACACAAGTTGGAACTAAAATATACGATTCGATCTATGAGTGGATTCAAAGTGACCTGGCCCTGGCGCAATACCATCACAGAAACCTTCAAGATTCTGGAAGGCAGCAATAGAATAAATATATGATATTGCATGAATGAAATTCATAGAGAAAACTGATGCACTACCATTACATGCACAGTTGTCTGATTGTTCTGTCATCAATCAAAACTCTGAAGTCAGAACTGCTGAGCTCGGACCTTGGGACCGAACTTGAGCAGTGAAGAACCGATTCAGATCGTGCAGATATATCGTTAGCTTCGATTCGTCCCTCTCCATCTCTGCTTTCTGGACAGCGACCAAGTTAAACATGCATGCATCTCCAGCGTCTGGGTCAAAATTCAAGGAGCATGCAGCAGCTAGCATATATAGCAACAGGTTGGAGCCAATGGGGTGAGCTAGCTTGGAGGACGAGGAGAGTACGTACGTGCTTGCTTACTGCAGGTAGTGGACAAAACAACCGAAACAAAGCCTGCAAGCTAGGGTTATCGTCGACGAGGACTACTACTATCGGTGGTCACTGCATGCATTCGATTCGACGACTGGAGTTTATTATTTGGGGAACGGAAGACGAAACGAACGCGAAATAGGGTTTACATCGGTGGATGGAGGACGAGGATCGATGGTAAAAAGTCCTTGCGTGGTTATCCGGAGTACTATATGCGTGTTGTACCCCACACGTGCAAGTGCAAGCAAGACCGGCAGGCAGGCATATCCCACTGCACATCCTCTTGTTTGCCCCCCGCCGCACGGGTCTATCGGACTGAGATCATCTGGCTGCGGGCAGATACTGTCATACTACTGTCGTGGAACAAGTGTAGTAGTATGCTGCTCTGACGTGTGTTCATGCATGTGTGGCCGCAACTGATGATGAAATGATACGCATGCGCCATATCGAGAGGCCAGTCGACGTCGACGTCGCTGGTGGATCGTTCAGATGAGAGCAATAAAGAAACTCTAGCATGAAACGATATATATATATATATAGCTAGCTAGGCCGGTTTGGCGCTCGCCAGTTCTTCTTGGTGGCGCGAGGCGCGGTGTAGAGACTGGACTACTATGACTTGTGAACCTATGTAATATTGACAGGTGGTATGGCATTGCATGCTCCTTTTGACTGAAACGCGCGCAACTGGTGTGGCATGGCAATGACATGGTAGCTTCACAGGGCACGCACGCTCTAGCTCCCAGTGGACGCAGACGCAGTGCTGTTGCACTCAACGGAAAAGGTTGTGATAGCTTCGTCCATGCTCCAGCTCCGCCTCAAGAGCTAGCAGAGGACTGAGGAAAGCACGGACATCGTCATCAGCTGAAGCTGCACATTGGACGGTCTAGCCAGCAGGCCCTGGCCACAAGTTCGGTTCATCGCCTCTCTTTATTTTCAATATTTTTCCAAATCCTGAAGAATCCTCGATCTAGTCTGCCCGCCATATTGCTTCGTCTCTTTCCCTATCATCAGCTTCAAGTAGAAAATTGAACTAGCTTAGCTAGGCTGCTGCCTGATAGGCAGTTAAAGTAGAGGTTGACAGGCAATTACATGTTGTTGGTCTCCGTGGCAATCTCCGCAACAATAGAATATTGAATATGCATAGTTACACTTAAAAGGAATTCCAAGTAAGTCTTTTTCGGTGTATATGATATGATTTAAATTGTCAATTCGACATGTTATGGAATTGGAAAGTCAAGAATGTCACTTGACGGAGTATATTATATTCTAACTGATTTTATATATATAAAGAAACCGAATGATTGTGTTCCACTAGTCTGCAGGTTGTTTGTGCTGTATGAGTACACGCAAGAAGCCTGTGGCCATGCAGTTGTACGTCTAACTGTTCTTCTAGCGGCGGCTCAGCCCACACCAAAACCAAATCAAATAAATTCTCCAAATAAATAAATAAATTAGGGTATGCAGTAAGAAGAAACGAAAAGGATTACGGCCGACAATACCCATGATAATTGATAAATAAATCCAGGTTAACTGCTCCACTCGCATTTTATTAAGCGTTATTGCTTGACCGATGATACGTCCATTACGTGACTTGACTAGCTAGTGACTGCCGTAAAAGGATAGGCTTCTGATTCCTGCAGGTTAGACGATAAGCACGAACTGAACTGACCAGTGATAACTGGCATGTGCGTGAAAGCCTGCATTATTCAACACCACGTAGGAATACGCAGCAGCGTCGTCGTCACTTCTGGCCGGCAGTGGCGGCAGGCATACCGGCAGGTCAAGGCATATATAAAAATTAAACTCTGTGGAAAGATAAACAATCCATCATCTTTAGTTCTTTAGGTTTTGCCACCATATATCGTACATGGTGCACTTTGAAATTCAAAGCCTAGCTGCTAGCTTTTGTTAACTCTTCTTTCGCAACTGAAATAAATTAAAGTGGTATATACAAGCTAGCTGCTAATAGTAGTAGCTGTGGACATAAATGCATGCATGACTAAGGCTCCGTTTGGCTTACCCCATATTCGGCTTGTTCGGCTTGTTTTTTCAGCTGGAATAGTATTTTCTCTCACAACAATTCAGCCAGAACAGTGTTTTTCAGCCAAGATTCACCAAGCCGAACGGGGCCTAAGGGCATCCGCAATGATATAAGCTAGTTAATAGGTCTAAGTCAACTTCTTCGATAGTGTTAACTTTTAACATATAGCTCATAACATGGATGGTCATACATGACACTCTCACATGATCTTGCTTTGTGTGTATGAGCATAGCTCTTGATCAAGAGCTAGCTTTTCTCTCTTCCATTAAAATATGAAAAAAAATACTTAAAGCTAGCTTATGAGTCATCCATTGCGGGTGCCCTAAAAAATTTATCGGTTCAATATACTCGCTCCCTCGATCCCAAAACAGACGTCGTTCTCGCTTTCGGAGGGGTTAAACGTTTTTTACTTTGATCAAATATATATACAAGAAAATATTAATATTTATAATACATAATTAGTATCATTAGATAAATCGTCGTTAAACTTATTTTCGCAATAAACTTATTTGAAGATACAAATGTTGCTAATATTTTTAACAAACTTAGTTAAAGTTGAGAAAGATTGGTCGGCACGAAAATCATAGCGACAACTATTTCAGGACCAAGGGAGTAGGAGATAATTAATATATATAGCTAGCATGATGTTGTTTTATCCTTGAGAAGGATGTGTCGGTAACTCAGGAGTATGTGCCATGCATGCCTATTGATCCTTGGCTGCCGAGCAAAGGTACGTCCAACCCTAGCAAAGGTACGTAAGTACACCGGCCGCCACGCGCACACAATGCAAATCTTAGAAATCTTCTATCCAGTTCCAGGGGTGATTTGGACAGTGTCGTCCACCTCGCTCTATCTAGCTCATCGACCACCACTTGCCTGGCTGGGTCTACTTCTTCGTTGTCCACGTACGTATGTTCCGTCGGAGCATCGGCATCGTATTGCATTGTGCGACTTGTCAAGGTCGTTGTCTACTGCCGACATGCGTATGTGTAGATGATGATTGTCAAGGTCCTTTTAATTAATTAAAAGGACGTACAGTATAGGTATAGCTAAGCTAGAAGAGTAGAAGGAAACTTCATAGGAATGCTCAGTAAATGCACACATGCGTATGTGTAGATGATGATTGATATATACTCCCTCTGTCTCAAATTATTTGTCACTTGTAGTTTCTGTGCCATAAGTTTTACTTGATTTGTAGAAAATACGTGCAATATTTATATCTCTAAATAAATTTATTAAAAAATTAGATTCAAAGATCTTTCCAATGACACCAATTATGTATCATAAATATTAATATATATTTTGTCAAAATTGTTTCTCGAAAAGCGAAAACGACAGATATTTTAAGACGGAGGGAGTACCAGTCATTTAGGTTCAGCCAATATGCATGGATTATTCGTTTTCTTTTAAATATGATAGGTCGGAGCCATATCGAACAACTAATATGCAGCTGAACTCAAATATCTGGAAATAAGTTTTTAATTACACCCTCGCCCCTCCGATATATACGTCCCGAAAGAGTGTAATTACCATTTTCGATGAGCCCATCAATGTTAAATTGAACCAAATATGTGTCGAAGAAGTAGGAATATCTATAATGTGGTGTAGTGGTGCAGTGCAGTGCAACGTGGTAAAACAAGACAACGACGGCCGGCCGGATCCGCACGGCATATGCTTGGTTACCTCCCGCCTCCGCGGTAATTTTTTAACGTGACACGGAGTAAATCGACCTCTCTACCAGCCCAGCCCAGCCAGGTGTCAGCACTCCCCACTCAGTGGCTCTGGCGGCTGGCGTACGTGGTGATGCATGTGGCCGGGAAGTGGCATGGGATGATGTGGATCCTATCATCAAAGGCCGAAAGCCCCAAACAGGGAGGGCCTGCTCATCAGTCTCGGTCATTCCTCTGTGGGCTAGGACTGGGACTGGGAGTGACATCTGCTGCTGTGCTGTCCCTATCTGCTGGGCAACGCACACCGGTTTCCCTGATGGGCCTGGCCCGGCTTGGCCTGGGTACGCTTAACTTGGGCTTCCGCGGCTTTCAACGGTGCCATTTCGCGGATACCAGCCTGTTTTTTTTTATTATTGTTTCTGCTTATTTTTCGCATCCCCGTTTCTTCTTCCCGGGCACTTCTCCTGGGCCAAGAAAACGTACGTGGGCCAAACTATTTGAACCCACCTTGTGTTATTAGTCTGTCAAAAAAAAGTCTACTGAATTCTCAAAAAAAAAAAAGTCTATTGAACTATCGTCATAGTTGGATTTTTCTTCTCAAACAACAACACCATATATCGTACTCCTGAGCTCTCAAAACTGTCCAAATTACCTCTCTGCTTTGGTTTGCAATGGTTTCGTCCTTTTTTTAGCTAAGAAAATTCGATAGATACTTGATAAAATTTTGAAACCACAAAAAGTATCTCTAAGCTTTTAAAAAGTAAGAAAATAAATTATAGAGATAGATTGCGATACAAAAAATACAAATAAAAATTCTAGAGCCCGTGAAAACATTTTCAGAGATAGAGATTGGATTTGAGATACCAATGTCGCCTCTTAATTTTTTCATCCCCACAAAAAGATTTGGAATCCTTCACAAGAAGATTTATATATATTATAATATAAGAAAATGGACAATAAATGCTAGAGATAGATTGGGATACGAAAAAACTAACTAAAATATTTAGAGGTCATGAAAACATTTCTAGAGATAGAGGTAGATTTGCGATACTAAATGTCGTCCCTTAATTTTTGCGTCCTCACAAAGATTTCAAATCCCTCGCAATAAGATTTTGTTATCTATTTATTTGATATAAGAAAACGGAACAATATCCTGAATTCGAAAGTTGCATTCAATGATCCTTCCATTCCATCTTCGCCACTTGGCAAAGACCACAAAATTATTATGACTTTTGCTATTTGTCTATGTGCTCCAACTATCACTACTGGGTCGCACTTTAAAAAACCGACAGATTTGAGCACATAGATTGTTATGACTTTAAAAAACTATTTGAGCACTTTAACGACGGATACCTAGACCCTCCCAATTATTATTATAACGTGCATCGAAGAAATTGTTTGGTTCCTGCGGGCTGTGGCCCGTGGGCCTGGTCACCGGATGGCCGGACGGCAGCACGCGTCCTTCCCACCAAACAAGCGTGTCAGACCCACGACAGGTGGGCCACGCTTGGAACGGCGACGAGACCAAGAGCGTGACTGCGACTCCGCGGTCCGCCCGCACGCAGCAGGCCGCCTATCATGCACCGCCGAGTTCCTGTCGTGCCACCCAGAGTTTGGAAAGCAGGGTGAAGTTAAAGAACACAACTCCAGTGTGGTGATCGAGCCGAACTAAGGCCCCGTTTAGATCAAATTTTTTTGAATTTTGGCTACTATAGCACTTTCGTTTGTATTTGATAATTAATGTCTAATTATGGACTAATTAGGTTTAAAAGTTTTATCTCGTGATTTCTCACCCAACTGTGCAATTAGTTTTTTTTTCGTCTACATTTAGTACTCCATGCATGTGCCGCAAGATTCGATGTGACGATTACTGCGCAAAAAAATTTAAAATCTAAACGGGGCCTAACAAAATTGTTAACTTGAGATATGGTTCGATAGCTATAGCTATAGTGTTTGGTTCGGTTGATGGGCCTCCCTCCGCTTTAGATTAGAGAAAAAAAATGAAAAGACGTCAGCTTTCTCTCGTCTATTGGCAGAGCAAAGTACCGGCTTCAGACCTCTCTGCATGGCTACCACTCACTCTTTCATTTTTCTATTCACAATATATAGTTCGATGGTTCGACTGCTCCAACGTGCAAATCGAATCATTCTCCTCCCATGGTTCAGTTTTGGAGGTGCCCTAAGTATATATAACTTGTCTATCTAAAATCAACAAGAAAACTCAAAGTGACTAAGTTGGCTATTGTCGCCGGCTTCCATCCATGAGGTCGGTTTCCTTTTTCTACTGTTTCTTTTCGTGCATGTGATTTCCTGGTTAGAAATAATTTTTCCTGGTTGTGTTGATTTGATTTCTATAGAAACTAATTAATTTTTCTTATCTGAGAAAAATAATTTATCTTAAACTGTCTTGTGGATGTTAGCACGCACAAAACGGCGTCGACACACGAAGCTTCCCTTGCTGCAGCTGACGAGCAGGACTTATTTTCAGCTGGCTGCGGCTGTTTCAATACTATCCTGCGAGAGAGATTTAGCTGGTGCTGCGGCTGAAAAGCGGCTGAGAGAAATGCCAGTCAAAACAGCCTTAGTAATCTAATAAGGCCCTGTTTAGTTTCCAAAATTTTTTGGCTCCTACAGTAAAAGAGCATGTTTGGACACATGCATGGAGTACTAAATATAAACGAAAAAAAAACTAATTGTACAGTTCTCGACAAAATCGCAAGACAAATCTTTTAAGTCTAATTAGTTCATGAAAAGCCTTAAGTGCTACAGTAACCCACATGTGCTAATGACCGCTTAATTAGTATCATTAGATTCGTCTCGCAGTTTCCTGATGGATTCTTTAATTTGTTTTTTTATTAATATCCAAAAACTCCTCCCAACATCCTTCCGACACATCCGATATGACACCCAGAAACTTTCACCTCTCCAACTAAACACACCCTAACACCAGCTGGAAAACCATGTCTACACATTATTACGCAACAAATGTTACTAGCTGTACTGTCCGGTGGTCTCGTTCATTCACGTCCCATTTACAAGACAGATTTCACCCATTGTATTCCCAGTGAAGAAGTAGGATTTCACACCGGCGCAGATTTCACGGGTCAAACCAGCCGTCGTCTTCTCCCTCACATTCCCCTTTGTCTCGTCTGTCCAGTCTCCTCTCGCAGGCACCGGCGGCCGCCGTCCACGCGACCATGATCTCGCCGGACACCGTCCACACGGTCCTCGGCGTCGCAGGTGCGTGTGTCATCGCCTCATCGGCGTCTTAATTTTTGCTTTCTTCAAATCCCGCGTTTTCATTAACTTGCCATTCTTTTTCCTCGATCCCATCTTGCAGGCAATGTAATCGCCCTTGTGCGGTACCTCTCCCCAGTGTAAGAATCAAAATTTCATACAGAATTCCATTCATTTCACTAGCTTCGACCTGTGTACATTACGTGCTCTCGTGCAGGCCCACGTTTTACCGCATCTGGAAGAATGGGTCGGTGGAGCACTACTCGGCGGCGCCGTACGACGCCACGCT
Source organism: Miscanthus lutarioriparius (assembly GCA_904845875.1). NCBI lineage: Eukaryota > Viridiplantae > Streptophyta > Magnoliopsida > Poales > Poaceae > Miscanthus > Miscanthus lutarioriparius. Next base: position 2,581,963 of record CAJGYO010000003.1, on the reverse strand, counting down.
GCTCAACTGCATGTTGCGGATGTTGTACGGCCTCCCCACCGAGCAACCGCATGCCCATCATCATCATCAGCGTCACTGGCATCGCCACCCAGCTCGCCTGCATCGCCCTCTTCCTCGTCTTCTCCGTCACGAACGACGGACCCGGATTCCACTCGGACACATTTGATAGGAGCTCCTCGAACTCATCATTCTAGTCGTCGAGGTAACTTTACCAACCCTCGTTTTACTTTTTCAGTGCATGGGCATTCATTCATCCAATCTCATGCATGCATTCATACATTCAGTCATATATTCATCCATACATTCATCCCATACATCCAAGCATTGCATATGTAATTGTTGCATCACAACGCTTCACGTCGCGTCACGAAGCGGTAGTCGTCTCATTCGATATGAGTGGCGACCGACCGGGGTTAGAAGGCCGGCTCGCGAAGGGCTCGAGGACACCTCGTGTCAAACAGAGCCAGGGCAGAAAACACAGATGAGCCCCAGCGGCCCTCGCTCGCCCCGCTCAAGAGCGGATAAGGTCATCTCAACCTTTTGATTCGATCCTGACCTCGAGCCATTCCCATAGAATCTCCATCGAGGGGAGGCCGTAGAGCCACCTGAGTCGCTCTCCGGAACGACTCGGACATCTGCCGGGAGATGGGTTAAGGAGCAATGGAGTGCCACATGAAGGCTATACCGACCTCATCATGAACGATGGATCCAGATTTCACTCGGACATACCCGTTAGCGAGCTCACCGAGCCCGCCACTCAAGCCATCGAGGCAAGTGGCGTCAGCTCAACACCTCCGGTTGTGGAAACCACGGACGGGGTGACGCAGGAAGTCATGCGACCGACCCCGACCGGCCCCTAGTGGCTCAGGGGCTCGAGCCGCCAGATCTCGACTCAGGAACCCGACCGACCGTACAGGTTGCGGTCGAAACGGACACGGGCGAACACCCCGACCGGAAGACACACAAGAGGTCGCAACCCCAAAAAAGAGTACCAAGGTGCTCAGCCTCCGACCGACTATCCAGTCGGCCGTAGGCTCGGGGGCTACACCCACCGGGTGCGCTCGCGCGCACCCAACGGAAAACAGATTACCACTGAGTCTCTTCCTCAGGTGCTGGGTGTCAATATCCCTCCGGCGCGCCTCCGCGGCCTTCGCCAGTCCTCCCCACGGAGGCTGGGCGCCCGTATCCACTCTACGCGCCTCCGCGGCCTTTGCCAGTCCTCCCCGTGGAGGCTAGGAGCCTAAATCCTACTCGGTTACCCTGCGCGATACAACAAACCAAGGGGGAAAACGCTGAAGCTCCAATAAACAACCTGCCTCCACGGCGCAATGGGCACAGAAATTACAAAGCAAATACAAGCTTTTATTAAGCCAAAGACACAAGCCCTATGCTTTTACAATAATACGCAAAGCGTGTGTAAACATCCCCAGGACTGCTCTGCACCTTGGGGCATGAAGCGAAACAAGGGAGCCAAGATCCTTGTTCTCCCGCTACAATGCTCTCCTCCCTCTCTGCGTCCTCTGATCTAGAATCCGAGACATGGGCTCGTTCGAGACGTACAATGCTCTCCTCCCTCTCTCCATCCTCTGATCCAGAATCCAGGACATGGGCCCATTCCAGACGTACGATGCTCTCCTCCCTCTCTCCATCCTCTGATCCAAAATTCGGGACAGAGGCCCGTTCAAGACGTACGATGCTCTCTCCTTATGAGAGATCTTCTAGCATCGTACTCTCGTGCGCCCTCAAAAGTGACAACTCAACAGCCCCTTCATGGCTTCATAGAAGCCCCAAAGGGGCTCAGAGGCTCCTGTCGAGTTTATAACCCTAGGGTCCCCAATGGACCCACTTCCCTATAATACTTGGCCCAGCAGGCAGCGCAGGGACAGCGCGTGTCTGGGCCAGCCTAGATACATGATGACAGACCGAGACCACGATCCGTTCCCCGATCGACACCTCCAGTCAGGAGATCTGGTCGGAGCCCCGATCGGAAGGCCTGGCCGAGGTGGGACCGCAGTCCGACTCCGACCTCGTTCCTCCGACCTAGGATATGCCAGACCTTTGCTCACTACTCTTTCCTGACCGATACGGTCGGGGCCGACCGGAAACGACCGACCGGGGATGTCCGCTCGGTGTGGGCCTGGAAAGCAGGCGGAGCAGATAAGGTAAGGTGCTCAAGTCAACCACAATACCGAGGACCGTACCCTTCCATGCCCTGTGCACTTGCAGGACGGTGCTGTCGGGCCATGCTAGGCGAACACTCTACAGCCTGCCAGACGCGTTAGAGCATAAACAGTATTGTGGGCGCTGGCATTTGCCATACCAAGCGAACACTCTACAGCCTGCCAGACGCGTCAGAGCATAAACGGTATTGTAGGCGCTGGCGTTTGCCGTACTAGGCGAACACTCTACAGCCTGCTAGACGCATCAGATCATAAATAGTATTGTGGGCGCTGACAGTGTAAAGAGTATGGCGGGCGACGGTGGCCATCCCATACCCGATGGCGTGGGCAACAAGACTAGGCCGTGCCCGTATGCACTCTCTCTTTTTCTCTCTGACTTATAAGGCCATCCCCTTCAACTATAAAAGGGGATGCGCTCTCTGCCGATGACCAGAGGACTCGAGGAGGACGACGGCTAACAACTCAACAGCTCTAGAAGGAGCAAAGACAACTCAATAGCTCTAGAACTCTACAGCTACACAGTCTACACGTTCTCAACATCTGATAAGCTCGGACACACAGAGCATACGCTCTAATACTTAACGCACGTTTGAGCATCCGTCACTCTCTTCCACTCGGATCAGAGTACGACCGGGCCTCTAACACCCCCTTCTCATTCCTTACTCGTTTGTAACCCCACAGCAAACTTCAAGTACCTGGGCTTAGGAATAAAGTCACTGACCGACTGAAACTGGATGTATGGCACGTTGCTTGAACCAGTATAAATCATGTTGAAAGGACCTAGGATGCCGTCTAGAGGGGGGGTGAATAGACGTTTCTAAAAATTAACACATTTAAATATGAAAACGATTAGTAAAGGGAGTTTTCAAAATGGAAACTCCAAATAAGAGTAATACCACCCCTCACAAGTTAGCCACAGTGTATGTAAAAGATACTAAATAAATGTAGGAGCCACAACCCTGCAACACAACGATTAGTGCAGCGAATAGATAAAACAGAGCAGGGGCCAATACCGGACATGTTCGGTAGAGGTACCGGACATGTCCGGTTCGATCGAACACTTCAGGCAATGTCGGACACGTCCAGTAGTTATACCGGACATGTCTGGTATACATGAGTTCTGTAGTGTGACCCCTAACTTGCTCCTTTTGATTCCAAACTTCAATCCAACCTGTAGGCACCCACTAAAGATAGTGCCACACATAGGTAACCTACACAAGAGCTAGAGCAATACAAATATCAAATGAAATACGAATTGAGACACGATATTTGTTTTACCAAAGTTCGGACTCATTTGAGTCCTACTCTCCGTTGAGGGGGCTACGGGCGACCCAGCGAAGGTCAGCCCTAAAGGGTACCACGAAGGTCACTCTAGTCGAAGTCTTTTCCAACTCCTTTTCCTCCTTCCACTAGTTGATTTTGAGGCGGCGGAATCGACCATTACAAACTTTTCGAGGCACACCACAATCTCTCGGGTGCTCTTCGACGACGTCTAACCGTCTAGGACCGAAGAGTCCAAGAGTAACAAATTTGAATCACGAGATTGATAATATGCACAAGTGCTCAAGTGGTTGGATTGCTCTCTTTTTGAATTTCTCTCAACCCACTAATGGATTTGGCAATTTGGATCACACACTAAGTAAGAGAGGGTTTGGGAGAGTTGGCAAAGCTCAAAAACGTGCTAGAGGATCAGTAGAATCAGTAGCCTCCAAAGGTAGAGGCTTGGAGGTATTTATAGCCTCTTTAAAAAACTAGCTGTTTTCTAGCCGTTGGAATACCGGACACGTCCAATATGATTTGCACTGCGCCAACAATCATTGAGTTAAAGTATGCGAGGAGTCAGAACTCCCAACACTTCCTGGGACTTCCGACCGTCGGAACTCCTGACTCACGTCGAAACTCCCGATGAACCCATTTGAAAACTAGCCGTGGGGCTCTAGTCGGCCATACCGATTAAGCGCGAGACGTCGGAACTCCTGACGATTGTCGAAACTCCCGACCGTCGGAACTTCCGACTCACTTCGGAACTCCCGACCCTCGACTCATTTGAAAACTAGTCGTTGGGCTCTGGCCTACTATACCGGACACGTCCGGTGTGACCAGACAGTCAACTCTCCAAGTCAGTTAAGTGTTGAGACGTCGGAACTTGTGACAATTGCCAGAACTCCCGACCGTCAAAACTTCTGACTCACGTCGTAACTCCCGACGTGAGTCAAAAGTTTCGATCCCCTAAGAACACCAAGAATTTTACCATGGCTGGGCAAATCCCGCACACGTCCGGTTCCGGTATTGCCAGACCAGCAAAAAAAACAAGTTAGCTCTTTTGTCTCTCAAACACTCAAAACTCACATAGGTTGGCATGAGCACTTATGAATGATTATCTATCAACATGATGCATCCCTCTTAATAGTACGGCATACCTATTAAACTCAAGATCAAAGGAAAAATGAATTTATACTGCTTGAGTTGATCTCTTTTGAATTGATGCCCTCTCTTTCAATCTTCATCAAGTAAGGGTGCCAACATGTCAACTTTGATCTCTTTCACTTGAGCATAACCATCTTGAGCACGTGACTTGATTCCATTCATTAAATATGAATAATTCCAAATGTATCAAGTCACTTCCATCAAACACTCCATTAGTAATTTGATCCTCCACATCAACATGACCATCATAGCTTGATTACTACCTCAACTAAATGCAACTACTTCCTTCTTCACCCTAGCTAGATTCTTCGGCCGTCAAGCCGTCGCTTGCCCTTCACCCTTGCTTAGTACCTCGAAATATTTCCTTGCTATCTTCACCATCTCAAGCCATCAAGTCATATCTTGTGTTGAATCATTCATTCATTTGTATTGTTATTTTTTCATTTTAATTTAGCAAGCTTCAAATATAAGACCATTCCATATGCAGTCCCCCATGCCTTATTAATTAATTTTTACCGTGCTTGCTTTCACATAGTACATGGAAATCTCACAATAAATAAGCATTTGCATGAATTCTATTTGCATTGTTATCTTGTATTTGAACTAGATTGTTTCCAACAATACATCATTTTGGCTTTAATTAAGTACCTGTGAGATAATCTATTACCTGTCCACACTTAGCAAATGGGTTAGACCATTAATCACGTTGTCATTCAATCATCCAAAACTCACTAAAGAGTCTAGATGCACTTTCACCTGTGCCATCGTGTGCTATGCCACATCCGATCATAACGCACAGCAAAACTACAAATATTTACTTGTTGGCCACATTTCGCACCGACAGACTGCGATAAAAAAATACAAATAAAATATTTATAGCTCATGAAAACATTTCTTGAGATAGATTAGATTTTATATACTAAATGTTGTCCCTTCATTTTTTCATCCTCACAAAAAGATTTGGAATCCTTCGCAAGAAGATTTTGATATATACTTATTTAATATAAGAAAATGGAACAACAAATGCAAGGGATAGATTGTGATACGAAAAATCTAAATAAAATATTTAGAGCTCGTGAAAACATTTCTAGAGATAGAGGTTAGATTTGGGATACTAAATGATGTCCCTTAATTTTTGCATCCTCGCAAAAAGATTTGAAATTCTTCGCAAGAAGATTTCGATATATATTTGTTTAATAATATAATAAAATGAAATAATAAATGCTAGGGATAGATTGGGATACGAAAAATCTAAATAAAATATTTAGAGCTCGTGAAAACATTTCTAGTGATAGAGATTAGATTTGATATACTAAATGTTGTCCCTTGATTTTTGCATCCTCACAAAAAGATTTGGAATCCTTCACAAGAAGATTTCGATATATACTTATTTAATATAAGAAAATGGAACAACAAATGCTAGGGATAGATTAGGACACAAAAAATTGAAATAAAATATTTAGAGCTCGTGAAAACATTTCTAGAGATAGAGGTTAGATTCGGAATACTAAATGATGTCCCTTAATTTTTGCATCCTTGCAAAAAGATTTGGAATCCTTCACAAGAAGATTTTGATATATATTTATTTAATATAATAAAATGGAACAATAAATGCTAGGGATAGATTGGGATATGAAAAATCTAAATAAAATATCTAGAGCACGTGAAAATATTTCTAGAGATAGAGGTTAGATTTGGGATACTTAATGATGTCCCTTAATTTTTGCATCCTCGCAGAAAAGATTTGGAATCCTTGGCAAGAATATTTCGATATATATTTATTTAATATAATAAAATGGAACAATAAATGCTAGGGATATATTGGGATACAAAAAATCTAAATAAGATATTTAGAGCTCGTGAAAACATTTCAGATAGAGGTTAGATCCGAGATACTAAATGTTGTCCCTTAATTTTTGCATCCTCACAAAGATTTGAAATCCCTCAATTTTGATATATATATATATATAATATAAGAAAATGGAACAATAAATACTAGGGATAGATCGAGATACGAAAAATCTAAATAAAATATTTAGAGTTCGTTAAAACATTTCTAGAGATATAGATTAGATTTGAGATACTAAATGCTGTCCCTTAATTTTTTGCGTCCTCACAAAAATATTTGCAATCCCTCGCAAGAAGATTTGGATATGTAAATTTAATATAAGAAAACGGGACAATATTCTGAATACGAACGTTGCATTGAATGATCCTTCCATTCCATCTTCGCCACTTGGCGAAGACCACACAAACAGTCTTATCGTTGGTTGGTTTCTGAGCTAATAAGCTCGATTGGTGCTGATTTGTTGTGAGAGAAAAATACTGTTGACTAACTGATAAGCTCTGGTTGAAACCTACAAGCGAACAGGCTAAAAATTGATTAGTGTAGTATTTCCTTAGCATCGAAGAAATTGTTTGGTGCCTGCGGGCTGTGGGCACCGGATGACCGGACGGCAGCTAGTGCAGCACGCCTGCAGCCTGCAGCGGCGACAAGACCAAGAACGTGACGCGGGTCGTCGGAGGCGCGCGCGCGTCTAAACAAAAAGCAACGCGCCGCGGGCGGCTCCCATCCGGCGCTCCTTCTCCTCGCTCGGTCTCGGTCGTAACGCACGCAGGCCGGCACCGTGCCACATCACCCGTAGACCGCGCCCATGGCACTTGCATACATGGCGATAGATAGAGTGGGCAATGCACGGGCTGCTGCAGATAGAACGCGGCCGGCCGGGGCTGCTGCTGATAGATAGAGATAGAGACGCTGTTGGCTGGTGTCGTGCAGCGTGGGTAGGTAGGCTGTGCGGACTGAGAGAGCAGACGTGCTTACAGATAGACGCTAGCGGCCGGCCGGGGCAGGGGGGCTGCTGCTGATAGTGATAGGGTAGCCGGCCGGTGCAGACCACGCACGCCTCGCGCTATAAAACCCGAGCCAGTGGGCGAGGCCAGTCACACTCACATCCAACCTCGGATCGGTCGATCAGCCGGTCCGTCCCAACCTCCATAGTCCATCCCTCCTCGAGGCTTCAGCTTCTGGAAAGGAAGCATGTTCGGGCACCACCACCACGGCCACGGCGGGCACCAGGCCCCGCCGCCGCCGCCGCCCCATGAGCAGACGCTGTACAGGATCTTCTGCCGCGCCGACGAGGCGTACTGCCTCACCGTGCGCAACGACTCCGTCGTCCTCGCGCCCACCAATCCTCGCGACGAATCCCAGGCATGCTATTGCTTTCTCTCTCTGTCATCGACCGATCAATCTTGTTGTTGTCATGGACATGGATCCGGTGTGTGCTTGACACGCACTGTGCCTGCGCATGTGCAGCACTGGTACAAGGACATGAGGCACAGCACCAAGGTGAAGGACGCGGAGGGCCAGCCGGCGTTCGCGCTCGTCAACAGGGCCACCGGCCTCGCCATCAAGCACTCGCTCGGCCAGTCCCATCCTGTAAGTACGCCGGCCGGCCGGCCGTCGCACCGTGTATGTTCTCATGCCATGCGTTGCGATCGTCTCTCTGACCCACCGTACGTGTTGTTGCACGCCACACATATGTATATGCAGGTGAAGCTGGTGCCCTACAACCCGGAGTACCTGGACGAGTCGGTGCTGTGGACGGAGAGCCACGACGTGGGCAAGGGCTTCCGCTGCATCCGCATGGTCAACAACATCCACCTCAACTTCGACGCCTTCCACGGCGACAAGGACCACGGCGGCGTGCACGACGGCACCACCGTCGTGCTCTGGGAGTGGGCCAAGGGCCCCAACCAGAGCTGGAAGGTGCTGCCCTGGGGCGACGAGGCCTACGCGCCGCGCCCACCAGGGCCGGAGCCAGGCTACGGCGGGTACCGCCCCCCGCCGGGCGGCCCAGCTGCCGGGGGCTACGCGCCGTCCCCGCCAGGGCCGTACCCACCGCCTGCCCAGCCGGAGCCAGGCTACGGCGGTTACCGCCCCCCGCCGGGCGGCCCAGCTGGGGGCTACGCGCCGCCCCCGCCTGTGCAGGAGCCTGGCTACGGCGGCTACCCGCCGGCTCCGGGCAACCCCGCCCCGGGGTACGGGCCCCCCGGGTACGGCAACCTGCCTCGCGCCCTCGCGTCTGAGCCCACCGTGCGCGTCTTCTGCAGGGCCGGCGACGGGTACAGCCTGACTGTCAGGAACGGCACCGTGTGCCTGGCACCAACCAACCCCAGGGACGAGTTCCAGGTACGTACTGCAGCAAGATCGATCGATGCTCTATGACGTGTCATGATAAGATCGAACATACTAGCTAGCTATAGGATGTCGATGATCTGATTACTACTAATGTACGGAGTAAAATGTGATCTTGGTTGGTTGGTTCTTCGTGTACCTAGCACTGGGTGAAGGACATGAGGCACAGCACTCGCATCAAGGACGAGGAAGGGTACCCGGCGTTCGCGCTGGTGAACAAGGTCACCGGCGAAGCCATCAAGCACTCCCTGGGACAGAGCCACCCGGTACGAACGATCCATCACTCATCAGTTTTCACTTCAACTAACCAACCAATGCATACAAACAATCTTGCGTGCGTGTGCAATGCAACTTTCTTCTTCTTCTTCTTCTTCTTCTTCTTCTTCTTCTTCTTCTTCTTCTTCTGTTAAGTCAGTCTGTCAGTCAATATAGTTGTTGTCACGTACCTGTCTACTTTCCTGATCGTCCAATGGGCGTCGTCACACGGTGTTGAACTTTGCTTGTAAATTGTAGGAGGACATAGTAAGTACTAGGTAAGTAGGTAGTCTCTATGTGTGTGTATTTTCAACTGCTAGCTCTATCCAATCTTGAATAATTCTTGGTGCATATATCTGACGGATGGATGGGTGATCGAACATTGGTAAATGCATTGACATGGATCCATCGTCGGCAGGTTCGCCTGGTGCCCTACAACCCTGAGTACGTGGACGAGTCGGTGCTGTGGACTGAGAGCCGCGACGTCGGCCACGGCTTCCGCTGCGTGCGCATGGTGAACAACATCTACCTCAACTTCGACGCCTTCCACGGCGACAAGGACCACGGCGGCGTCCACGACGGCACCACCGTCGTCCTCTGGGAGTGGGCCAAGGGCGACAACCAGCGCTGGAAGATCCTGCCCTGGTGTAAGTGTTCCAATAATACAAGTTGCCTTCCAGTCCATTCCATGCATGCATTACTGTATATTATCCTTGGAGGATTCATTATTATTTTTCCATCATCAGTTCAGCATATACGACAGCACATCCGTCCTCGGATGCTCCGATCCGTTGGCAATTTATGTCCTCGGATGCTCCGATCTGTATATTGACTAGTTTTGTACTATTATGTATTGCAGAGATGAAGCCATCCAAGCGCGGCGTTGAGAGGATGGACCGGATCGGAGGAACCTTACCTTGCTGCTGTCTCCGTCCTCCGCTCCATGTCGTTGATCGAGTCGTTCTAGTTATCTTTCTGTTTTCGTGTCGGTTCCTGAATGAACAATAATAATATAGGAGTACTAGTTGTTGTCCATCAGCGTGCGACCATGTCTGAATCTGATCGTATCTTGCTGGTTGCTTGCTGCTGCTACTTCTGTTCGGTGTTATGAAAGACTTTCGAGTATATGTTGATGCTGAGTTTCCATTCACTGATCTATCCTTTCGAGTATGTTGATGCTGCTACTTCTGTTTGATGAGTAATTTGCTGTCCGCCCGTGGAATTGTGGACCGAAGATCGATGGGCGATGCGTGAGCTTCATTCAGAGTTTGAGTGGTTCTGAATTTCTGATGAGGAAGGAATCTACCGCACTGCATTTCTGCATTTTGACATTTGCTGTGCTATGTACCGTGCCAGGTCCCTACAACGGCAACCACTGGTACTTGCAATCTTTATTTGCGTTTGTTTTGTTTTTTCTCTGCCCGTGTCAACTTCGACGACGACTGCTAACGGACTAAGGCGGTCTCCAACACAAGCGCCGTTCGCGTTTGTTTGGCTTATAAGTCGTATTTTTTTAAGTTAATGAACAGTATTTTTTTCACACTAAATCAACTAATAGTACTTTCAGTCATAGCTTATCAACCAAATAAATCCAAACGAACAAGACAGTTGTTGGTGCCATTCAAATGCCAGTCAAAACAACCTTAAATTCACCTAATCTAATCACACCAGCCGGAAAACCAAGCCTTAACATTATTACGCAACAAAAGTTACTAGTTGGGCTGGCTGGTGGTCTCGTCTCATTCACGTCTCATTTACTGATTTAGGTCTTGTTTAAATTTAGTGCGGTAAGTTCTGAGATGTCACATCGGGTGTTATATAGGGTGTTACATGGGATGTTCGATACTAATAAAAAAATAAATTGCAGAATCCACGAGACGAATTTATTAAGCCTAATTAATCTATCATTAGCATATATATTACTGTAGCACCACATTGTCAAATCATGGACTAATTAGGCTTAAAAGATTGTCTTATAAATTAGTCGCAAACTGTGTAATTAGTTATTTTTTAGTCTATATTTAATACTCCATGCATCTGTGTCACGGATCGAGACTATTTTGCGAGATGAATTTTTAAGCCTAATTAGTCCATAATTTGACAATGTGGTGTTACAGTAAACATGCGCTATTGATGGATTAATTAGGCTTAATAAATTCGTCACGCGGATTACTAACGGATTCTGTAATTTGTTTTTTATTTGTATCCGAACACCCCACGCGACACCCCCATGTGACACCTCCTAAACTTTAGTCCCTCAATCCAAACACCCCATTATTTTTCTCTTCTAAACTTTAGCCCCTGTCACATTGGATGTTTGGACACATGGAGTATTAAATATAAGCTAATTACGAAACTAAATGCACAGATTGAGACTAATTTGCGAGACGAATTTTTTTAATCCTAATTAGTCCATGATTTGACAATGTGGTGCTACATTACATGTGCTGATGACAAATTAATTAGGCTTAATAAATTTATCTCATGGATTATTAAGGTCTTTTATAATTTATTTTATTATTATTATTCGAATAGTCAACGTGATATATGACACCCTTAAGTTTTAGCGGTCTGATTTAAAATCCTCGAGTTACGTGCGCAGATTTCAAGGGTCAAACCAGCCGTTGCAGCCGTTGCTACTCTGCCCAAGGCTCCAAACGTTTTCAGAACTTCACCCGTCTGGATAGTTCGGAGTAGTTTCAGAGTGTTCATGTTGTGTACCAGATGCAACGCGTTATACGCTCTGAGCCATACAGACAGCACGTTCGTTTGTTGGTTTCAGGATGTGAGCGCGGAAGTGCCTGGATTAGAGGATGTGTGCTCATAGGAATCGAAACTATACATGGCCTGTGAGTGTATGGTGGACAAATGCTAATAGCAGAAATTGTGACTGATCATCACCTATATAAGCACTTGCTTTTCTTTTTAGGGTAAAGGGCTAAAGGCAATGCATCTTTATTCTTTCCCACCTCGGAAAAATAGCACGTCGGAACCCATCTGATTGACTGAGTCGGTAATGGTTGATGCAACTTTCAGAATGTAGCAGGTACTACTACTAGTATAACGTGGGAGAGATTGCTGAATCTTGGCTGAAATTGGCTAAAAAACACGGTCCTAGTTGAAATGTTGTAAAAGAAAAATACTGTTTCGACTGGAAAAAAAAACCCGAACAAGCTAAATATAGGGTAAGCCGAATGGGGCCCATTGTTTTTTCCCCACCAATGACAAGACAACAAGCCTGTTGCCTGATCATTAGTTGCATTTACCAGCTCTGTTATTTTTTTTTAAAAAAAAGGGGGGGAATTCAGTTTTGTTGGGCCTATATGTATGCACGCCAAATTTCATTAGTACTCGCCTAAGTCAGGCTGTTCCCTGTTAAACGGGGGCTCAAATTCTACAACATGCCACCCAAAATATAAACACCGGTGATGCAAAGTCGTTTGTTACCACCATAACACTGAAAGTCTTAAACGATTGACGCACCACTCTGATGACACCAGGAGTTGTTGAGACGTTGCTAAAGATGTCACGGGATGAGAACTTGAGATGGACACGTTCTACATTACTGGGGGCTTCGAGCTTTTGCACAGGGAGAAGGCATTTGGCTGGACAGGCCTTGTCTGACGACGCAATCGACAAACCTACCTGACCTGCATACCACCGTCCTGATAAACCCTGCCTTGCCTTACAAACTGACAAGAGCAAAGCTCTTCCAGAGAGTTGTTGTTCCATGGGATTGCTAACCAAAACCTTCACCTAACCACACCGGGACAGCGAGAGGGTTTACCACTGCAGTTACAGCGCGTCCCACCTTTTTCGGATGTCCGCAGGACACATGTTTTTTTTAAAGGACGGCAAAAACTTTGCCATGATTTCTCTCAGACGAAGAAAAAAAAAGCAGGTGCCCGTTCAGTTTTTTGAGTGGAAACTGGACCTAAAAACCATACAACTGAGGAGAGTGCACCACTCATCCTAACAACTTTGGTATAAACAATTGGGCAACTATCACAACTCACACCACTGCTTGATCCAATTTGGTCAAAAACAACTGAACTAACAACTAACAAGGACTGAAGAAACGACGTCCTGCCAGGCACCACCAAACAACACTGCAAAGATCAACCGTGGAACTGGAAAGCCTAGCCATGCCCACAAGGGGAAACGACACTAAAAACGCCAACATGGTAGCCCGTCAATGGAAGGTTTTCACCTACAACATCTAGTATAGTAGTAGGAGAGGTAGGAAATGACACCTTCAAGAAGGGAACAACGTCCGCAGATGTTGTCGTCCAAGGTTTCGCCCCAACCTCAAATCACCGCCACACCGTTGCCGCCAGACGCCCAACCCTACCAGGATGCAGGTGCGGCAATGGTTCAGTAGCAGCCCCGCCTAGCCGCCGTCCCTAGGGACGCTAACCAGGAGGAAGCGTTGGGGGAACCCGCCGGAGAGTCCGCCCCCCGCAGCAATCGGCAAAGCCGGCCAGCAGCATGTAGAATCGGCCAGCTCCCCCACGAAAGCTAGCTTGGGGAAGGGGAAAGGTAGATGGCGGGGAGAAGAGGGCTGGGATCAGAAGAAATCCCAGTCGCCCAGCCCACCAACGTCCTCACCCCTACCGAGCCGGCTCCACAACAACCACGCCGCGCAACATCTCAAGCAGCCTCCGTGCCGAACTGTCGCTGTCACGCCCGCTCCCCAGCCCTCCGTGGATCTAGGACAGATCACTTCACTGGAACCGGGTGAGGAAGACGCAGGGTGCCGCAAAGCGCCAAGCAGCAAGCGCCCGCAGCCCCCAGCCACTAGCGCCGTTCCCAACGCCCAGGCTGGAGCCACGTTGCCGCCGCAAGGGCTCCCCGCCAGATCCGGTGAAGAACCACCGGATCTAGCCAGCAGGCCACCGGATCCGGACACAAGCCTACGGATCGAGAGGGTGGAGGTCGGCGTCGGACCATTTGGAGTTGGGCGCCGACGGGTCGACGGAGGTCGCTTGCGTAGGATGGAGAGGTAGATCTGGGCATGGGGACCTGGATTCGCCCTTACCGGCGCCGGCAGCGCCACCCGCCGGCTCCCCCACGACGGCGCGAAACCACCGCAAGAACTCCAAGGGAGGGAGGGAGGGAGGAAGAGGACCCATCCGCCGCCTTCCTTGTCGTCCACCGGATCTCCGGCGTCGGGCTTTGGCGGCAGCCAGGTCGAGGAGGCGCGCGGAAGGCCCCTGCTGTGGCGGCGGTGAGGGTGCCGCCCGAGTCGCCCTCATGGAGAGCGACGTGGGGGCCTTGCAGGAGTCGCATCTTGTACCCCGCAGGACACATGTTACTAGCAAGGTTTTTTAATTTTGGTATATTGAAAATGCCGCCCGGGAATAACATAAAAAAATACAAAATATACCCTGTTTCAAATTTATATACTGCAAAAATCAAGTAGAATATCAAATCAATATATATTGTTATATTGTTTATACTGCTAATATATACTTGCAATATGGTGCATTGTAAAAGTTCTCGTCATTCTTCAAACTTCAAAGAACGACACACATTGATGTCAACTTTCACCCCAGATCATGGATGCTCCCTGGAAGGAAAAATTCAACAGGGATTGGCCCTTCATTTGACCTGGAACACATGAAGCCATTCCAGTACAAAATTTTATTCTCCAAATCTTCTATCCTGAGCAACAAGTACTAAGAGACATTGTGTTCAGTATGGGTCAAGCCCATTCTATCATGATGATACAGCAAGGCCCCAATAAAGAAATAGGCATATAGCGCTACACTTCACAGAGTGCACCTCAATTTGTTTGCTCTGTCCTCTCTCTCACAATCCCCTTGTCGAGCAGAGGCGGATTTGTCCCCGGACCCGAGGAGGGGGGCTGCTCGGGCGAGCCAGTGTGTCCGAGGTCTAAATGTGATTTTGGATATTGAGCCATCCGTAAAATTTGTACATGCGATGCATTGCGCTCTGCATGTTGATCCTGCCGAATATCTTATGTTTGTCGTTAGCTTCTAGGTGATTTGGTCGTAGTTGTGAAGGAGCCGTTGAGGGCGTCCGTCACTGTTCTTTTTATTTTAAACTTTTGGAGATTTGAGCAGGTAAGCTTGGGTGTGTCGTAGGTAATGTGAACGCTGAGTTAGGTCCATACAGTTCATTTCACGTGCCTATACTGTAAATTGAACGGTACAAGTCTCTCTCTCTCTTTTCCCTTTACTGCTGAGTTATTATGCAGAAATCAAGCTAGAGTTTTCGAAAGAAGAATACATCTATTGAAATAATTGATGGGCCATTATGATGACACGAGGAGCAAGTTACTTTTATGCTTTCTATAAAAGTAGGGTTTATTTCCGTCAAAAAAAAAAGATGAAACGAGGAGCAAGCGTTGTGATCCACATTGGCACTTTTCTGTTTGGAGAGGGACACGATTTATATCGGGGTTTCAGAGTTTGTTTGCAGGGAGATCGAAGGCTTTTGGCAGGGCATGCCAATGTCTAGCCAAGCAAACCTGCACACCACCGTCACCGTCCAAATGAACCCTGCCAAGCATTGCGAACAGACTGGAGCAAGCTCTTTTCTTGCATCAACAGAGTTGTTGGCCCATGCACCCATTGTGGATTGCTAACCAAAGCTAGCCTTCACCCAATCACACGGCGACAGTCAGGTTTACCATGCATTACAATACAGCTCCTCGTGACGTGTGGTGCTACCTTTCCCAACGTTCAAGCACAGGACAGGACACATAGCAGGAGCAGTGAGCGTCCAGAGTCCAGACCTCATTTACAGGCTAGTAGTACAGGACAAATTCCACTACTCCCACTGAAAAGCCCGGCTGGTGCTGGTTTGTTGTGAGAGAAAAACACTGTTGGCTGGCTGATAAACCCTCACTGAAACCAACAAGCGCAGAAAAACTAGCTGGAACAGTAATGGCAGAGCGAGCTGAAACGGCTCAGCCTCAGCCTTGTGGGGAACGAGATGAAACTGCTTGCTCCAACAACGTTACTCCAGAGGTTTTTGTTGGACGCAGTGGTTGAGAGTTGGGACTAAGCCTGTTCGCTTGCTCGTAAACGATCGTAAATTTCCAGCCGGAAACAGTGTTTTTCTCTCATACCAAACCAGCCAGCAGTAAATAATCCACGATACGATACGGCCTCCCGAACATGCTGATACTTGAGACCGAGATGGTTCTTCAGACGTTCACTCCAAACGGTTCAGAGTTGGCAATTGCATTGCAACAAACTACTGTAGTAGTATGCAGAAGGGTGACAGCGAAACTTTGGACATTCCAAACGGTTCAGAAGATGGCGACCCTGATGCAGATGATCGGCGGGAACATTCTTATCAGGATGTGCTCATCGGAATCGATCCACTGAGTGGAGAGAAATGCAGTAGCAACAGCTTTCCAATGATGAGAGGAATGGTTTCTCTCTCTCTCTCTCTCTCTCTCTCTCTCTCTCTCTCTCTCTCTCTCTCTATATATATATATATATATATATATATACACACAACAACAACAACAAAACCTTTAAGTCCCAAATAGGTTGGGGTAGGTTAGAGTTGAAACCCAGCAGAAGCAATCAAGGTTCAGACACGTGAATAGCTGTTTTCCAAGCACTCCTATTTAAGGCTAAATCTTTGGGTATATTCCATCCTTTTAAGTCTCCTTTTATTGCCTCAAGCCAAGTCCACTTCGGTCTTCCTCTGCCTCTCTTCACGTTACTATCCTGACCTAGGATTTCACTACGCACCGGTGCCTCTGGAGGCCTCCGTTGGACATGTCCAAACTATCTCAACCGGTGTTGGATAAGCTTTTCTTTAATTGGTGCTACCCCTAATATATATAAAACAAAAAAAAACTGCCATTTCTGAAACCTATGCACTGGAAATGCAGTGAATGATCAGGTGTGGTTAGTACAATTCAGTGCAACTTCACTTGCCTGTTGCTGTCCCTTTCAACATGGGAAATCACTACTGTACCACTAAGCACTGTGCTTAGAACTTTAGAAGCTGCACAATGTTTGCTAGCAAGCAGTATAGGAGTGGCACGTAGATCAATACAGTGGAGACAAAAAAAAGGCACAAAGTGACCACAATTCAAAGTAAAGCCGTGGTGTTTCTAGTGTACCAGAAAGTGCAGAAGATTACAAGCCCGGCCATCACTCGTCTCAGCAGGACAGGACAGGAATCCCAGCGGCCAGCGTTGTTTCCTCCGTTTGCTTGGGTGATAAGCTATGGCTTAAAATTATTGTTGGCTGATTTATTATGAGAGAAAAATACTATTTGTTGACTAAAAAAAAATATGGCTTATAAGCCAAATGAACGAGGCGTAATGCGGGGCAGTCAGCGTCGCGTCGGGCTCACGCGTCTGTCTACGCCCACTGGTCTGGTGGGTGAATGAATGGGAAACGAGAACAACTAGAAATTCTGCAGAGACAAGAATCAAATTTCCTCATATTGAAAAGACGCATAATGTAGTACCGCATATAAGGGAATTTGCCATTCGTGTTGGCAAAAGGAAATTCTGCAGGTTAGGTCCGGTCCGGTGACTCAGCATGCATGGTGGTCTCTGATTCTCTGAAAACAAGGGAAGAAAGAAAGAAAGAGCTCTGGCGCTGTAGCTGAGTGCAAAACTTCTGAATTTCTTCAGTCGGAGACCGATTGACAAATGGCAAGCAACAGTAACCTCCTCTCCTAAATACTGAAACTACAATTCAGTAACCCTTCACAAGTGCACATTTGGCTGGAGTATCCTCCATTGAGTACACAGCTAATAATGCAGAAAGACGTTGGGGGTAATGACACCATCATGAACTAATCCTTCACGCTAGAGGCATGAGCCTCCATCTGACTGGACCAAACCTGCTGCCAGTACACTCATACCCAGATATCAAACGGCTATATATCATCAAAACCTGCCAAAGTTTGTTTTCTTCACCGCCAGGTCATACTTACGGTAGGTAAACACGGTTTTCACGAGGTGGGGTGAGGGATCCAACGCAGAGAACCAGCTGGGCCCACTCCTCAGTGAGAAAGGGAAGCCAGGCAGGCATTTACTACTAGTTGCCAAAGTACAGCCACAGGAGATGAGAGAAGCGTTTCAGCAGCAGTACACCGGGTGAGTCATCTCCTTGTCAATGGGGTCATCCAGTCCGTCCAGGTTCAGCGAGCCGTTGGCGTGGTGGACCGGTGCTGGACTGGTGGCCGGTGGGTGCCGCTCGCTAGCCTTTTGTGTCCTATAAAACGCGGCGGCGGGGCAGCGCCTCTCCTCGCACCACCGTCACTCACAGCCTCACCCACACAACACAGGCAGTTCGTCGAGCACCGGCACCGGAGAGAAAGGAGAGGATGTCGTGGTTCGGGCACCACCACCACAACCAGCCGGCTCCCCCGGCGTCGGGGCCGAACCAGGTGTTCAAGATCTTCTGCCGAGCCAACGAGAACTACTGCCTGGCCGTCCGCAACGGCGCCGTGGTGCTGGCCCCGACCAACCCCAAGGACGAGCACCAGCACTGGTACAAGGACATGCGCTTCAGCACCCGGGTGAAGGACGAGGAAGGCATGCCGGCGTTCGCGCTCGTCAACAAGGCCACGGGGCTCGCCATCAAGCACTCCCTCGGCCAGTCCCACCCGGTGAGTGCTCTAGCTGTGTGCCGTGTGCTGCGTTCGTCAACGATCCATGGCTGATGAATCGGTCGATCCATGGCTGCTGCATGCAGGTGAAGCTCGCGCCTTTCAACCCTGACCAGGAGGACGCGTCGGTGCTGTGGACGGAGAGCAAGGACGTGGGCAAGGGCTTCCGCTGCATCCGCATGGTGAACAACACCCGCCTCAACTTCGACGCCTTCCACGGCGACAAGGACCACGGCGGCGTGCACGACGGCACCGGCGTCGTCCTCTGGGAGTGGTGCAAGGGCGAGAACCAGAGCTGGAAGATCCTGCCGTGGGGCCCCGAGGCGAACGCCGCTGCGGGGACCCACGCCGCCAACGGCGGCGTGCACCCCGTGCGCGTCTTCTGCAAGGCCGGCGGCGAGGACTACAGCCTGACGGTGCGCAACGGGACGGCGTGCCTGGCGCCCACCAACCCGCGGGACGAGTACCAGCACTGGGTCAAGGACATGCGGCACAGCACCCGGGTGCGGGACGAGGAAGGGTACCCGGCCTTCGCGCTGGTCAACAAGGTCACCGGCGAGGCGCTCAAGCACTCCACGGGGCAGGGCCACCCCGTGAAGCTGGTGCCCTACAACCCGGAGTACCAGGACGAGTCGGTGCTCTGGACCGAGAGCCGCGACGTCGGCAATGGATTCCGCTGCGTCCGCATGGTCAACAACATCTACCTCAACTTCGACGCCTTCCACGGCGACAAGGCACACGGCGGCGTCCACGACGGCACCGAGATCGTGCTCTGGAAGTGGTGCGAGGGCGACAACCAGCGCTGGAAGATCCTCCCATGGTGTAAGTGTACATGTCTTCCTCTTCCACCGTCTGTACCTAATAACTGTGTGGTACAACTACAACCACCATTGATGGCTTGCCCTAACATCCTTTGAAATTGGTGTTGCTTGCGTTTGCAGAGACGAAGGACACCGCAGCAACCGAAGGAGCTACTAGCTGCTACTCCTACCTAATAATAATTCTGCTGGGTGCGGCGATCCCCAAATAAAAGAGACCGTGTGCGTAGCGATAGCGATAGCGATGCTTGCGAGGAAAGGGAGTCAGGAGAAGGGCCGGGTCATAAGCAGCTCCATTCTGAATTTCTGATGTACAAGTACTCATCCATGCATGTCTTATGTCTGTACTCTGAATGAACTCTGTATGAGATGAGATCTCATCTCCTTGCTCCTACTGAATGAATGAATCATTGGCTTGCTTTGCTTCACCTGCATTCCGTTTTACTGTTGTGTGATCCGGACAAAATTGCTCGAGGGCGCCTCAGATACCTACTCTGTCTTTTACCTCCAATCCGGCCTCCTGGCACACCAATATAGTACCCAAAAAAATGGCAAATCTTGTGCTGTTTGGAATTCTTGAAATTAATCGATTTTGATTTCATAAGTTTTAGATTACCAAAAAAAAAAGACATGGACTACAAAGATATGCTACTCCATTTTTCTGGCATGGTATTGTATAGCCTAGTCTTTCGATCTTTTCTAGGTATTTTTCATTGAGGAAGAAAAATTTAGTAGCGTGGGTACTTAGTGACGAAATTTGCGTTTGTCCTGTACAACTGGGCCTTGGTGTTCTTAGTTTATTATCTCTCATCTCTTACAACTAAAAAGATTAAAAAGTGGATATCGTTTTGGTGTAACATTTCAACGTGGACCCATTGTTCTGCCTGCTTCGATCCTGCACACGTCGCTTCTACGCCCGTCCCTTGCGAAGGAAACAACCTCGCTCCCGTGGTTTCAAAAGGAAGGAAACAACTATGAAAACAACGACTAGGAGAACGTGCAATCATGATCATCGCGAAAAAAATTACCGCCCAGCTCCACGGAATCACGACACCCCTGTTCCACCTTCCTAAATCCCTCGCCCTCTCGCCTCCTAGATCGCGGCAGACACACATTTTTCCAAAAAAAAATAATAAAAAATCTCGCGCCCGTGAAAAAAAAGCTCGTGGAAAAGAAACTGCCTGCGTCAATCCGGATGCGACGCCGCCGTCGGATGGGCTGTCGCCGGACTTGACGCCGCCTCCACGAACTGTCCCGCTGGCCGCTGGCGCAGTGACGCCGCCTGACGCTCGACCGCCTCCACGAACTGCCCCGCTGACGCAGTGACACCGCCGGACGCCTCCACGCCGCCTCCACGAACTGCCCTGCTGACGCAACCGAACCGCTACTGCTTCGTCAACCCGGACACGCCGCCGCCGGACGGCAGCCGATCAACGGCGACGAGCACCAACAGGTATGTCACCCCTTCTCTTCGGATGTGATCTGCAAACCTGACAGACAGTAGGTGAACCTTATCATTAGGAAGCCCTGTTATGGTGTCCCGATAATCCACGTCATGAACAATACATGACAACACTTGATTATGGGGTGTTTGGATTCGGTGATTAAAATTTAGGAGATGTCACACACGAGGGTGTCGCATGGAATATTCGGATACTAATAAAAAAACAAATTACAGAATCCATCGAGACTCCACGAGACGAATTTATTAAGGCTAATTAACCTGTCATTAGCACATGTACTGTAGCACTACGTTGTCAAATCATGGACTAATTAGGCTTAAAAGATTCGTCTTGTAAATTAGTTGCAAGCTGTGCAATTAGTTTCGTAATTAATCTATATTTAATATTTCATGCATATGTCCAAACATTCGATGGGACAACGACTAAAGTTTAGGAGCAGAAACCAAACACCACGATATTATAGTCAGTATCTACAGGCTGGACCAATCCTCTTTTCAGGAGCTCGTCAAAATAAATATAACCAAGAACCCACTGCAAGTTCTTTCCTTCGATGAGTGACAGATTAATCATGCTCTATTTTAATAATGCTCGTGTGTTCGAGAGGAAAAATTAATCATATCTGTGACCGTGCTACATTTGTCATCAGATAGAAATCACTAGGTTAATTATGCAATGCATTGGTGCACTGAGCATTACCATGCTCCTTTCAGTAGTTAGAAATCACCTTGCTCCAGCTGGTGTTTTATCAGTGTTTGGAAAACTAATTCAGCCCTCATTCAACACAAATACATTCCAGCAATGGTACTTATTCCATCGCTGGTGTATTTTTGAACGGGAAGCAGGCGAAGGATTGCTATACTTTTGAGACCCAATTGTCTGATATGTTAGTAGTGCCCCAATTTAACCATCTGCAATATATGATTTCTCTAACATGGAGATGCAGAGGGACACTCCTAAGTATATATATATATATAAATGATAGTACTAAATAGATCCGTCCTGTATTTTCTTTTGAGACCCAATTGTCTGATATTCTTGTTTTTTTGTTTTAAGATCTTTTCTATGATGACAGGGATCCATTATTTTTTATTCCTGCTAGCTTCCAATTTATGCCTTGCTTTTGCTGTTGTATATATAATTTTCTGTGGAATTGATGCCTAATCTAATTTTCCGTGGGGGTTATGGTTAGATTGATGTCAAGACTCAGGCCTGGTTTCACTGGGCTAACATGGGTAAGGCATCAAACTGTTTGGAGGTTATTTCAGTGCTGTTGTTAAGACTGTTCATTTCACCTAACCGAAAATACAAATCCAGCCTGTTTGGTGTAGTATAGATGCATGGCAATGCTTCTGTTGATCATTTTACCCGACAGTCGGATAGTAAATTCTGGCAGAAAAGGGAAAACTCCGTTTTCCAACTTGGCAGAGTCATCTCGGCTCATCCTGCTGAGGGAGAACGCTACTTTCTGCGTGTTCTCTTAAACAATGTTGCTGATGCTACCTCATACAAACACCTCAGGACCGTTGACGCCGTGCTCCTACCTTCATTCCATGAAACTGTAGAAAGGAGGGGTCTAATCGAAGAAGACAATAAAGATGCCTTCTTCCCTACGAAGGTTATTTGCAACAATATTGGTATTCTTTGAGCCGAATGATGTGATGCGGTTGTGGAAAAAAACACTACGATGCAATGTCAGAGGATCATAGCCGCAATAATCTATCCTCAGATCTAGTGCAACAGATGGTTTTGATAGACATTAGAAACATGCTATAGTCTATGGGGAAGGATATAAGGTCATTTCCTCTTCCAAATATTGATCACACATACAACAATGCCAGCCATATTCCTTGTGAGATATTTGAGGAAGCTAGCGTCGAGCAGAATCTCAAAGATGTGCTATTGTGCGACTCACTCAACGTCGAGCAAAGGCCTACCTACGATGAGATAATGGCCGCTGTCTACAGCAAACAAGGTGGGCTATTCTTTGTGGATGGACCTGGCGGGACGGGAAAGACCTTTTTGTATAGGGCACTTCTCGTAAAACTACGTAGCCAGGACAAGCTTGCCATGGCTACACCTACATCTGGAGTCGCAGTGTCCATAATGCCGAGCGGGAGGACGGCCCACTCACGTTTCAAGATACCCCTCACTCTTGAAGAGGGTGGTTGCTGTAGCTTTACGAAATAGAGTGGTACTGCCAAGTTGCTGCAGCAAGCAACTCTCATAATTTGGGGCGAGGCATCTATGACAAAAAGGCGAAATGTGGAAGCACTAGACAACAACCTACGGGATATAATGGGCCGGTCAGACCTACCGTTTGGTGGGAAGACAGTTGTCCTTGGTGGGGATTTCAGACAGGTCCTTCCTGTTGTGTGGAAAGGATCCAGGGCTCCAATAGTCTGTGCTTCTCTACGAAGGTCGTATATCTTTGGGAATCCATGCGCCACCTAAAGCTCGTCCGCAACATGAGGGCTCAAAGTGACCTGTGGTTTGCAGATTATCTGTTGCGCATTGGTGGTGGAACGGAAGAGGTTAACGGAGATGGCGATGCACGTATTCCAGACGAGATTTGTGTCACGTGCTCTGGCGATGTCGAGAAAGATCTTCATAGATTGATCGGCACCTTCTTTCCAGATCTAAATGCAAACATGGCGGACAAAGATTACATCACCACCAGAGCAATTTTATCTACACAGAACGATTGGGTGGACATGATTAATATAAACATGATTGATATATTCCAGGGCGGCGAGACGGTGTATCATAGTTTTGACTCTGCGGAAGATGATCCACATAACTACTATCCATCAGAGTTCATTAACAGTCTGACCCCCAACGGTTGCCTCCACACGTTTTGAAGCTCAAGCTCGGGTGTCCTGTCATATTGCTTAGGAATATTGACCCTGCCAATGGGTTATGCAACGGTACAAGACTAGTGGTGCGGGGGTTCAGAATAAATACAATTGACGCGGAAATCATGGTGGGCAGCATGCTAGGAAGCGGGTATTCCTTTCTCGAATACCGCTATACCCGCCTGATGACGAGATATTCCTATTATAGTTTAAGAGGAGAGTTTCCTATCAGGCTAAGCTTTGCCATGACGGTCAACAAGTCGTGGGGCCAAACTATCTCGAACGTGGGTGTGTACCTGCCCGCACCGGTGTTCTCTCACGATCAGTTGAACGTTGCGATGTCTAGAGCCATGTCAAGAACGAATATGAGGATTCTTGCCCTCCCACCTGATGCGGGTGCACAGGAGGAGGAGACCAAAAAGATAGAGAAGAAAAATTCTAAAAAGAATGTCGAGGGAAAAAAATAAGAATGCATCAAATAAAAAAGATAAGGATAAGAAGATCCAGTGGATGGAACTTTGACGAAGAATATTGTATTTAAGGAGGTTCTAACACCATAGGTAAGGTAATAAAACATTACTAACGCATACAATGCATTTTTCATTCAATTTATATTGTACAAATATTATTTCACTAACGCCATATTTGTTGTTGTTTCTAGGTATTTTTAAATGGTTTATCAGATTCTACATGGAGATGTTGTATACACACTACATGCCAATTGGAAAATCATCCGTACATGTTAGATTTACATTTTAAGAACAATGTCTATAAAGTAGAGTTTGTGAACTTGTGACGCCGTGCTCTTCGTGACTATGTTAATTTCACAAACTTTGCTTTTTAGATTAAATCACTTTAACATTGATATTCAATTTTTACAGTATTGTTATCTTATCATACGATTCGTGTATTTTTAAGTACAGAATATTAGCTATCTCGTAGTAACGCACGAACATACTACCTAGTATTATTATATATATAAAGCTGGGCTTTCATATCGGGCAAGGTTCCTTCACTTCACCTGAAGGCCTGAACTGAACCCGATTCGGTTTGTCTCATCAAAAGCTTCATGCTTCGTGGGGAAGTTAGACTTTTTTTTTGAGAAAATGAAATTATTATTAATCATCACAGTCCGAGTCTCTGATTGTTTAAAACAAGCTCTCAAAAAACAATTTGAAATAGGACGACAGTTTAGACGACATCCATCCGCGAGGTGAAGATCTCCATTGCTGCATTCTTCAGCATATGGCATGTCCACTTGAAACTTGGCATGCCACATTTCGTTTGGGGGATGGTCCAAAAGCGAGTCAAATCCTGAAAATAACCTGCAAATAAGAATTTAGTCCCATTTTATAAAAAAACTGACCATTCATACTCAACCAAATAGAACAAAATGTTGCACTTGCTCCCACATGATAAAAGAATCCCATAAAAAAAGGTGCTACTCACTCCATCCCAAATTGAAAGTTGTTTTGGCTTTTCTAGATACAATAGTTTTTGCTATGCGTCTATATACATATGTCTAGATACATAGATTTTATTAATCTAGAAAAAATAAAACTACTTATAATTAAACAGAGAGGGTAGATTTTAGAGCATTTTAACATAAATATTCTTGTAGTCCCATAATCCTAAGAAACTTGGATAGTATGGGATGATAGAATCTAAGAATTTTTATTCCATCCAAATGGCACCTATGCAATCCTTTAATTTTGCACCTAAATTACCACTTATGTGATTATTTGCACCTAAACCCCTTAAATATAAATTAATAAGAAGAATATTTAAATAACCATAAATTGTTTCTATATATATGCTTCTGAATTACCTACTTTTATTTCTATTATTAATATATACTCTCTCTGTTCTAAATTGTAAGCCGCTTTGATTTTTTTTTGGTACACGGATATACCAAAAAAAGTCAAAACGATTTATAATTTAGAAGGGAGTACAAAAACTAATTTAAGTATAGATTTTTTAAATTGCCCATTAATAAGAGA
Organism: Miscanthus lutarioriparius; assembly: GCA_904845875.1. Classification (NCBI taxonomy): domain Eukaryota; kingdom Viridiplantae; phylum Streptophyta; class Magnoliopsida; order Poales; family Poaceae; genus Miscanthus; species Miscanthus lutarioriparius. The sequence continues at coordinate 2,556,155 of CAJGYO010000003.1, read as the reverse complement.
GAAACTGCTATATATGTTCATTTGAGAGGTAGAGGTGGTAGGGAAGAGAACCAGACTCACTCTACTCTCCTGTCTCTTCTACTCTCGCCAGAGGATTGACTTCAGCCATCATCCATGCATGAGCGACAAGACTTTATGTTTCAGCAAATAATCGTGAGGTGGAAACTAGGCTTTCATACTGGGCCAAATTAAATTTCGTGCAGTGGGGCGAATTAAACCCCAGAGGGCCTTCTCCCTCTGTCCCGATATATTAGTAGTTGTAGCCTTGAACGAGGTACATCAAACGTTGTTTGAACCTGGGCGTCATTGTGTCCGGATGCATGGACTACCCTGTGAACCCGGACACTTAAATGCTGTGTCAAAACAACAAACATTGTGGGACCGAGGGAGGCCCTGCCGCCCTGTGCGTTCCGGCCCTTTCTTTTTCCCCCCCTTCGTTCACCTGTCCGAGCAACACAAATTATTGTAGAAATGCAACTTTGCAAATAGTCAAATTAACATGATAAGCACAAGGAATTAGAGCATCTCCAAGTGTTCCCTAAATATTCCTTCTAAAAACTCTATGTTTTCCAACTCCTAAAAATGTGTTAGAAGAAAAAAAGAATGCCATCTCCAATAGTTCATAATACTTCACTTCTAAAAAAGGTCCGTTTTGGGTTTTTTTGCGGTCCTTTTTTTACACGCGAAACCCTTCGTGCTCGTGCATACGGTACGCCACCGCCGCCTCCTTTCCTTCGTGTTGCCCTAGCCTTGCACCTCCCAGCCGGCGTTGGCCTCCTCCCAGCCGGCCGTGGCCCCTCAATAGCCAGATCTAGTGGTTCCGGCAGCTGATGTTGTCCATCTGTGGCTCCACGCAGGGTACATACGCATGTGGTGCACGACACGGCATCAATGCTGGCCGGCCGCGCTCGCCATTAAATTTAAATCCCATGCACGCACGCATTTCACTTCTTTTCTCAAAGTACCATGGAACCGGTATATAGGAACATATATGCAAGCTACATACAATCTCACAAGCAGCCAGCCAGTAGCAGTTCAGTACCATCAGCAGCCATCAACAGAGCACAGTACCATGCAGCGGCCAACAGCAGAGCACAGGAGCATGCAGGTAGGAAGGCAGCAGGAACCGGCAACCAGCAGGCAGGCAGGCAGCAGGAATCCACACAGAGGCAGCAGCCGGCCATGGCGTAGCACAGAGATGGAGGCCAAGACATCGCCGGCGTGGTACAGACCGTGGAGTTGGAGCTCGTCACCGAGATGGCGAAGTCCAGGCGCAGGCGCGGACCAAGCTCGGCTACGGCCAGAGACGGCCAAGGCAGTTCTAGTGGTGGCGGCCATGGAAAACCTAGTGGCGGCGGCCATGGGAAACCAAGCAGCGGCAGCGGCCGGCACGAAGCCATAGCGGCGGCGGCAGCGCAGCAAGCACACGACCAGATCGAGATGGCCCAGGAATATGACAGCAAACCAGATCGATGATGCCGTACGTACCTCATCGCTAGCTACGACCACGGCGCCAAGAAAAATTGACGCGGGGAGAAGGATACGCGCAGCCAGAAGAGCGCGTAACTTTCCGCGGACTGCTCGGTTTTTCCCGGTTGCTAAAATTTTAGGAGGAAGCATTAGAAGTTGTTGGAGAGATGTTTTTTCTTATCTTTCTAAAAACCAAGTATTAGGAGGTGATTTAGGGAACTCTTGGAGATGCTCTAAGTTATATGCATTGATTATCTAAAATGCTGTATGCATTCATATTTTCTTTTCTGAAGAGTTATGTCGTGATTTGGAGAGCACAAAACTGGTCATTGCTCTGTCGTAGCCAATATTCACTCTCCTTTGTTCAAGAGATAAACACCATCCCTTCATGTGAATGAATACCACAAAAGGCCTTTTCACAGTCTTTGTAATATGTTTCTTGATTTCTCATATTTTCTTTCTCCAATATTCTTAATGTTGTCTATATAATCCCCGCAGCAACGCGCGGGGAATTCACCTAGTTAAACTAAATCCCGGCGCATCCGAGTTAACTAACAATCAATTAACTCCCCTAAAAAACTAACAATCAATTAATCATAATAAAAATAGGGATATACGTATATTCTAATTATTAATACACTCGAGCAACTTTATTATGTATGTACTCCCATAAGTATATGTATCGCAACTTTATTATTACAAGGTACTCCGTACATACATACATACAGCTGCAACGTATACATGACCATGAGACATGAGTAGCCCTTTGCCTCGCTCCTGCTTTATCTACGCACCACATGCTGACATGCATGCAGAAAGACGGCACACGATACGAGGCTCAGTTATTCTGCTAGTACGTATATGTATGCGTACATGCATAGATAGATACATACATAGGCCAGTACTGGTATAAGTGCATGCACGTCTCCATGCATGATCGAGTATGTGCACGATGGATGGACGCGACGCGACGATGGATGATCATCGATCAGTTCGTTCAGTAGTAGGGTTGGATCTTCCAGCGCTGGTTGTCGCCCTCGCACCACTTCCAGAGCACGACGTCGGTGCCGTCACGGACGCCGCCGTGCCACTTGTCGCCGTGGAGGGCGTCGAAGTTGAGGTAGATGTTGTTGACCATGCGGATGCATCGGAAGCCATTGCCGACGTCGCGGCTCTCGGTCCAGAGCACGGACTCGTCCTGGAAGTCCGGGTTGTAGGGCACCAGGCGCACCGGGTGGGACTGCCCCAGCGAGTGCTTGATGGCCTCCCCGGTCGCCTTGTTCACCAGCGCGAACGCCGGGTAACCCTCCTCGTCCTTGATGCTCGTGCTCCACCGCATGTCCTTGATCCAGTGCTGGTACTCGTCCTTGGGGTTCGCCGGCGCCAGCACCACCCTGCCGTCGCGGATAGTCATGGCGTAGTTGGGGTTGGCGCGGCAGTACACCTTCACGGTCGGCTGCGGCGGCAGCGGCCGCCCGCACCCGTTGCCCTCGATGTTCACCTGCGACATCCCGTACGGCACCGGAGGAGCGTACCCCGGCGTCGCGATGCCGCCGCCGTACCCGCCGTAGCGCTGGTCACGGCCGTAGTATGCCATGACGCCGACTTGCAAGTTGCAAACTCACCTCACCTCCTCTCTGGTGGCTGGTGTTCTCTTCTTGCCCTGATGAGGCTCTGACACAGACAATGCATGGCGACGGCCGGGCCGGCGGATTTATAGGGCACTGCACCGCCACTGCCGGATGCTCCCGGCGGCCCCACTTGTGGTGCATGTGGCGTGAGCCTCACGCTGCGCAAGGTGGTGGTGCATCCATCGCATCGGTGGAGTAGTGGATGGGTGCGTGCATGGGCAGGGCATCAGGAAGGACGATGCCATGCGAAACTAGCCGATGGAAAAAGCGATTCCGTTTCTAGTCGTTTTGGGAAGAAGAATCTTGCAGCCATTATTATATTGTACTCCATTTCTCTCAAAAACAATGTAATTCTCATTTCTCTAGGAGCCAAACAATTTCAGGTTTGATAAAATCTATACAAAAGATTACAAATATTTATGATTCAGTATCATTATATTGATTATGAAATATTTTCTTATATTAAATCTACATAGAATTGTATTTTTTTGTGATAGAGAGAGTAAGGTGTTTGGATCCAGAGACTAAAGTTTATTCCCTGTCACATTGGATATTCGGATGCTAACGAGGATGACTAAATATGAACTAATTATAAAACTAATTGCACAGATGGAGACTAATTTGAGAGACAAATTTATTAAGCATAAGCAATCCATCATTAGCACATGTTTACTGTAGCACCATATTGTCAAATCATGGGCTAATTAGGCTTAATAGATTCGTCTCGCAAGTTAGTCTCTATCTATGCAATTAATTTTATAATTAGTCTATGTTTAATACTCCAAATTAATTTCAAACCTTCAATATGACAGTGACTAAATTTTTGGAGGAGTAAGCGATCGTTGGAAGCAGCGGTGTCCCGAGGTAGGCCGAGAATCTTAGCAATTCGATCTACTGCGTCGCGTCTAAGCAGACAATAAAAAAACGAAATGCTGAAAATTCCCAGATAAAAATGAAATGCTGAAAGGAAAATGGACGGCAGCTCTTCTTAAAAAAAACATGGAAAACAAATGGACGGACGACAATGAGACAGGGGCATCGGAGGCAGCGAATTCGAATATTGGACTCCGATCCGTCGTTTTTCGATGAGGAGTAAAACGGAATCGTTTTACGTCCAGGTGTGCCGGTTTACGTACCTTCTGGATGCTCCTTAGGATGGCCCAATGCTGTCTTTGTGGCGGCCGTTGGAGAAGATGAGAAATTGTGGAGGCCCGATGGCAATTCTTACGCTGGAGACCTCTCAAAAAGAACCTCTAGAGGCGGCAGCTTGATGACTAACCAAGAGCAGCAGGTGTAAGTAGAACCCACCATCGCAACAACAGCAGCAGGGGGAACGGCCGGGTGAGGCATACGATCGATTTGTATATATATATGCTGGGAATGTTGGAGAGGAATTGGAAGGGCAACAACGCCATTAAAAGGACTCTTAACTTCTGAGTACTGACTGCTGTTTTGGCAACAATCAATGGGGCCAAGGTGGGTGCTTGTTCGTATCTGCTGCATGCGGCCATTTCCTTGGGTGCTCAGGTAAAAGGCGTGTGAAGGAAGACGGAGGGGAGAACAATGAATGTGGCTAGGAAACCGACGTGACTTGCTCAACATTTGGAAAATTAATTCGCATTCTTCAGTGTGCAGGAGAACATGCGCGGCTCGAAGGAAGTAGATGACATGGTTTAGTGGGGTTTTGTTTTATAAGAGTATAAAATTGTTTAGGTCCACCTAAATGAACGGGCCAGAGGTATACTATGGCTTAGGCAAACAAGGCCTGAAGTATTTTGGGCCGGGCCGCAAGCGTGTCAAACTGGGTTCCTCTGCTTCCTGAACATACACACATACGCAGCTCTCACGACTGATACCTTTTGCAAACTGCTCCCATACCTCCTTCGTCGTGTACAGTAAATTGATCTTTCACATCTCCATTATGTTACAAATTTACCATATATTTTGTATACTGACCAAGATGCATGCTCCACAAATTTAACTTTTTTAAAAATACTCCTAGATAAATACCCCCCCACACACACACACACACACAAAAGTGCTCTTCTTGTTGGCCCGCTAGGAGACAGGACACCATTATTTTGGTGGTGTTCAAATCAAGGGGCTAAAGTTTAGGGGTGTCACATCGGGTATTATATTGGGGTGTCACATGGGAGTGTTTGGATAGTAATAATAAAACAAATTACACAAGTCCTCAGTAATTCGCGAGACGAATTTATTAAGCATAATCAGTGCCGGTCCTGTGTTTTATAGGGCCTGGAGCGGCACACGCAACCAGGGCCCCCTAATACAGCCATCTTAATAATAAATAATACTATATGATTATATATTAAATGTTACAAATAAACACTTGAAATATATAAGCAATATTTTATGAAATAATTTATTTGTACTTAGTATCATTCAGAAATCTTGTTTGATGTTGCATATAAATAGACATGTTTAATTTAGGACAAAAGTAAAACGATTTATTGCTTCTATTTCAAATTACAAGAAATTTTTGTTTTAGATTCATATCCTTTGCTACGCACCTAGATATATGGTATGTTTAGAAAACATTTTATAATTTGAGACATAGGCAAGCGAACGCTAGACCAGTTGGTCTGACTGTGCGCTTTGCACCCTGCCGGTCAGAGTTCGAACCCCCTCGGGGGCGGATTTGTTGGCCGGAGGAGACGCAATTTATTTGCGCGTTGAAAAAAAAAATCCCCTCGTCTACCCCACGCCAAAGCACAAGTCTAATGCCAGCCCAGTCTCATGGGAGCTACGGTGCCGCTGTATATGGGTGGGACAGAGGTTCAGGGTTTTTCTCGACCTGCGTGAGAAGGACTTTTTTTAAAGCACAATGCGTGGGGGCTGTCTTACCACCGTGGGTCGAGTTTTTTTTATTTTAGGACGAAGGAAGTACAGTTTACATTGCAACTGAGAGAGTATATATTAAATCACCTTAAAATTCCTTTTAATATTTATTTACGTAAAATTATCACCGATCTAATAATAAACACTTGAACTTTAACATTCATTATTTATGCAAAGTTGATCATCCATTTAGCACAACAGGAGGAATTAGTGATTCAAGATGGCCGTTGGATTTAGAAATCTGGAGAGGAGGATGTGCGAGCGTGCAAGATTCCAAGACTGCACCGGCGCACGTTCTACTTTTTTTGAGCAAAGCGTCGGCGTTCTACTGGTTGGTTAGCTGCTGCTCAAAGCTCTACTACGTCCAACACACGGCTGCTGAGGCCCTTTGGCATCGAAGGCCTGGAGCGGCCGCCCTGCTCGCCCCGCCCCAGGGTCGGGCCAGAGTCTAATTAATCCATTTTTAGCACATGTTTACCGTAGCTTTACTGTAGCACCACGTTGTAAAATCATGGACTAATTTGGCTTAAAAATTTCATCTCGCAAATTAGTCGTAATCTATACAATTAGTTATTTTTTTAATCTATATTGAATACTCTATGCATGTGTCTAAACATCTGATGAGATAGAGACTAAATTTTAAGAAGAATAACTAAATAAGGCATTTGTTCTCCGAAAACAAAGATAAGAAAAAAAACTGACAGGGAGAGGCTCTCTATGCCGGCCACCAACTACTAGCCAAGAACATATTTTGATCTATAAGTTTTATTATAATATATAACTTATAGGAATAAAAGTTTGGTCATTAGAAAATATTTATAAATATAAAACTAATGTAACTACTTTTGTAATACAATTTTTTGATATAATTAGACTAATTGTTAGTCAAAGATAATAAAGTTTGAACTTAAAATACGTGCATGCCTTATTATATTCAGGAACGGAGGGAGTAGGTGGCACAGTTACCTTATGTCTTAAGTGTTCTACTTGTGCACCAAAGTCAAGCAGGAAATCATGCCTTAAAAAAAGCAATAATATATGATAATATATACACGAAGCCTAACCAACAACAACAACAATAACAAAAACATAGCCTTTCAGTCCCAAGTAAGTTGGGGCAGGCTAAAGTTGAAACCCACTAAAATCCCCAAGTTACGGTTTAGGCACTTCAATAGCTGCTTTCCAAGTACTCCTATTCAAACATAGATATCTAGGTATATCACAAGCTTTCAAATTTCTTTTTATTGTCTCTCCCATGTCAATTTCGGTCTTCCTCTACCTCTCCTCATATTATTAGCTTGGCTTAGGACTCTACAATGCACTAGTGCCTCTGGAGGTCTTCTTTGGACATAACCAAACCACCTCAACCGATGTTGAATAAGTTTTTCTTTAATTTGTGCTACCTTTAGGTGATCACATATATCATCGCTCCGAACTCGGTACATTCTTGTGTGACCGCAAATTCATCGCAGCATACGCATTTCTGCAACACTCAGTTGTTGAATATGTCGAATCTTTGTAAGCCAACATTCCGCTCCATACAACATAGCCGGTTTAATCGTCGTTATATAGAACTTGCTTTTTAGCTTTTGTGGTACCCTCTTATCACAGAGAATACCAGAAGCTTGTCGTTACTTGATTCACCCTGCTTTGATTCTATGGCTAATGTCCACATCAATATCTTTATTCCTCTATAGCATCGATCTCGACACGAAGCCTAACCAATATAAATATATAATCCAATCATCAAGGTGGCACCAGTGTGTAGTACTGAACTACCGGTGACATTGTGTTAAGAAATGTCAGATCAGTGCCACGTAATGACGAGAGTTATTACAACAGAGACCAATATACGTATATGCAGTACTATATATGATTGAAATGTTGACCTTGCGGTTGGGACAGAAAGGATAAAACGAGTGTCAGAAACCAACAAACCATCGCCACGTACATGCAACCCGAAATGCAGAATTAGACTATGCTTTTAAAGTGCATTATATATACGTTGGCGGTTGGCATATCGTACTCTTTTTTTTTCTGGCATATTGTGGTGGAAAGACAAACGAACCACATGTTCTTGTGTGCTTCTCTCAAAATATTCTTTTATATATTACAAATGATGATACTCTACATATTTCTGCCGTTGTGTCGTCGTCCCTTTAATTTTGATGTTTGTAGACACACAATCTTTGGACGCTGGTGGCCAAAGATACTTTGATTTGGACAATCCCGTAGACTTGGGACATCGTGCTAGGCCTCTATTTCAGTCAGGGCTTTTACCAGTATATTTTTCTTTTCTTTATGAATTCATCCTCTAGTCACAGAGTGACAAATAAGTTAATTATAAATCTCCTTTAAAAAAAACGTACCGACAAAGCTTTTGTCGTCATTTCGAAAGAAAAAGAACATCCATTCGTTCATATGTGTTAAATGGAAATAGTGAAAGCGAGAACGATCAATGAAATGACCTATGTATTATTGTGATGAACAGTACATATTTATATACAAGCCCAATAGGCCGTTGTCTAATGGCCGAAGGGTGTCGATTGGCCAAAAGGTGTCTTTCTAATGCCTACTATACAACTGTCATTAGCAGTTGCTAAATGACATGATTAACATTAAATTGATCACTAATAATAAATCTTAACACTCCCTCTTTATCAATTGGTTTCTTATAGGCATCTTTGTTTGTTCATCGATCATCGTCTTAAGCTTTGGAAAACCTTATGGGAAAAGACCAAAGTATATCAATATACCAGGTAAAACTCCTTAAATCCAGTGGGAAAAATAAGGAAAAACACCATGATATATATAACTCCAATATTAATAGACCCTTTAGGTGTCCCAAAGACATAGTCTAAAAACAATTTGATCAAAGATCAATATGTCATAAATATTATCTCTGAAAAACCTTTGTGAGGAAAAATAGATAATATGATATTTACTATGTGTTAACATTTCGTATTAAAAACTTTATGCGAGAAAACTCTAGAAGAGTAAAACTCATATAAAAAAAAGAGTGTAATGTGATGTTTGAAACATGTTATATTTTAGAGGGATTCTCCCCCTGATTCTTGCAAGTCTCTAAGTCTTCTCATACCAATGCCCTCAACATATTTACGGAATGCGGAGTATGATAGAGATTTTGTGAATAAATCTGCTAGATTATCATATGACTTAGTTTGCAAGATTTCAATTTCTCCATTCTTTTGGAGCTCATGGGATAGAATAACTTGAGAATAATATGCTTAGTCATATTACTCTTAATATAACCTGATTCCATTTGTGTAACACATGCCGAATTATCCTCAAAGATAATCGTCGGTGTCTCAAGTGCTTATCCATATGTGTTTACACATGTAAACCATTCTTATGGACGTCTCTAAAACTTAGAAGGGTATGAGTTGAGTCGGGATACAACAATGCATCCTCCATCATAATTTGTGTATCCATAGGGAGAGTAATAGTGGCTCTTCCTGAACCAACTACTAACGCATCACGACCAGCGATGGTCATAATATCTCTTTCTCTTTTCTTAAGAGTCTGGAAATATTTCATCTCTCTAAGTATAGAGTTTGTGGTACATGAGTCCACAAGGCATATTTCTTCCTTCTTTGGATTGAGATCAACATACATCTATATGTAAAACAAATGTAATTAAAATACTCAAATGTAACATATAGAATTATACATACAATATATTGAATATCAAGTACAAGAGTATGATATTAAAATATCAATGAGTTGGTATAACATAACAACAATATAAAGTAGTTTGTACAACTCTCAAGCACACTAAATAATACAACCCAAAATAACTATATGTTTGTATGACTTAAACTATTACAATATTTATCAAGTGAGATATCAAATGTTGAACCGAGATTACTCTAAATCTCCAAACATGTCACCAAAACCAACGTCTAGAAACATGTTGTCTGTCGATGGAAGATTCTCTCCAATGTTAAGAGAATTAATGTTCACTTGTTCTTTAGGGGCCTGATTAGAACAATCCTCTTTCAGAACAGCTTCAGATGCAAGATTGAAGTGTACCTCATATCTTGTGTCTCCTGCTGGCTTGACCTCTTTTAAGGACCATTTGATACAAAGCAACCAGATGCTTAGGTGCACGTTAATTCTTGGCAAAATGCGAAAAATCTCCACATCTATGACACTTATTATCATTTTTGGATTTCACATTGTCCCTCTTCCTCTTGTTTGAATTAGGTCTTTGTCTCCTGTTATGTTTGCGTTTACCAGTTTTGTTCTTTGGAAAAGATCCATTGAACATATTCCTAGTATTTTTCTGTACATTGTGAACCTCAGGCAGAAGCGCCGAACCAACATGGCGCTTATGATGATTCTTCAAAAGTACTTCATGTTTTTCTTCCTGAGTCAATGTATGAATAAGCTGGGAATAAAGCTGGTAATTATGAGCCCTATATTGCTGTTGCAATACTCTATCAGATGGAAGTATAGTAGAGAGTGTTTTCTCTATCTTGTCTGCATCTATTGGCTCTTTCTCACAAAACTTCAACTTAGAACAAATCCTATGAACAGCGTGATTATAGTCTACCACAGATTTAAAATCTTGGAGACGTAAATGATTCCATTCATGATTGGCCTCAAGCCAAATAAATTCTTTTTGCTGCTCATATCTCTCTTAAATAGCGACCCATAATTCGTGAGGATTTTCAATCATAAGATATTTAGATTTAAGGTCCTTATGAATATAAAGTAGTAGCAAAGCCAAAGCAGTATAGGTATGCTTATCTTTCAGGACAACCTCAGTTTGGGATTTCTGAATTGTAGCCAAAAGACTATGAGATGCAAGCGCTATCTTGATATCAGAAGCCCATGTACGATAATTGCTGCCATTTAATGTGAGTTCCTCCAACTCCTTAGTGACCATGATCCTACGTGGACAACCATGGATTAATTAATTTACCATATGATAAATTAAAATCAACATGGTAATGTTGTAATACTAAATGCAATATTTTAAAGTGCATATCTTATCATAGTTTTAGAGTGTTATAGATAATCACAAAAAATTGTGTAGACCATACAAGAAATCATCATAAATTTTAATATACACAAGACATACAGTCTCTAAGTCAAAGACAAAGAGTAGATCTTTATGGTAGAAAATATATTGCTGCCTAAGTATGGTCTCTGGGCATGATAATTCATAAGTGAATTAAACACAACCATTGTTTAGGTCTACCATCTTGTGTAATAGCAAAATAATATGATGAAAATGGTAATCATCGCGTGGATATAGACCATTTATAACAATCCAAAACCATTATTTTGGGTAAAAACACAGTGTAGGTAATCATCAACTCTCAGAGGAACATTATGTAGACCTCTCAGTAACGGACTATTTAATCACTGCAATGGCACGGGCTCTAGACAGGATAATTCACAAGGAATTAAACGCAACCAATGCCAGACTCTATTAACTTGTGTTAATTAACCAAAATAATTAAGATATATATTGCAATTTTAAACCTACAGTAATTAAAGTATTCTAATTATGTGGATAGCTTTGTTAAATTGCTTTTAAGTCACTAGCTAATTTAACATGTATGTGGTGCAAAAGGGGTTTGGGGGTATCAACATACCCAATTCTGTTATAAAATTACAAATGCAACGTATATGTTGGAGCGAAATAGGGAGTTTGGGCGCACCAACATACGCTAATTTAATAATCAAAGTCACAATTGTAACATGTATGTGGTGCAAAAGGGGTTTTGGGTGCACCAACACACTCCAAAATATAATAGAATCACAGATTGCATTGTAATATAATAAAATCAAACCACATTTATATACAATGACAAGGTACAACAGGTACAGAGCAACATCAAACAATACAGTTAAACTGATGTTCTTGCAGAAAATTAAATTAGCTAAACCATATGCTAATTAATTGTACTGCTGCTGAAATGAAAAAAATAACAAAGAAAACAAATTTTCTAGGCATAAAATAGGCAACTTCGGCCCATGCAAGCAGCAATAAGCCCAACATGGCGCGCGGCCCAGCCGGCTAGCCAGGCACGCAGCCCAGCGGCCAGCCAGGGCACGGCCTAGCGAGCCAATGAGGGGAGGGGTGCACCGGCGCCAGGCCATAACCTGGGCCTGGGCCGCCATTTCGGCCCACCCGGCCGCCCCCGCCGTAGGCCTAAAAAAGGGTGGCGGTTAGGGTAAACCCTAACCACCCCAACCTCCAGTCGTCACCACCGTACGCCACCACCACCGCCTTTGCTGCCGCTTGTGCTATTCCTGCTGATGCCTCTTCTACCTCCTCCCCTTTTCTCATGGCGGGTTCTAGCCAAGGCCCTTACTCTGGCCATGGAGGCCGCTCGACAAGGCAGACCTTGCTCATTCCCGGCGAGCTCCGACCACAGGGGCCATCGCTGCGAGCCAGGAACGGCGGAGCCACCCCTACCGGCCCTTCATAGGCTGCTCAGAGGCGGGGAGCCGCCCCTCCTCATCCGAGGAGGAGACAAACCTGGCTCCAGCAGCGTGTTCGAGTGGGAGGACGTTCTGACTCAGGCCTTGGCTGCGGTTGGCCACCACATTGGCGTAGGAGGGGACCGGGTCGGTAGAGGCGCTGGCGGGAGGACGACATCGAGGTCGTCGATGAAGCTGGACGGCCAAGCCTTCGCGTGTGGTAGAACCGCCTAAAATAACACACCTTCAGAGGCGCTCATCTTCCACCAAACACTAAGCATCCCGAAAGCAAGCTACATCGGGCAAATTCCGTCGAGTACACCCCAAGAGAGAACTCGAATAGTCCACGTTTTTTTCTCCATGATCTAATAATGAGAACGAGTTTATAATACTTAGTCCATTTCATACAACCAGAGTTCTTAGAAATACATTATTACAGTACCAAGTTCAGAGTGCAGAATTTAAACAGTGGAATTACAATAAACATCTAACGGTAGAATATAAGGATTCGTCTGTACCCACCAGAAGAATCCTCCACACAACAGCCATTCCTCAAGCTACACCTACAACAGGGATAAATAAACCCTGAGTACACAATGTACTCGTAAGACTTACCTAACTAGTGGAAATAATTTCCCGACTCCAAAGGATATGATAAGCTTTATAGTTTGATGGGTTTCCTTTTATGAAAAGCAATACTAGTAGTGGATCCTTATGTACGTTTCTTATTAGCAGTCATGATTAGTTTATTATCTAACAATTCTATGTAAGCACCTGTTCTACTTTTAAGCAAGAGTTGAGCAAATAGATCCATTTCACCATCTTTCATCTTTCAGTTCTTACTATGGTGTCAGATTGTAGACAAGCCATACCGAATTATCCGGTGATTCGTGAATCAATATGCCCAGCTAGGTACCCTGAAAACACACGCCTTGCTTGTACCCAAGGCACAAACAGGATCAACCCACCACTCTCCTATCAAGGGGTCTAAGTCCCCATCTAAACTTGGACTCCAAGCCCCCACACCTAAGTCTCGGACTCAGTGTGGTGCTTAGACCTCCACCATTCCCGCCTCCAATCAGTCGGTCCAGAAATAGCCGAAACCCACGATAAGAGAGGAAAGAGCATTTCCTGCTCCCATAAACAAGTATGTGCTCATGATAATAAGTCTGTGACCTGACTAGAATCCAATGCAACGGCTGATTCTTAACCGACATGGACAGAGAAAATAGTGTAACCAAGCTATGCCCCGTTGGCCACAGAACACAACCTCTTACACCCACCAATACCCGTACCATATCCCTGCTCGGTCTTCATTTTTCCTTTCACCATTTTTTTGATAAGAGTGATAATAATAATCACCTATTGTGAGTAACGGTAGCTTACTCACGCTACCGAAAATCCTAAGCATAGCAGCTACTCGTACCTGTACTAGTAGGACTCATAGGACAGATATATTTATGCAGGTGGTTTTCATAAAATGTCTGTAACGTAAATACACATCATATATATATATATATATTCAGTGCTTATTCAAAATAAGGGGCTTGCCTTGGGCAGACGCGGTGTCAGCTCAGTCAGGCCGTGATGGCTCTGAGACCTCCTCCTGCACGAGGATCTCCTCCTCGTACTCTTCAATCACCTCTTCATACTCCTGCTCACCCTCGATCATGAACTCCGCCAACTCGCTTTCTACGTGCATGCAATGACGATGCAACACTCAATATTAAGGCAACAACAGTTCTTAAAATAATACTACATCTACTAAGCCACTAAGATAGCTCTAATGACTAAGATACCGAGCTAATCATCATTCCCAACAAACTAGCAAGGCTTCACCTACAAGTGCTAATTAGCAACTAAAATATATTCTTACTCTTATTAACGATTTCCTATATACTACAACAAGGAGTACTTAGCTACCATATTTCTTAACCTATTTTAAGGCTACAAAAATTATATTGGGCATATAATAATACAATGAATCTACTATAAAAATTTCATAGTCAAAGCTATTACCAATTTGCCACAAAAAATCCTACAATTACTAATCTAAATAATACTAAACACTCACAAATGATTTAATAGCCGTTGGTATCAACAAACATATATATGAACTAAATATACTAACAGATAGAGCACAATTTTAGAAACCTAACAAAATTGATTTCACAATTTTTGGACAAATACATGATTTTATATGATTTACCAAAGTTCAGCTCAAAATTACAAATGAAAAGCTATTTCTATTTTTCACAAAAATCTAAACCGATTTTGGCCCACGCGGCCCATGCGGCGTAATGCGCATGCGCGAGTGCGCGGTGGCCCATTGGCGAAGGTGGCCCACGGCGAGGAGGCCTACGCGCGCTGGCACATATGCAAAAATGCCCCTGGAATATGAGCAAAACAACCCGCAGTCCACGCTACTATTCCTAGAGACAACACTTATGCAAAAGAACCCTCGGACCTTTCTCCTCTTTACAACGGTGAGGCCTTCGGCCATCCCCGCGTGCTCTGGCATGGCGAGCAATGGCACAGGCGCTTACGCCGGCCACATGGGACCCCCGCTGAGCTAGCTACGAGGCCGATGCTCACCTAGGGTTCAATGCGAGACGATGGGCAGCGGTTGCGCAAGTCGAGACGCCGTAGAAATACCTCTCCACGACGACGGACACCCTGCGACAATGGTGATGGCGTTTAGGTGAGCCGCAGCAATAAACAAGGCAGTAGGGTAGCGGGTGAGCAATGACCACTCACCAGTTACCTTACCAAGAAGCTGGCTCGGTCGGAGACGACCCGAGCGAGGCTGACCGCATGCGCGCGGCGAGGTGAACGGCGGACCGCAAAGGCATGGCCACGTCAGCGGTGAGGAGGCAGCACAAAAGCTACAACAAGCATGCGCACGATGTAGAGGAGGCTAAGGCGAGCTAACGGTGCAAAGGAATTAGTGCGGGGTAAACTGGTGGAGACTGGCCACGACGTGGGCAGCGACGGGCCTTAACGGCACAGCGTCGGCAAGATTCCAAAATTGGAGTTTGGCGTGACACGAGTCAAGGTGGGATGGGGTGGACTAGAGAGGGGGCGTGAAGGCGGAGACGCGAGCACGAGGAATTGATGAGAGGTGCTCGCTCTCTGGCTTCACCGTGATGCGACAGGACGACGACGGAAAACAGAGGGAGGGAGAGACGGGCGTGGCAGTGGGTTCGGCTCGTCCACGCCTTGGTGGGACGCGAGCGGTGAGACCGAGAGGCCCACGCGTCGGCGCTAGCCGACAGGTGTGCACACCCGACCAGCGTGGCCCGCGCAGCCGCGGTGCCATAAATGGCAAAGTGACGGTGGCGCGCATGGCCACGTGTGAACGGCACCCAACCGGGCCAGGGAGGGGCAGCGCGATGCAGCACGTGTACTGGAGCGACACAACGGCAGCGGCGGTGTCACGACGCGAGGCAGCAGTGGCGGACACGACGGCAGCGCAGCACGGGATGGGGCAGGGCAACGATGGCGTGACGACGCATCGTTGGGAGCTAACAGCGGGGTAGTAGCGTGGCAGTGAGGTGGGGCAGCCGCGCACCAAGGCTGTCGGCCACAGCGGCCAGCCGAGCGCGGCCAGGCGCGCACGCGGGCGGCCGGCGCATTGACGTCGTGGCTCAGGGGCGCGGTGACCGCGCCTAAGTGAGGAAACTGACCGAGGACATGCCATGCACACTTTTTTTAAAGCATCCAAAACAACTAATCGGTTGGCCAAACACCCAAACCATTTTCACCATACTTTAGAGGGTACATAAGACTACCAAATTGAGCTATAACACTACACCACCCTTTAATCCAATCTCTCACAATAAATTGCTAAACATAGCAATGTCTAGCCTTTCCAAAGTTCAAGTTTTTTTAGTTTTTAGTTGAACTCTATTTCAAATTGCATTTCTAAGATATTGGAAATCTTATCTGCTAATATCATTTTTCGACCACATGTATTTCATTGTCATCTACAAAGTTTATACTCCAAACTTTATTCAAGTATCACATACATGTTCTATAGCATTTTTGCTTAATAAAAATTGGTTCTAAACCCTAAGCGATATAACATGACTATTGAATTAACTTTCATTTCGCATTTCCGTCGATTATTTTGAGTTATGAAAATTGATCTACACTCTTTATTACATGCATTAACACATAAATATGATGCTCATGACATGTTTTAGTAAATGATTTACAGTGTAACACCGCGCGTCGGCGCTACGGTTGGGGAGCGGAGGGGCACCACGGCGCGCGGCCATGGAGCCACCGCCTCCGTTCCATGGCAGTGCGAGCGCGGTCGACGACAACGGTGGTGGTGGCGGCAACGGTGTCGTCGGCAGCCTCGGCAACGTCGACGGCATCGACGGCGTCACCGGCTACACCCCCACGTGCCTGACGAACATGGCCGGGCCATGCGTCGGGCAAACGTCGGGGGCGAACTATAGCGAGGGTCGTGGAATTGGCAAGAAGGAATGCGGTGGTCGTGGATGTCCCGGAGGGCATGGCGGATGGCGCCCTGCAGCATGAAGCGGCGAAGGCCTCTGGCGTGGTTGCCGCGGGCGATGGCGGTCTCCACAGCGTCGGTGATAGAGTCGACCATGGCGTTCATGGAAGGTATGGGTGTTGCCATCTTGTACCTTGGGTTGAGATGCAGTGACGCCGGCGAAGTACCGGCGAACTCCCTCCTTCCTGCCTTCGAATTTCTATTCGCGTCAGTGGTGTGTAGGGCGATGCGTGACTGATAACGTGTTAAATGGAAATAGTAAAAGCGAGAGCGATCAATGAAATGACTGATGTATTATTGTGATGAACAGTTCAGGTTTATATACAAGCCCAATGGACAGTTGCCTAATGGCCGAAGGGTGTCAATTGGCAAAAGGTGTCTCTCTAATGCCTACTACACAACTGTCATTAGCAGTTGCTAAATGACATGATTAACAATAAATTGATCACTAATAATAAATCTTAACAATATGCACCCCTGCACTCCTGTCATGATTCATGAAGTGTTCTGAAGCGTGGACGATCCTGGGCGGTGGAACTGTCAATATTTTGCCTCTAATCCATTATGTTATGAGATATTATTGTTCAAACATTGCATTGGAGCATTAATGAGAAGCCATTGAATGTACTCCACATACATACTCTCTCGGTCCCATAGTCAAACTTTTCTAAGTTTGACTATATTATCTGATGATAATAATTATGACCATAAATATTAATATTTTGTTATATATTTAGTTAAAGTTAAAGATAGTTGACTTCTTTGAAGCAAGAATGACTTTTTTACGGGACAGAGGGAGTATTTTGAAAAATCTAAAAATATGCCCACGCTTAAATTTTGGTAGACTCAACGTTATTTAACACATATTATTCCACAGATTAAGCGTGCCTGCCGGTGGTCAACGCTTCATCAGCACATTTTTTTTTTTTTTGTAATTCCCTTTTATAAAGAAGATGCAAAGAAGTGCTTGAATCGATAATAACAAATCACATAATATACAATTATGATTAATTTGGGTGGGCTGGGATCCAGTTTAAATCGAGGCCCACGTGCACCCAATGAACGGGCCACAGATATGGCCTAAACAAGGAAGCAGCAAGGCTGATGAAGGTTTTATTTGGCTGCGCTGCAAGTGCGTTATCCTGGTTTCCTTGTCGGTGGGCTTTGAGGAGACATGTAGTAATATAGGCCGGTGGCGGTGGCGAGTTGGGCTACTCCTGTTGGTTCCACCGTCCAAGAATCAAAGCATCAAGCATGGCGATAGTGTCCCAAGAAAGTTCCAGTTCCAGCCAAGAATCCCCTGCTGCTGCTGGAGTGCTGGGTCAGAGGCCGGCCGGAAACGCGGAGCAATCTGTGATACGCGGGCGCACGGGCTATCAAGCTAGCCGTCCAAACGAAACGAAACGACCAAACCTGACTGCTGCTAGCCTGCTACTGCCTACATGGTCAGAGGCAGAATCCAGGGTTTTACGGGCCGTTGCTACCTTTACGTGTACCGCTTTCCAGGACACGCACGGGCATGCTATTCCCCTAGCTAGATAGCCTTTTCTTTTCATTTCATTTCCTTTTTTAAAAAAGCAACGGTTATTCCGGCCTCTACAGTTTTTTCTTTTCTTTTTCTTTGTTGAGATGAGCCTCTACAGTTGCATAGCCAAGGTTTTTGTAATATTTCCAGCTCACAACGAATGAACACAAATGTGATGAAAAAAAACATACAACCGAAAGGATGAATTTACAAAACAAAGTATGTTATTGCTCCTCCGTCCGTTGTTGGCAAACGAATCCAAAGCAATGACCTCCAATACTTTTCTTGGCGAACGGATAGTTTCTCTCTGTCTTCGTGCCATAACAATGTGTAAAAATGTAGCGAGTACATTTCTCTGAAGATAACTTGTCTAAATGAATAAGGCAATTTGTTTTTTTTTTCTAAAAAACAAACTCATTATGGGTCACCATATACATTGCCCACGTAAGAGCTGCAACCGCCACAAAAATGAAGCTTTTTTTCTTCTTACAAATGCTCATAACAACTCAGGTCAAATAGTCCTACGTTTTACATTTACATGCATATGACTATGCTCGCTAGGCTGCTTTCTTTGCTTCTGCGAATTGCTTAAATATATATTTGCTTGGTACCCTGTTTTCTTCGTTCCGTACATTGCACGAAAACAGTTGGTCAAGTAATAACTAGGTCCAGCCTCCGGTGCTACCTATGGCTAGTAGTTCAATTCCATCGCATTTTATTTTATTTTATTTTATTTTATTTATAACACAGGTAAGGCTGGACGAAAAACTCGATGCTCGTGAGCTCACTCGGCTCGTGACTGGCTCGACTCAGCTCGGCTCGGCTCGTTATGATAACGAGCTGAGCCGAGCCAAGATTTTAGCTCGTTAGCTATAACGAGCCAACTCGAGCCAGCTCGCGAGCCGCTCGCGAGCTAAACGAGCCAAACTTTCAAAAAAAAAAAGTATCAAAATTTATATTAGTTTTTGTATTACTTCATGTTTTGCACTTTACAATTGACTGGTAACTGGTCTAGACCCTATAAATTGACTGGTAACTGGTCTAGATGTATTTCTTTTATATTATTATTATTCTCAAACTTTATATAAATGCAAATATTATATTTTGTGTATTTTTTATACCTAGCTCGCGAGCTTAACGAGCCAGCTCGAGCTTTTAACGAGCCGAGCCGAGCTGGCTTTCTGGCTCGTTAGGATAACGAGCCGAGCTGAGCTAGCTCGTTATCTTAACGAGCCAGACCCGAGCCGAGCCAGCTCGTTATCCAGCCTTAAACACATGCATACAGCATACACAGTGCACACATATATCCAAACCATTGGCAAATAGTAATACATAGTCAACGAATAGGAATATTCCATTGTTCTTTGAAAAAAAAAAGGAATCCCATGTATAGGCCGGCCTACACTAGCAGATATCCAACGGTACGTGTACACTAAAGTCAAGGAGAAATAATCCTGCATCTCCTATAGAAAAAAATATATACAAGTCATCAACAATCTAATCACACAACGGTGGCACTAGTGTACCGGTGAGCCGGTGACCAGCTGACCTTTGCCATCCATTGATTCATCACTGTTAGTGAAGTTATTTATTAGAATTGTCAAGTTAGGCTGCCCTATGTATGCATTGCAAGTTTGCAACTTGTTGAATTGACAGACATTTTTCTTTAATTTTAAGTAAATCTTATAGGTACTTCTGCTGGTACAGTACGGCATATTAATTGCGTGGCTACAACAATGACAATTTCGGCAGCAATGTAATCTTCTACATATGTCTTGAAAATATGGATGCAATTTTAGTTCTCCCCATGGTCAAATTATATAAAGTTTGACTATTTTTTTAGAAAAAATATATCATTATTAACAATACCAAATAGGTATATTACTAAAATATATATTAATGAAAACATCTAATGCTACTTATTCGTATTATAAATGAGAATATTTTTATATACAAATTTGATCAGATTTAAAATATTTTGACATGGTACTATACTAAAATTAAACCTTTTTTACGGATGCAGTGAGTATATATCAACGCCATGTAATAACGTAACGCAAGTTATGCATCGCTTAATAAGTCAGATCATGATGAGTTACGGTTGTGAACGATGCCGATCGATGGATCCCAGGGCGTACAACTAAGCTACCAGTACAAAACGTTGACATATATTATAGTATTATACTACATAGTATAGTATATATTTATACCAATCAAGGTGGGGACAGAAAGAAAAACGGGCCGCGATGGCAAAAAAAACCAACATCCCACTGCCACGGTGCCACCTGCACTGAGGAAACCTATGGAAAAGGAGAAGCGACGCGTTATGGGCAACCTAGAAAGCAAAATAATGTAATGCCATTTTGGAGTACACACATATATATCTATAGTACTATCTCTTTTTTCCCTGACATCCTGATTTCATTTTGTGGCGGGAAGACAATTAATCCACATGTATGTACAGTACTTATCTCCAATCGTTTAATTCCTTAGATGCAAGGAGAAAATTAAAATATGTACTTGCGCATGCATGCGTTATTAGTTTCCCCTTATGATGTTTCTAGGCACAAGTGCCCTGCTCGCTTGACTGATAAGTCATGTCTGAAAGTACGGTTGGTTGATTTGTTGTGAGAAAAAAATATTATTCATTGGCTAAAAAATACGGTTTATAAGCCAAACGATCAAGGTGAAGATCTTTGAATAATGCTGCCCAATGATACATTGATTTGGACATTTCCGTAGACTTTGGACTCCAGGACCTAGCTAGCATTCTAGCAATATGCATATGCATGACATACAGATATATGGAGAGACCAGCTAGCAAGTTTCCCTCCCTCGAGAACGTTCGTGAGATTGTCTCACAACTACTGAACCAAGCGTACGTACGTAGTACTGTACGTGTTGTTAGTGTGGCTTGCACTTTTTGCACTGGACATATGTCATGCATGCAACGACATATTTGATCCTCGTCCGAGTTGGATGGATATAAATATATAATCCTCCCTTTTTTGTTTAATGGTCTAGCTTACGACCTACATATGGTTTTTATTGTCTTAAAGAAGGCTTATGATAAAATACTAAGGAATATTATGTGGTGGGCTTTGGACAAACATAAAGTTTCAACGAAGTACGTCGGGCTCATTAAGGACATGTACAATAATGTTGTGACCAGTGTTCGAACAAGTGATAGAGATACGGATGACTTCCCGATTAAGATATGATTACATCAAGGGTCAGCTTTGAGCCCTTATCTGTTTGCCTTAGTGATGGATGAGGTCACAAGGGACATACAAGGGGACATCCTTTGGTGTATGCTTTTCGCGAATGATGTAGTGCTAGTTGATGAAAGCCCGATAGAAGTGAATCAGAAACTGAAGTTATGATGAGAGACTTTGGAGTCAAAGGTTTTAGACTCGGTAGAACCAAAACTGAGTATATGAGATGTGACTTCAGCACTACTACTCGGGAGGAGGAAGATATTAGTTTGGAAGGTCAAGTAGTGCCTAGGAAGGATACCTTTCGATATTTAGGATCAATGCTACAAAGAGACGGGGATATTGATGAAGATGTTAGCCATAGAATCAAAGCAGGGTGGATGAAGTGGCGTCAAGCATCTGGTGTCATATGTGACAAAAGGGCACCACATAAGCTAAAAGGCAAGTTTTATAGGACGGCGATTAGACCTGCTATGTTGTATGGTGCAGAATATTGGCCTACGAAAAGACGACATGTTCAACAGATAAGTGTCGCGGAAATGCGTATGTTGCGTTGGATTTGTGGTCATACAAGAAGGGATCGAGTTCGGAATGATGATATACGTGATATATTAGGGGTAGCACCAATTGAAGAAAAGCTTGTCCAACACCGGTTGAGATAGTTTGGACATGTCCAACGGAAACCTCCAGAGGCACCGGTGCGTAATAGAATTCTAAGCTAGGATAGTAACGTGAAGAGAGGCAGAGAAATACCGAAGTTGACTTGAATAGAGGCGATAAAAGGAGACTTGAAATGATAGAATATAGCCACAGACTTAGCCTTAAATAGGAGTGCTTGGAAAACAACTATTCATATGCCTGAACCTTGATTGTTTCTGCCGAGTTTCAACCCTAACCTACCCCAACTTGTTTGGGACTTAAAGGCTTTGTTGTCGGCGGCGGCGGCGGCCCCGTTCACGTGCCTTTAAACCCGGCTTGATCCGCTTATTTTTTCATCTGAAACAGTGTTTTTCTCTCACAAATTTCTCCAATATTTCTCCAAACCATCTAAATTCCTCCGAAATTCAGACAGCAAGAGTGATCGATATCGAACTGACGACGCCAACACAACGTAGAGCTGTTACTGTTACGTGTAGTTAGAGGGAAAAAAGTGCAAGTAGTAGAGATCGACGACGACGATGGAGTTGTAGTTGTAGTCGTGGACAGCTAGCTCAAGGTCGTCGTCTACTTACGACCACGTACATGTACGCTACGCTGGCCTAGACATGTGTGCAAGGCAAGCTACCTTGCTAGGCCTAGGCGTGTGCATGCGTCATGGTGGCCGGCTTCTCTGGCCGCGAATGGCCGAGTTGCGTTGCATCTGCGCGTCAGGTCAGCGTAGGTGGCGAAGCATGCATGCCGCAGCTGAAACAATTTATATAGGAGTACTTATATGTAATATGTTTACAAATGGATTAATTAATTTGGCACTAGCTCTAGCTATTAGCAGTAGCAGCTAGCCGATCGATGCCCATGACTGACTGACTGACGAGTGACGAAGGCGACGACAGCACATGTACGTACATAGATGGATGGGAGATGGGATGGGATGGGATCCATGGTGTTTTGGCGTGCAAGTCATGCCGTTTCGCCCTCCATCGCCGGCCGGCGGGCCTTCACCCACCAGGCATTTGCGAGGCCACCACAGAGGTGGGCAGGCAGAATGGACACGCATGTGTGTCCGATCGACGAAACAAATTAAAACGATCGAAATGTTGGCACTGCTATCTGTTGTGTGCTCGATTTCGGAGTCATATCATGTACGAACTGCACTCCTATGCCTCTGCTCCCTTGCTTGGAATATAGTGCTCCCGGCCTTGGATTGGAATATACTCCGTATAGTTGCAACAAGAACAGTACAATGTTGGCAACATGCCAGTGGTTCAATTCGATCCGATCCAGTGTGCGCCCAGTGGCATGGCAGAGTGATCGATCGTGCCTGATGGATGGACGGATCAACAACTTTTCTTAATTTTGTTTTATATAAAAAGCATGAGTGGTGTATATATATACAAACTAAGGAATCTCAGGACACTGATATCGTACCATACAAACTGATGAACAATAATACATACTCCGTATCTCTATCTGGTGATGATGCTTTGGTGAATTGCAACGCAAGAGACTCACGCACTCTGAATTCTCTGATGACATACACATGGCCGTGCATCAGATGATGATTGCAATTAAGCAAGAAGCCCCGGAACCATATATGCATACTACCTCCATCGTGTAGACGGAGCGTCGTTGTGTGACTCGTGCTGGTCAAACTTTCTTAAATTCGACTATATTTGTAGAAAATATTAGCAATATTTGTATCTTTAAATAAGTTTATTATAAAAATATATTCAAAGATCTATCCAATAATAATAATTATGTAGCATAAATATGAATATTATATTATATATATTTGGTCAAAGTTAAAGATATAGGCCCCGTTCGCTTGGAGGAATTTGTAAGAGAAAATCAGCCGTGAACATTAACTTTCAGCTGTGAACAGTGCAATTTTTGCACTAGCTGAACAGCCCCATAATTTTTTAAGAAGCAAGAATGACTCTTTTTATGGAACAGAGGAAGTACATGTTTTGCGGATTCGGTTGCATGAGCGTGCTTAATTAATTTCCTACCTTGTTTCTGAAATTTGCGGTCGCCATCACCATATCACCGGCCAACTGTAGACTCCGTATGTCATTATTATTATTATGAATTATGCGTTCAGTTCATCGCCAAAAACACATATAGCCAGATACGCATGCATGGCTTCCAAGTTTGTTCACCACCGTCCATTATACTACTCACATTAATTAATTAATACAAGCAACCTGATGCAGGAACGAGAAGGAGTTAGTACCTAGCACATGTCCGTGGGCCGTGGTAGTACGCACCAGGATCGGAGCTAGCAGACGCGCATAGATAGATAGATAGATAGATAGATAGATAGATAGATAGATAGATAGATAGATAGATAGATAGATAGATAGATGCATGTTGCATGGAGGTGCATACATGCACACAGTCAGATCGAGAGCGATGGAGGGCGTGCATGCGTCCATGGATGGATGGATCACTTCACTTGAGCCGGCTGGCAAGCGAAGGAGAAGGCCACCAGAGACAAGGACGGAAGGCATCGCGTCCGGAGTCCGGACAAACATCTGTGATCTCGCATTATTGCCTGCCCGACATTGAGATGATGGATGCATGCGTGGATGGATTATTCATTTCATTTCATGGATGCACCCACTACTACTACTTGTACGCATATATAATCGATTTATAATAAGATGACATATACAAAGAAGAATATATAGTACTCCCTCATTATATTATAAATTACAAGATATTTTGACTTTTATATATAGCTACGTAAATTTTACTATCTACTTAAATATACACTATGACTAGATATAAATTAAAAACAATATATTCAGAAAAGCTAAAACATCCCCGCGCAAACACACTATATATATATATAAAGAGAGAGAAGCGGACGGAGTATATATACCAGCTAGGCACGCGCGAGGGTTGTTCGACACGTGTTGATGATGGAGTTGTACGTGCAACTGCCCAATGCCCAATGCAAGTTGCATTGCTGATGACCAGCCGGCGCGTGCCGATCGATCATCCTGGCACGGTCGAGCGCGGGCGGCTACCTACTTTTCTATACTTGGCGTGAGAGTGCCTCAACAAACAGCAGCATGGGTAAATAAACAAGTCGGCACACAGCAGGATGCATAGCTTGCACGAGTCCCCTCCCCGAGACGACCTAAATAAACATCATATATATCACGTCCTATTCTATATCCTGCCTCTTTGATCCCATCGTATATCATTGATTCGTACGTACAGTACGTAGTGACAAACAGTACCATCCAGATCCCCTCGATGATCTGAGGATCGATCGCTTTTGTAAATTTTATTCCCAAACTACCACGATGCTGATTCACCTAATCGGATACTATGGTCCACCTAGCACTAGTACTATATAATGTATGCGAGGCTGATACGACCTTTATTACAGCCAAACCATGCATGCAGATGCATGTGTCGTTTCCTTTGTGGTGACCCAGCAGCACACCACAATTATCTGTGCTCTGATTCTCTCAACGCCACCGCCGCAGCATGCATCATGCACGTGGACTGTGGTGATCGATGAGTATACTAGTGTTCTGATGAGTTTCAGACAGGCATCGTCGTCTCCTCGATCGGCACACACGGTGGCGGCGGCGGCGGCGCCTTGCCGGCCGGGCATCGCGAGACCGCCGCCCACCCCGCCCCGGCCCGGGCGGCGCCGTTCGTTTCGTACGTGACGGTTATTACTACTGGAACGAATTGAAGTTACCGCGCGCATGCACACGCATAGGGCGCCGACGGGGCGCGTGCGGGATTAGGTCATCTCCGACAGTCTTTCAAATTTTCAATCTTTAAATTATTATTTGGAGAACAATTTTCATAAAAATCGTTTTCTATATATTTTCACCCTCCAACAGTTTTTCTATATCTCATGCACACTCTAAAGAGCCATTCTCGTCTTCTATATTTGGCTAGCAAAAAATCCGGAATAGAAGATGGCTATATTTGGACGATCATTTAGATAAGCTGTTGGACGTGCTGTTATTAGCGACGGATAAAAATTGTATGCGCTCGTGCCGCTGTCGCACCGCCCCTACAGCACCGGCTATACACCGTCCACGTATCCTTCCGTGCTGATCTCGATGCATATCCCCTATCAGCCACAGCCGATGGAACAACGACTCGCATGTATTCATCGTGGTGGGACCAGAGGAGCCACGGAGGGAAAAGCAACGGAGCGAGCGAGATTATTGGCATCGGTATCGGTGTGGTGGACTTGTGGGGGCCAGCGGACACGCGTCATGCGCATGGGCGGTGCTGTACGGGCGTGCGACTGCAGCATGAGCGCATATAATTTTTTTTCAACGTCGGCATGGGAGGAGTTGTTGAAAAAGCTAGTACTCCCTGCCGCTTAACGTTTGAAAGGTCGGTGAAAAAAAGTTACTATCACGGCCGTATAATTGGCGCGCGCGCGAGTCGTGGTCGAACTGGAGCCTTTAATTAATTTATTTTGAGCACGAGGCGGGAGACGCAATCATGCTGTGATTAGGCTAACCCTTGGGACTTGCACTACGCATGCATGCTGCCGAATTGGTGAGATTTTTTATACTATAAACCTAATCTCAGCGACATCGACTTTCATTAGCATTTAGTTTGTTGACAAGTAGTACTTCGATGTTTTTAAGGCAAGAAAGAAGAAGAGTTGAGTTTGATGTAGATCGCTGAAACTTTTTTTAGATCGGTGGTGTTTCTAACTCTAAATGAGCCATTATGTGGTGGTATTCTTCCGTACAAACTAATTAACGCTACGAAACTCTCCCTTTAGAATGGTCTACTAATGGTTATGAATTAGCGTGCGTGCGTGCGTGTGTGTGTGTGTGGCTGTTGAGTTGTTGCACTTGCACGTACGGGAACGGCCGGGATGGCGTTGGAGTTGAACCTAGCTTGGCTGATGACAAAGTCAGCTACTTACTGTGTCATTTTGTCAGCTGTGTGCGAATAAGTCTGATAGAGAGACGATGATTGCAGGTTTACCTAAACCATTGACTCCCATCAGCTAGCTGCTATCGGCAGCAGGATGATATGAGGAGGCAGCAGGGCCAGGAAATCACCCCCGGCCGAAGGGGAAGGGGAACCCTCCGATTATTCGTCGTCCTGCTGCTCCCGTGTCGTCGCTTTGACTGATGAAGCCAAGCCAGCCTGGACCCGACCTAGCTGGGGAGAGCAAAGAAAAGAAAAGGTCAGAAATTAAGATGACAGAGTTGAGTCGATCAGCGAGGTTCATCACAACTTGCACGAACAAAATGGCATCGGAAAGGGTTAAAAATTGCACGAGCAAAATAAAAAGTAGTCCTGCTCCTAGTAAAAGCTTGGAATGAACCGAACGTCGTTGTCCTCGTGCGGCGCCGTGGACCTTGGCAGTTGGAGTTGGCACTGTGGCGTCAGCGCGCGCGTCACTACCGTGGACTCCTTCCCATGGATCGCCTTCGCCTGCCTCTCCCCGTGGGGGGAGCATCGTCTGCAGGCTGCAGCGAGGTAATATAAAGCACCCACTCAAACCACCCCAGTCCTCAGGGTAGATCAAACCGTTCGTGGAGATGGAATATCTGGTTCTGTTGGTCATGGAGTAGTGAGGTTGACACCCTGCTAAGCGTCGTAGGATCATACAGACTTTTCCCTATATAGATAGATTATAGTGTCCAAATAGGAGCAAGGCAAGTCAGCGTTGCCCTACAGCGTTGGTTTGAACCAAGGTTTGAAACAGGCAGGAACGAACTACGAACATTCCCCTAGCTCGTCTTGTCACCACACCCCAACACCAAGATTAACGATGGATGGTCTTATGCTAAAAGCCACTACAGCGACAGACAATCTGACGCTAAAAAGTTATAGCGACAGATTTCTGCAGACGGTGTAAGTCCTGTCGCTAAAAATCTTTAGCGTCAGACAATACTTTTAGCGGCAGACAGTCTGTTGCCCCGAATATTTATAGCGACAGATAGTCTATTGCTAGTTTTTAGCGACAGATGCTCTGTTACCAAGCATATACCGACAGACCATCCAATAGCCCATGTATTTATAGCGACAGATGGTTCAACAGGACGCTATATGTTGATACAGAAAGTGACCAACTAGTGAATATTTATAGTTTTGCTGTACGTTGTGATCAGAGGTGGCCTAGCACTCAATGACACAGGATTTATACTGGTTCAGGCAACATGCCCTACGTCCAGTTTGGGTCGGTCGGTGACTTTATTCCTGAGCCTAAGTGCTCGAAGTCTGCAGTGGGGTTACAAACAAGAAGGAGAAAGATGGGGGGTACCAGAGGCCCGGTCGGCTCCGGTCGGAAGGGCCGAGAGCGACGAAAACTCCGTTATGAGCTAAGTGTTCAAGCGTGTGCTTGAGGTCCGAACCTGGCGGTTCTGTGGTTGTGAGCTATTGGACTAATGAATCTAAAGGAACTGAGCTTGGATGAAATCTCGGTCTGTCGATCCAGGACCCACGGGATGCCCCATAAGGAAGAGAGAAGATCTAGTATAACTAGGTTTCCTTTTATGTAATCCTAGTAGTAGTAGTATTCTGTAATCCTACTAGGAACTCTCATTGTAAACCGACTGTGACTCGCCTCCCCGATCAGTATAAAGGAGGGCAGGGTTCCTAGCGAACAGAGGACTTTTAACAACAACAACAACAACAACACACAATCAATCCAATACAAGGCTAACGCCGACTGGACGTAGGGTTATTACTCGATCACGATCGAGGGCCCGAACCAGGATAAATCGATTGTCTCTTGCATTCACCGTCGAGTTCCGCATATGTTGAAGCCCGAACATACTGCCCCGGGGACCCCCGTGGCAGGCTATCGGTGGTCAAACATCGACACGGTCCTCCTATTGGAGGGAGTGCATCCCCTTTTATAGATGAAGGGGATGGCTTTATAGGTGTGAGGGAGAGGGTACGGATGCTTTTAAGCCTTGTTGCCCACGCCGATGAGGATTGGATAATGGTAGGCGCCCACAACACTGTTGATGTCACTGTAGAATGTCAGGTGCACGTGGGAGGTTGCATTGTCTTCTTCAGGAAGGGTTGACGTCGGTACCTACAAAATACTGCTGGAGGCCTAGAGGTATGTGAGGAGTCTCACCACGTTTACCGGGTATGGTGAATCCCGGCGCCTACAACACTATTGATGCCCAGAGACATGTGAGGGGCTTTTTGCCGTACGGGAGTCCAATGGCGCCTACAATCATCAGAGGGGATAAATGTCGGCGCCTACAATATCGCTTATGTTAGGGTGGTTGTGGAACACTGTTCCCAGCTGGGTGTATATGGTATGGTCCTCAGACTGTGGTTTGACTTCAAGATGTTTGCTTTCTCCGTTCATCCTCGGTCCTTCCGAAAGCAAGCGTCCCTGGTCGGATGGCCCCAGTCGGCTTAGGTTGCACCGGTCGGAGAAGAGCGGCGAGTAGGGTTCTTACGTACCCCGATCGAAGAGACGCGGGGTCAGAGTCAGAAATAGGGCTCAGGGCAGGCCTTCCGATCGGAGAGGCCATCCGGAGGCGGCTGGAGCCCGAATCGAGCGCTCCGGTCGGATAGGTGGGCCGAAGTAGCTGACGAGCGAGCGTTGCTCTTCTTGGGCCAAGCCTTCCGGTCAGTTGCTGCACCGCCCCTTTGCCCTGTTGTTTTTAGACTCTCGGGTCAAGCCTTGGCATGGAAGTCGGTCCCCGAGGGACCCCGGATTTATGAACCCGACACTATAAATATACAAAAAAATAAATACAATTAGAAAAAACATTTAGCACAAATCAAACCCACATTCAAGTTGGAGTTGGCACTTGTGGGCGTCGATCTTGCGCGTCTACTACTGTGGACTCCTTCCCATGGATCGCTTTCGCTTTGCCTCTCCCCATGGGGAGCATCGTCTGCAGGCTGCAATGAGGTAATATAAAGCACCCACCAAACCACCCCAGTCCTCGTGGTAGATCAAACCGTTCGTGGAGATAGAATATCTGGTTTTGTTGGTCATGGAGCAGTGAGGTTGACACCCTGCTAAGCGTCATAGGATCATACAGACTTTTCCCTATATAGATAGATTATAGTGTCCAAATAGGAGCAAGGCAAGTGAGCGTTGTCCAACAGTGTTGCTTTGAACCAAGGTTTGAAACGGGCAGGAACGAACTACGAACATTCCCCTAGCTCGTCTTGTCGTCTTACCTTGCCTTAGAAAACAACGAAAAAAATATATGCACACGGAGCTAGGGAACGCCGAGGCGAGTGTACACGCTTCCAACTGCCAAGCTTCACACGGATACTGCAATATATCCCACGCACATTCTGTTTGCCTGCGTGTTCCATGTGTACTTAGGGCGTGTTTGGTACGCGGACTACAGGTCAGGCCTAGGCCAGCCACAACTGGGCTGAAACGGTGCAAGGCTCTTTGTTTGGTTACCTGTACCAAACGGACCAGGCCCAGCACAGATTGTGTTTGATTCCACGTTAGGAAGCTAGGCCCAAGGCCAACTAACTTCAACTGCCATTCCGAGATCATGTTTGATCCTCGGTCAGGCCAGCAGCCATAGAGAATAGCACAGAAATAAACAACAGTTTGGATGTAGGTAAGAGTAATTCAACATCACATAACCAACAGGCCTCAGACAAATTAGGCAATTAACCATGGAGTCATAGCTGCTCTAACTTTACAAAGTACCAATAAATCAAGGCAAAACAACAACATCAACAGCCTAATCAGTAAGCAACAGTACTTGATCAACAGATATGAGATAGGTAACAGAAATGGATTACACAAATTAGTAAGTGGGGCAGCTCATCCATCATCTAGTTCTAGTCATCACAGGCCTAAGTGGGGTAGCCTAAAAGCTCTAGTTTGGTTTTGGTGAATTGATGAAACCCTAAGTGCTAACCTAGTTTATCAAGTGATCATGAGATAGGTAGCACACTCCGAGTGGTGAAGCAAATGAAGATCATAGCATGATGATGATGATGGCATGGTGATGATCAAGTGCTTCGACTTAGAAAGAAGAAAGAGAAAAACAAAAAGCTCAAGGCAAATGTATATTTTGTAGGAGCTATTTTGTTTTGGTGATCAAGACACTTAGAGAGTGTGATCACATTTAGGATTGATAGCCGTACTATTAAGAGGGGTGAAACTCGTATCGAAATGCGGTTATCAAAGTGCCACTAGATGCTCTAACTCATTGCATATGTATTTAGGATCTAGTGAAATGCTAACACCCTTGAAAAATGTTTGAGAAAATATGCTAACACATGTGCACAAGATGATACACTTGGTGGTTGGCATATTTGAACAAGGGTGAAGAAGTTAGAGGTGAAATGGAGTTGGTCGCATTGATGCTGGCGTCGGTCTTCTGACCGGACGCTGGGTCACTCAGCGACCGGACGCTGAAAGGCTGCGTCCGGTCGAGCTGTCAGACGGCACAATGATTAGGGTTAAGCACCGGACGCTGGGCTGTGTCCGATCAAGCGTGACCGGACACGTCCGGTCGGCAAAAATAGGATTTGGACCCTTACTGGAAACGACCGGACGCTGAGGGTCCAGCGTCCGGTCAGCTTTTCGACCGTTGAGATCAAACGTTCACAGTTGAACGCAGGGGACATGTGGCCACCATCGGGCGACCGGACGTTGAGGACCAGCGTCCGGTCAATATGACCGGAGTGTCCGGTCGGCCTGTGTTCAGCCCAGTGAAGGGGTACAACGGCTCTATTTCGTGGGGGCTTCTATTTAAGCCCCATGGCCGGCTCAAGCTCTCTCACTTGGCCATTTGCATTGACATAGCAACCTTATGAGCTTAGCCAAAGCCCTCCCACTCATCTCCATTATTGATTCATCATTTTAGTGAGATTGGAAGTGATCCAAGTGCATTGCTTGAGTGTTTGCATCTAGAGGCACTTGGTGTTCATGTTTCGCTGTGGATTTCGCTTGTTACTCTTGGTGGTTTCCGCCACCTAGACGGATTAGAGCAGCAAGGATCGTTGAGCGGAGGGTGGTGATTGTCTCCGGCTCCGATCGTGGTGATTGTGAGGGGTTCTTGACCTTTCCCCGGTGGAGCGCCAAAAGGTACTCTAGTGGATTGCTCGTGGCTTGTGTGATCCTCATCTTGTGTTGGTTGTGCGGCACCCTATTGAGGGTTTGGCGTGTGATGCCAATTAGCGCGTGAACCTCCAAGTGAGTGAATCGCCACAACGAGGAGTAGCTTGCCGGCAAGCAAGTGAACCTCGGTAAAAATTCATTGTGTTTATCATTTGATTTCGAGGTGATTGGTCTTCATTGTTATTCATTCTTGTGATTGATTGGCTCCTTCATCTACACGGCGGTATAACTTTTTAGATCACTCTCTTTACATTACTGCAAACTAGTTGTCAAGCTCTTTAGTGTAGCTAGTTGTGAGAGCTTGCTTGCTTGGTTGGTGTGGCTCTTTAGTTAGCCTTTGAGAGCACACTAACATAGGGTAGTGTCATAGCTATTGTGTGAATAGATACTATCTAAACTAGAATTGTGGTAGGTGGCTTGCATTTTGGTAGGCTAGCCCAAAACTCGCTTCGCCTCATAATTGTCTAATCCTTTTGTTAAGTGTTGTTGTAGAAATTTTATTAGGCTATTCACCCCCCCCCTCTAGCCATTAGGACCTTTCACAGCTGTAGTGCCCAATATTGCCCACCTTCATCCATAGTCCAAACAGTAAGATAACAAGTAAGATGATTAAGACATTCTTCCAGCAACCAGCCTTACCATTATCATCAGAAGGAGCAATGCTTTGAGGACAAGCATCCTAAGGAATCGGATCATAGAGGAGGGGAGCTGCTGTTCCCAGAGATGCATTGGCATCTCTCACTGATGCATGAAAATCTCTTAACATTTTGTGTGGGGTTGTGTTTTCTACCCTTGAAAGCCTGCTGCATGTGTCTAGGCACCCTTGCCAACATATGGGTGTCATCAATGGCACCAATGCAGTCCTAAATTAACAAGTACTAGTGCAATAAGAACAGTGTGTCACAGCTCCATTTAGTTAATTATTAACAGTGAAATTTATAATTACCTGAAAGTAAGGGTTCCATCTATGGTTGCCAAGGATCTTTGGATCAATGCCAGGTGTAGGAGGCTTAATCATTTCACTTCTAAGCTCACCAACAGCATACAAAACTTGATAAAAGTGCTTATAGACAGTCTCAATTGATCTCCTAAAGGCCTGGTGAACTTACCTAAACCTTTGGTTGTCTTCAACAACATGAAGGAACATTGCAACCTGCTCCTTAACTGTGCACTAAGCCTTTTCAGGTACAAGGCCCCTATCTCTAAAAAGGCTACAGAGAAAAAAAGGAGCTCTGGTTATCTTTATCATGGATAGGCACTTTACATCTGTGGAGTTGAAAATGGCTTGTAAGGTCTACTTCCTATGCTGCTCAGCATCACTCCTAAGATGGTACAACAAAGGGTCTGATTCTGGCCTGGACCTCCTAAGCCTAGTGACAACATAAGACACCATAACAACTACCAAGGCAGCAGCTTGATTGGCCATCAGTTCACGGTTTTGGGCCAAATCCATCTACATGCATGAACATTCAAGACAAATAGAGTTCAATTGACCCTGGTTGGCCTCAACATGGATGTGTAATCAGTAAAAAAAACAGTAGGCATGGCTGCATGATTGAACATGCCTTCCAGTGTAATGGACATCATCATCGACCATAATAACAGGTAAACAAAAAGCATGAAACCATACCGAAGTAAGAACAAACGAACATTTGAAGCCAAACCCTAAATCCAACATCACATAACCAATCAACCGGCACCAACTGCTCAGATAAGCCACAAAGACAGCACCTTGTAGAAGTAAACCGAAACCCTACCATCATCAAATCAAAGAGTACGTCGATTGGGGGTGGATTTCACCTTGGGGTGGTCGACGGAGCAAACGCCAAGCGAACAACGGAGAAGAAGAAGACGAGGCGACGAAGAAGAAGCAGATCCCGACGGAGAGGAAGCAAATCCGGTACACAGCACCACCACACGCACCACCAGAACCGAGGAAGGTGAAGGAAGAAGACGACCGCCTCTCGGAGTCCCAGCTACGAAGATGGTGCGGCGCCGCATCCGACTAGATCCGGGGCGGGGGAACGGAGAGGAAGCATGCCGACGAAGAATGCCGCCTCGCCGGACACCACACCTCAACACACCGCCGGTCTCTCACGGGATTTGGTGGAGAAGCAAGGGAGAAGAAGGAGAGGAGCTCAGCGCCGGAGGGGCCACTTATAAAGGCGGCGGATTTCACCGGTAGCGGAAGCGCGCGTGGAGGTTTCACCCTTCCCGCGCAAGCCAGCGAGAGCCTGCCGCCGCCGCCGAAATAACCTGCGAGGATCCACGCGCGGCCGAGCTCTAGAAAAACGGAGGGGAGAAGCGTTTCCCTGGAGCCAGGCTGCGGTTGTGCTTTGAGCAGCGTGCGAGCCGTGCTGGGAGGTGGCCCATGGACATCAAACACGCGCACTGCAGCTGAGGGTGCAGCCAGGCCGTCGGGCCAGCGCTCCAAACACGCCCTTTCTAAATAAGGTAAAACTCACTCACCGTGTCTTCCAATTCCAATCGCACCCAGCACCCCGTGTCAAGGTTGGCAAGCCTATCTAGGGGTGTGTGTGGTCCAAAGGATATGTCTAGATAAGAGAGGGTGATCCATGGATAAGTATTGTTTGGTTCGTGGATAACTTGATAGGCAACATATCATGTGCAAACCAACCAACCTGTGCAAACTTGAAAATTACCGATCAGGACCACTAGATGCTGATCCAATAGATGTGGTGAGAGGGCTTAAGCGCAAAAAGGGCCAGCGGGTGGGGGGCTTAAGCGCAAAAAAATCCCGCCTCTCACCCCATCCACTGGATCAACATCTAGTGGTCCTGATTGGTAGTTTCAAAGTTTGCACATGTTAGTTGATTTGCACCTGATACGGTGCCAACTTAATAAGGGTAAGCATTAAAAGAATATCCTCTGGAGATGCTAGATGAGTGGAGTATGTTCTTAAAAATCTACTGCTAAACAAACTCATCCACGTTTTCTAATCTCGGTCATTAGTAACTAGATTAAGGATTATTAATATATTGCATTGTCGCTTAGTAAATGTAATGTAAATATTAGTTTTGATAAGTGGTAGTACGTTGAAAAGGTGCATGATTTGGCTCCCAATCAATGTAGTAGCTCCGAGTAACATATTTTATTTGTAATTAGTAATTACCATGTCAAAAATAGTGTTAATGCATATATATTACAAGTAGTATATAACTAGTTGTTGTTTTTATAAAAATAAATAAAAACACTCCACATTTAGTCAACTACTCCAGTCTCGTCTCATCCATTCTTATCCATCCGATCCAACTATAAA
Organism: Miscanthus lutarioriparius; assembly: GCA_904845875.1. Classification (NCBI taxonomy): domain Eukaryota; kingdom Viridiplantae; phylum Streptophyta; class Magnoliopsida; order Poales; family Poaceae; genus Miscanthus; species Miscanthus lutarioriparius. Next base: position 2,520,450 of record CAJGYO010000003.1, on the reverse strand, counting down.
AAGGTACGTATTTTGTTCTATCCATCCACGAAACAGTTGCCGTAGATAGATGATCTTATCATAAATCCATAACTATATATCTGTATCATTTCTAAATTTACCCTCAATCAAAGCAAATACACGGATATGGAACGGCAGCAGCCAGAAAGGGCGCGAAACAGCAGTGCTCAATATGCCTATCTTCATGTCAAATCTCTGAAAAGCAGCAATGGTAGTAATCCTTGTTTATTCCTTTGTTCAGGACCGGATCGGCATCGGAAGAGAAAAAGGGAGCAATCATGCTCATGCATACATCATCCGGCCAAGGAAACGAAAAAGCAGTAATGGGCGGTGCTGCACTAGCACTACACTAGTACTACGTAGGGAGGAAGGCTTGTTCACCCGCCATATATTCCCCCTCTCTGTTCCTGCCCTTTGAGTTCAAGCAAATTCTTGCCATCCTCTCCTCTGCGACGATCATGCCAAGCCACATAAACCAAATCCTGCCCCAATTTTTAAATCCTTGTCCGCCGCCTTTGCATTGGAGTAAAACATTTCCACGGAATCTTCCGATCATCTACCAGTTCAATTCCCCCGGAGCTTAGCTTATTCGTTTCTCAATGCCACATTGCCAATTTTATATATCTATATGTATATATAATATATATAATGTACTACCCCTATGGGCGGGCTAGTGCGAACGAGACTTTGGTTCCAATTCATATATCTATATATATGTATTATGTATGTATGTATGTATACGATCGTGATCGTCCTGAGAGACGAATGAACACTGAATACTTACAGGCGCTAGCTTTTTTTAGTTCAATGGCGACGGCAGGTACAGTGTTGCTGTCGAAGAATGACGAGCAGGACTTGTCCGCGTTTATGGAAACCAATAATGATCGACGTGATAGCTGACACTTGACCACAGCTGAGGTTATATTCTCTTACTCTCTCGCGCGCACGAACCTTCCAGTCATATACACTGCGTGGCGGTCTCATACATAAATTCTTTCATCTTGATTGAGTCGCAGAACTCCTATTTTGTTTAAAAAAAAAATACTATGTGACGGTAATAATCTCTCAAATACGCCCCCCCCCCCCAAAAAAATCTTAAAGACATTATGCCACCTATTAATCAAACAAGTGTTTCATTCTCAGTAGTCAGCAGCAGGGCTGGCTCACCTTCAATTTTGGTTCAGCAGTTCATTCTTAACAGGATCGGAGCAGATCCATCAAGATATATATCAAGAAAAAAATGTACAAGGATCGTTCTCATCTTCTAATAACAATAATAATATACTCTAACACTCCCTCTATTTGTTTATACTTATACAGTTATACCCCGTGTTCTCCTCCTATTGGCCATTGGGACTAGAACGCTAATTATTCTCGTCTTCTAACCTGGGCCCCTAGTAGTTCTGAACACGTCAACGACGTGCTGCATTCTGACTTTGTGCTAAGCTGGAGAAATTTCTGGGTTGCATGCTAATATATAATCAATTAAAAATTATTTCAATATTGATTCCCTGTAAAAAAAATATATACAGATGACCATTCGCTCCACTCTATTAAAAAAACTATGCATTTGGCTTAATTACTGGCGTTGATATGAATATTCCAGCTTTAAAGATACACTATCGAAGCGGCTGACCAATGAAGAAATTTCAGGGTCATGATTTCCCTGTTTCAAACTGTACCTAGCTAGCTTGCTCATGACATTCATAAGTCATGGACTCATGCATGCATATGTGGCACAACACTATTTTTTGTGTGCAGTAATCAGGCACGCTAAATATTTTCCATTCCATTCTTAAGAACTTCGTAGGTTCACGTTCTGACTGGAGCTGACAAGGCACACAATGCATGCCAATCCTGTCACGAGTGACGCAGCGCAAGAAGAATTTCGTGGCGTCACATAATGGAGCTGATGACAGTTTTTCTTAGCGAGCACTGCATCTTGGAATGTATCAGAGATATCATATAAGAATGTGTGAGCAAGGTCATGAATGACATTATTTTCCAAGATGTGGTCTTTGCATAATAAAAGATTGAGTTGGATGTTTCTGGCTCATCTGCATATAAACTAATAATCACACGATATAATATAAGCCTATTTTTTGTATTTATTAAATGGACGACATGACATTTGTCCTGATGATAATATACACTATATATCACTCTAGGGGCCAGGGTTTAGATGATTTGCACAAATCAAGTCGTTTTGGCTCTGTTAACACTCTTTTGGAAGCGTTTGCCCCCGGCTCTTGTTCCTTGTGCTTCATTAATTGCGATGCTCGCCACCCTTCGTTAATCGCGACGCCGCGGCCGCAGTTAGTGACTCAGTGCGTCGCTCGATCGCTTGTCTCCCCTTCCTGCTTCCTTGCCTTCTTCGCTCGCTCACGCTATGGAGTCCACGGAGATATTTCGTCGCCCATGGCTGGTGCCGCCGCCGCTGCAAGCGCTACCCGTACGATGGCTCTGTTGGCGTGCTGGTGTGGTGACGACCGTGAAGTAGTAGATGAAAAAGAAAGATGCCAAGACAGAGCACTAGAACACATCGGTAAAGTTGAGAGCAGAAATCATGCATCAGGCAAAATCACGAACGGTCGAGAAAAAAGAGAGGCAAAATCACGAACGGCAAAAACCGGACTGCACAGTGCCAGGCAGGCAAAAATTGGGCCAAACAGGGCTCGAACCTTGCTACTCCAGTCTCAGGCCACAACGCACTAATCAATCCATCTGCCAACGATTGTTGTAGTGGAAATACCCGTAGCCCTATTTAATAACGGCAAACGGGAAAAAATACATCATAATTAACCACTCATTGGTATGCTAAATGCTGTCTAAACGACTTTTCTTTACCGATATGGAGGGAGTATGTGCTTTGGACTCACACACGCCTCCAAATCCAAAACCAAAATTTCCAGGCTTGTGGTTCAGCCGCACCACATACGGCGGCCTCCACTGCAAAACAAACCCGCTATACGTTAAAACCTCGCTGTTATTTGCCGGTATCTTTCAGACGAGCAGCAGTGATGACGACCACAGCTGGGGGAATCTAAACAAAAATCCTCTCTCGCTCGCGCACGGCTGAATCACCGCCAGCGCACAAAAAAGGCAAGTTGCTAGTAAGAAATTACTAGAATTATGTTGCGATGCGATTCCAGTTCAGTTCAAGTCGTGTGTTGAATTTTTCTCGCCGCAAAGATAAGCACTAGTAGTAGTAGCACATTTGGCCGTAAGCGCCGTCGTGTACCTGCGGAGCTCCTGAATATTCTGAAACGAACGGGTCCTTTCAAACTTGCCAGGATTATGCTCCAACCCAATACAGAGCAGCTGCTGCGTGAAGCGTGATCGAGAGCAGTGGGAAAAAGGACGCGGTTAATTGAGTAGTAGAATTAGATTAATCACATAATTAGGCGGCATCATTAGGAGCAGTGATTAATTATTACTACACGCGGAGATTATTTATAACTAAAGGTAATTACGGCGCGAGGAGCTAATTAACTGCTGCTGCTGCTGCTGTGACTCGGTGAGACAGAGGGAGGGCGGGGAGCTTCGGCGGGAAGCTGCCTTCTCCCGCACGTCACTAGAGGCCCCTATAAAAAGGGACCCCCTTTCGCTTCTCCTAAACCCATCCCCTCCCACCATTCCCGATTCCACACCAAAGAAGAGAAGGGAAGGAAGGAAACCAAGAGCGAGCGAGGTCGATCGAGCTCACCGCTCCTGCAGCAGACAAGTAGTACTTGTTCACAAGTGACAAGTTGTTGGAGGAGCCATGGCGTCGGAGGTGTCGTCGGAGACCAACCAGAACCAGGGCGGCGAGGAGGAGACGCGGCTGGAGCTCCCGCCGGGCTTCCGCTTCCACCCCACCGACGAGGAGGTGGTGTCGCACTACCTCACCCACAAGGCGCTCAACAGCAGCTTCTCCTGCCTCGTCATCGCCGACGTCGATCTCAACAAGATCGAGCCGTGGGATCTACCCAGTAAGCACCATCACACAGCATCAGCTCCCTCGCTCTCTCCGAGCTCCGTGGCCGGGTTGTTCGTTCGAGTCCGTCGACCTCGGGTCGATCGATTTGGGATTTACGTATTTGGGAGCGAAATTAAATAGATAGAGCGCTGCTAACAACGGCGGCGGCCGGCCGTCGGTTCGTATGCGTATGCAGGCAAGGCGAAGATGGGCGAGAAGGAGTGGTACTTCTTCTGCCACAAGGACCGCAAGTACCCGACGGGGATGCGTACCAACCGCGCCACCGCCAGCGGGTACTGGAAGGCGACGGGCAAGGACAAGGAGATCTTCCGCGGCCACCGCGTGCTCGTCGGGATGAAGAAAACGCTCGTCTTCTACACGGGCCGCGCGCCGCACGGCGGCAAGACGCCCTGGGTGATGCACGAGTACCGCCTCGAAGGAAGCCTGCCGTCCAACCTCCGCCGCGGTGCCAAGGTGTGTAGTGTGTACGCACGCAAAAGATCCTCTCGTTTTTTTTTTTTTTTGTCTCGATGGATGATATCGCCTTCTAGCTAGCTCATCATGATCCAAATGATGAGTTGCCGCCCAGCCTCGTGCTCGTCGTGGCCGGGCGGCTGGCGGACCACGCGGCGGGCGGGCGGGCGGCCGCGCCCGCGTGCGCTCACATGTCAAGATCTCGTTTTTTTTTCCCCCTCTCTTCTCCTCCGCCCCTTTCTTTGCACCCTTCCCGGCTGTCCCTGGAGGTTGTTTTCAACGTGCTGTGTTGTCTTGTGTTTGCGTTGCGTGCAGGGCGAATGGGCTGTCTGTAAGGTGTTCAACAAAGACTTGGCGGCCAAGGCTGGGCAAATGGCGCCGCTGCACGCCGTCGGCGGCGGCATGGAGCGCAGCGACTCGCTGGCCTTCCTCGACGACCTGGTGTTCGACAACGCCGACCTGCCGCCGCTCATCGACTCGCCGTACGCCGAAGCCGGCCTCATCGTCGACTTCAACAAGGTCGCCGGCGGCGGGGCTTCCAGCTCCTCGTTCGCCGCGGCGGGCACGAGCGACAGCGGCGGGTACCAAGTCGTCAAGGCAGAGCCGCAGCCGCAGCTGCCGGCGGCGAGCAACAACCCCGTGGGCGGCGGGTCGTACTCGTACTCGTACCAGCAGCAGGCCGGGGAGCCGCAGCAGACCATACGGAGGCACTGCAAGGCGGAAGCGCCGGCGACGCTGCTGACGAGCCCGTCCCGCGGCGGTGAGGCGGGCGCCGACATGTTCCATGTGGACGACCTCCTCCAGCTGGACGGCTTCACGGACTACTCCAACATGTGGAAGTTCTAGTTCTAGCTAGGCTCCGATCCGCCCGCCGGCCGGAGTAGTACTAGTACTTGTTTGATTTATTTGGTTCGATCGGTTGACGCCGCCGCGGCTGCCGGATCGATTAGTTGGTTGATTTTATTAACTTATTACAGTTGTTGAGGTTTGAGTCGGAGTGCATCATCAGCCGGCCTGCGACATGGATGCAGTCATGGTCGTCGTCGTCGTCGTCATCATAGGGGAATGGAGGAATGGAAGGCCGGTCGCGCCGATTTGGCATGGACGAGGTCTGATCAAGATGTCCAGACCTCGCCGGCGGCGGCCTCTCGTATGTAGCTCCAGGTTGGTGGTGATTGGTTGGCTAATCTTCATTAGCTAGCTAGGTAGCTAGATATATATGTAGCCTATGTCCTGTTCGCTTGAACTTATCAGCTGGTTTATCAGCTAGAATCTACAGTATTTTTCTCTCACAACGAATCAGCTTCAGCCGGCCAGCAGTGTGCTCGTAACCGCGTCTAGTGTTTGGTCGATAGAAGCATGTGTACGTAGTCGCCATCCATCAGCTGATTAGCTAGCAGTATAGGAGTCGTTGAGTGATGAGCAGAAATGAAGCATGTTGTTGATTGATTGATTATCATTACTGTCTGATTGTGTGCTGAGGTGGCCGATCGACGGAGCGAGCTGCCTAATCATATCGCTGTAATTAACCCCTCTTTGTAAATGTACTCCTTCAATCAATGTAATGAATTCAGTTCCCCTTCTTCTCTGGAGTGACACGATGTGAATTGTATACGAACGCGGTGATAATATACTAGTACTACCGAGTACGTACGTACCTAGTTACTTTTGGACTAATGAGACCCCCATCATTTGCACTGCAGTGTCATTGGGCAATGCAAGCTGATGGATCGGATCCATCCCGTGCGTGCGCGTGGCGTGATTAGACGTCGTCGTAGACGGGAGCTGTTGATCGATCTGACGAGTGATCACTACTACTAGTACCCATCAGGTGACGAGATGATGCATGAACATGATGTGTACACGGTCCCCCTTCCGAAATCGGCCAACAGGCCTGGGGCCTCGTCAGTTGTCGCGCAGGAACAAACTTCCACAGGCATCTTGCAGCGGCAGCATCAGTGGCCGGTCTCTGCTGTGCTAGAGCAAGGGAGCGGAGGCGTACGCCGTCGTTGGCGCGGTCGCACGGAGGGCCTGTGATTTTGCTTGGCCACTTGGCCCCGATGGAAATTGGAAAGTGGAATCGATGGATGGATCCATGGCCCGCTTGCTTTCCGTCGGACGCAACGATGCTTGGTGCAGCGAAACCCGGTGGGGACTGGGGATGCGCCACCCCCACCCCAGCCGGCGGCGCGAAAACTGCCCGATCGCACGCACGCACCGGGCACGGCGCCCCGGTGTGAAAACCTGGACGTTTTCCTCCGCCTGCCTGCCCGTCAACGGTCGCTGTCGCCACGTGGTGGGTGACGTCACAGCTTTAGGGGAAGGTGGAGGTGGCTGGCTCTGGGCCTCTGGCGACCTTGACCTGCGCGTGGGGCGCCGGGCGCGCAACGACCTGGCTAGCTGGGCCTGCCTCTCCGGCTGTGTCTGCCCCCGGCGACAGCTACTGCCGGGGCCAGATCTTGCTCCCAGAGTCCCATCCTACGACAGACATGATTGCCAGCCCTGCCTGCTCTCCTCGGAATCGGATCGTCGTCACGGGTTCACAGTGCACATGCAGTCTGTTTGTGCAATACTCCTGTGCACAGTAATAATAATAATAATAATAATAATAATAATAATAATAATAATAAGAAGGAAAAACAACCCTCTCGGCGTTGCGGCTGGGTCCAAATGTCAGCGAGAGAACGCGCCCTGATCTGTATCCAGGGGGGGGGACGCATTAATTGCGTTGATTAAGGAGACATTCTCGGTATTATGAGGTATATATTTATATTTATAACAAATTATAATAATGTATGCAAAATTGTATTTGTATGAACAAATAACCAGGGCAATCAACGAGCCTATGCATGTGGCCCTCCTGTGCTTGGGGTTTTCTCGAGCCGAATACATTGCTGGGCCCCACTCGCTGATCCTAGGATGCATGTGACCGATGACGAGCCGCTAGCGGTTGTGAATTCAGGCTTTCAGAGCGATGGCCGGATATACATACATACTAGGAGTAGTAACATACGTACGGTCGCCACTTGCATATATGTAGCCTGATACGTACATACATCAGTAAATGTGCATGCGTGCGTGTCGTTGCCTTCGGAACCAGGACAGTTTATGATTGGGGAGGATAGATAGATAGTCCGGGGGACCCTCCTCTTCCCTCATCTGCACCAGAACGAAACAAACCAATTCAGTATGCAATGCGACTAGAGTGGCAAGAGGACGGCGAGAGAGTTGGGTTCATTTCCTTCCGCCTACTACAAGATGGAGGCCGTTGCTGATTGCACACACGATTATAGCAGGTCCTTTGGTAAATTAACGAGTTTCTTTGTCCTTGCACGCTTAGTTTCGTTTTTCGCCTTTGTACACGTTCCATAATTAGGCATTTACAAGATTATATTTCGAATATAAATAATGACAGAAATAAAATATGTAAGACGTCGTGGCAAGTGGAGGAGCGACGTTGACGACGATGTGTGAGGACTTGTCGAAGTAGTACCACAACACCACATGTCACGGTCTGAAGGTCACCTATGGCGAAGAATGGGAGCAAGTCGCGTGAAGCCCTTATCAAGGGCTTGTCATTCGCCCTCTTCCAGCGCAGGATCACGAGCGAGAACCGAGAAGTTCTGAAGACCTACTCTCCTAATTATCGATGCATGTCGGCCGAAACATGCTCTCCCATATTACCGATGCACGCCGGTGACAGGATGTAATAGACTATGGTGACAGCATAATATTGAGGAAAACCTAATAATTAACTAACTTATGGATTCACAATCCTAGGGGCTCCCCATATATAGTAGTTATGGTTCACCTTTTCCAGGAGGGCTTATATAGCATGTAAACCTTTACCTCCACATCAATTAGCAATACGATACTAATCCACGACGTTGCGCCTTCCATCTTAACTATAAGGGCTTAAACATTAAACCCCATTATGGAACGGTAATAATTGATGTTGCACCTTCCACCTTAACTACGGGCTTAAATATGAAACCGAGAACACAGGTAATCGACCTTTGAGATTTATTAGAATTTCTATATCTGTACTTACTTAGAGAAATATATACTATATATAACAGTACTTCCTTTGTCTTCGTTTCCCGCCATCTCAGAATATATTTGATGTTCTAGGATTTTAGAAAACCTAAAAACTTCCGTTTGGATCCTTTTATTTGGAGGAATTGAATTCTACTTAATAAATGAGTCTATTTGGCTTGGAATTTGATATTCCACCACTTTTCAAAGTTTACATATAAGTCTATCTCAAATTCATAGGGTGGGAGATGAAAATTGATTCTATAGATCACATTTTTATGTTTCTACTTTGTAACTTATAACACGTTCTTCAACTTGCTCCCTTACGGTAAAAATGCAACACATAAGTATCTATCCCGTATAGCCGATAATAATATACAAATATAATCCATATACAACCATGTTAGCTTAATTAATATGTGTCTAAATTATAATTATTAAAATGAATTCAATTTCAAGATCCAAACAAGACCTTAAATGTTTTAGACGTGGGACGTGCCCGTAAATTTCTTATCCACTTCCCTCATTCCTTAATTTCCATCGTTCCCGCGTCTTTCACCTTTTCCTCTTTAATATAAACACGTACTATTCCTTTAATTAGCACAGAATAATTTAAAAGGTACATGGATAATTAAGACGCAGCACTAGTCTGGTATAAATAAACAACTTAAAACATAAGTATTTTGATGAGGTGGGGTAGTACTAAGGGTCTGTTTACTTCGTTTCCACGGTTGGCCGCACCCAGGCTTTGGCGGCACCCAAAGTGTGGCGCTGGTTTTCAACGCCATACTTTTGGCGAGAAACGGCTTTGGAAATGAACTAGCATGCGGTTGCAAGGCTTGCGGGGTGCCGCAAGCAAGGATGAAAACGGTCACAAACGGTCGGAAAACGTCTCAATCGTTTTCTACTTCTACATTTAAAATACAAAAACGAAAATGAAAGCGGTAAAGCCGGACATGAAAACGAACACGAACTTACGGAATATCAAAAATTTCGAAAACGAACTAATTCAAGCGGAATTATGTCGAACACGGTCGGTATACGAAAAATCAATACGGATTATTAACCCATAGGACCAAGTGCATAACAATTAACAAGTACATAATAATTAACAAGTCCTACAACTTTCTTAAAAAGTATCTCCATTCGACACGATGTAAGGAAGATATAATTTTTTTAAGGCAACAAGCGCTTGTACACGATTAATATATCGCTGACTTTGTTTAATTTTTTTAAACATCTTCAAGACATCAAATGAAAAAACTAAGAACTAGAAAGTTATAGATCTCGTCGAGAGCTACAATTTTCATATAAAAATCATCTTCATCCGAGATCGTATGAAAAAGATATAATTTTTCTAAGGTTAGACTTGTAATAGGCCAAATTTGGTTTAAACCGAATTTCGAAACCAAATTTCGAATTCGGGATATTCCGAATTAAAAGTAGAAAAGTAGAAAACGGTCGAAAAATGTCTAAACCGTTTTTGTTTCGATTTTGAATTTGGTGTTCTGAATTTCGAACCGATTTCGAATTTGTCCGAATTTGTCCGAAAATACGAATTCGATCGGATTAAATGTAGAAAACGATGTGGTTCGGTACGGGATATTTCCGTACCGTTTTCATCCTTAGCCGCAAAGTGCGGAAGCGCACCAAACAAGCGCCAAAAGGCGCGACGCGGGCGGTGTGGCGCGGTGAGGAAGCGAACCAAACGCGCCCTAATATGATATCATTTGGGATGAAGAAAGATCATAAATCGTGGGTAACTAAACATGCACCATCTGGACCGTGCATATTCAGTCCATTCAGACATCACCCCCCACCTTCCGTGTGTCTTCTTCCTGTGCCTGACAGTATGCTGATCAGATCTCAATCTCTGTTCGCTTGAGTTTATTCAGAACTATTTTTCATAGTGTTTTTCTCTCACGACATTTTAGCATAAGCATCAGTATAAGCCAAATTTCAGCGTCAGCGAATAGGGTAATCAGCTTGTTCGCTTGTTGGTTTCCGCTAGCCCAAACCAGCCAGCCAACAGTATTTTCCTCTCAAAAAAATCAGCACCAGCCAGCCCAAACCAGCACCAGCCCCAACCAGCGAACAGACTGAGTATAAGAAGATATGCCACGCAAGCACGGAGCTGGGCCCCACTGTCTCTTGTCTCCTTGTCCCAACTCAATGCATGCATGATTGGCACGGAGACAGATGGGTACCCCCCCTGGATATGTCGTGTGCCATCATTAACGTACGTCGCGGGGACAAAACGAAGACAGTGCCCTACATATATCTTCATACATGGAAATATGCAATGCATCTTGGCATTATATTGGCATGGCTCCTGACGGCTCTGTTTGCTGCATGCATGCTGGCTTCAATTCAATAGTGATATATTTACAAGACTCGCTAACGACGCAGACCCTGAAAACAACCTTTGAAAACACACACACATGCCAGCTTCGATGCACCTACGGTGGATTGCGAGGTGAGACAATCTCAAGACTTTCAGTACTCCTGTAGTACGTACGTACCCTGTTTTTCAACCTCTGAATATAATGCGGCCCAGTTCCTGGCCGCGTGTACTGTGAACTGTTACGTAGTGCAGTGAATAATGCCATTAAGCTACTGCTACGGGTTGCATGCTAATTAACCGAACGTCACGTGGAAGGTAGATCGAGTGAGACTAGACGAAAACAGCGAGGAGTTGGTGTCTTGAAGCAGAGGATTCCTGGATTCCAGCGGTGCCACAAGCACACTGTCCAGCTACTCCATGCATTCGCATCTCCGATCTATCTCACCCTTTAAATTCATTTTTCTCTGCCTTTCAATTTACCTAGTACTTGGCAGCACGACATTATATTATTATTAGGACAGGTAATGCGCCTGAAGCCTGCTCGATCTCCCAGAAGTACTTTTCTGCATGCTGCCAGTGCCAGCATATGTAACCACCACTTGAGTGTTTGTTAGTACAGATGCTGAAGAGTGAAGAGTAGGGTCTACTACCGCTCCCCGCAGGCAACTGGAATTCAAGCAGTATACGTACAGTGAAGTGCAGGCCGGCAAACAGTTGAAGGCACTCCTCACCTGAACCGTACTACTGCTGGTCCTTTTGCATTGCATTACATTGCTGGGTAAGAAAATCCAGCCACCCCTTGGACGTGTCTTCCCGGCAGAGGCCAGCAAGCAGCTGTCCAATGATCCTGGTGACGTACGGAATATACCGTATGGACCGGCAGCGCCCGCAGCACCGAACCTGTTCGTTTGTTTGAGTCCACACACACACGCGAAAGCCACGTAGACAGGGAGGCCTACGGGGGCACGGGATTGGCAAATGCAAATGCAATGCAACAAGTTGAGGCCTGGACGCATCCTTGGTTGTCGAGCGAGCGGACTAGTTTATTGCAGCAGCTAGGCCCCACTTGCGTCCACGTCACCCGGCGCCGCGTGGGCTGCGGGGCCCATGCGTCTCGTCCATCCATCGCCTGTTGGCCGCGCGCGCTGGTCTTTGGGTTCGTGAAAAAAAAAGAGTTTCTCTCGCGATCGTGACTTGCCGCAGATGATTAGATGCCACGTCCGGCGTCACTGTATCTGCAGGAAAAGACAAGGGAATGAATGTATAGCAGTAACCAAGTATGATGCTACGGCCTACGGATAGAGATGTGTACGTACATCTACTCCTTTCTAGTATGCCTATGTGGAGCCCTGTCATTCCAATACATATATTCATTGGAATTGGATGGTAGATTTCATTTTCAGTGCTCCTGGCACGAGTCAGAGAGAGCCAAAGAAAATTCACTGACTTTTATATTTTTTGAATGTTAAAATTCACTGACTTCATGCATGTTCCCAGCGCGCCCTACTCGCTGCAGCCAGATTTACGTGACTTTTCGGACACCAAGTTTGGATTAGCATGCAGGTAGCTTTAGGTTATATTTGGTTTAGTTGTGAACAGTAAAAAACTTATGAGCTAATATTTATAAGACATAACTAGTATTGAAACTAATTTTATAATAGACTTATTTGGAGATACACGTGTTGCTAATGTTTCTATAAACCTAGTGTCGGTGTTTCGTAAACCAGACTAGTAAATTTATACGATTGTCGCGTTGCCATAGGAAGACGATGTTAGCATCCAATAGACACGAAGATTTATTCTGGTTCAGGCCGGAACCCTACATCCAGTCTCAGAGAAGATCGAGTGCGCGTTCCTCGCTTGAATGCTTTGAAGTTCTTACAATGAGGGGGGTGCACGGATGGTGAAAGAGGTGGTAGAACCTATGCTAGACGAGAAACAGCCCGAAGAGAAGTTTCAGGAGCCCTACTGCTATGGATGGAATGGTAGAGGATGAAGAATGTGAAAATGTCCCGAGATGGGAGCCCTGACTGCCCTTATATAGAGTTCGGGACCAAGGCTTAATATAAAGAGGAGGTTCCCCCGACCGAAGGGCCATGAGCATGAAGGAGGTCCTAACTAACTTGGCTTGCAAGCTATGCCATCTTCTGGTGTCCGTCCGGGAATGGCCATCATCATGGTCTTGTGGCCACATTGCGGCAGAGCGAGACTGGTGCTACTGTGCCGACCGTGGCGGGCACTGTAGGCACATCGGTGGTTCGTCAGCCGTCCTGTGCAACACGGTGTCCGTCATGGTCTTCGTCGCCACTCCCAGGTTCCCTGGGGTGTCGTACCCGTAGCCACCCCGGGTCGTCATTCGTCTGGTCGTCTCTTGGGGCTGAGGGCCACGACCCCGATCATTGGGGTCGGGGCACTCCGCTAGCCAGGGTGGTCTCTAGGTCGAGACCTTGTCATGGATCCCATCTCGTAGGGGGTGAGATCGTGCGCGCGTCCTGTCGGTCCGTATTCGAATGGTGGGTTTCGTACTCGCTGCCACCGCTTGTGCGGTGTTGCCTCGTTGGTGCGGCGTGGCACAGGGATGACGTCTGACCGGACCGTGGTGTCTGTTGTCCCCTCGGTCCTTATGAGGTCAGTGCAATGTGCCTGCTCTTGTCAGAGCAAGCGTACTGAGCCACGCTCGATCTCTTCCCATCCTGCCTAGGGGTCATGACGGGGGAGAGATCGAGCGTCTTCCGTGTGGTTAAGGCAGGAGAAAGGGTCGTGGCCGACCCTGGCCTAGGCGTTGGCTTGGCGTGCTCGTCCTAGCTGGGCCTCGGTCGTTCGGTCCATTGTTGACCTGACGAGTTGCGGGCCGCGTGGCCTGCCAGCTAATCGGCGCCTTGAGACACCCCGAGGTCATAACGACGACACGTAGTCAAACCTAATAAAGTTTGACTAGAACACCTCTCATAGCGATCAATAGGGACATAGCGAGTATGTGTAGTGAAAAAGTTATAATAAATATGAAACCTACCTCCTAACCTCTATCTTCATTGACACAACTATGAAACATGTCTTTATTTTTACCAATTTCAAAAAGCAGAAAGCTTAAAATTGAAATCAGGGTCTACTGTGGTATGAAGATTGTAAAATGCGCTTTAGGTTCCTCCTGCTTGGTTAGCGATATGTTTTTGGCAGCAGAAACACTTTCTAGCAGGTTAACCAAACATAACCTTAGTTTGTCACTTTTTCTATACTTCAGACGCATGATTTTTATTATTTTCAAGTAGTTAACATGTAGCCTCTTGTACGTTATCTTTTTAATTGTACTTGTTTAATGTGTACGATTGTTGTCCAAAGAATTTAGGCACTTGAAATATGGCAACTCTTTTAGTTTGTTGTTTAAAACCATCATCATTCACATCACCAAACAATGACTCATTTTCAGCAGGTGAATTACCTTATAAAAACCATACAAGTACAATACATGTTGCAAGTAGTACCTAACATGCATGTCCTTGGCACTCCTGATCTTGAAGAAGACACCTCATCATAAGATATTTTTGCAATGAATGCTAAGCAAAAAGTGCAAGACATTGGAGAAGTGCAAAGCATCGACCAAGATATTTACAAACTTAGACTCAACCACCCGAAACACATGCATGCTTGGCTTGCATGAAACATCTAGCTACCATAGAGCATGCTTCACATGGCTTATTTCCAATCCCATATAAAGTAGGAGTACTCCAGTTGATGACCCATAAGTAGTAGGAGTAGTAGCCATGCATGCATGCCTCCCTTATCTGGCAGGAAATCAGGGCCACCCATTGCATCACACACTAACTAAACTAAACGTGCCCTACAACATTAGGGAATTGATGAAGCTTGCCAGGGACCAGCACCAAATTTAGTGTACTTTAGACCGTCTCCAACAGCCTATGCATAAGGCCACCCAAACCCAAAATGCATGGTGCATAGTAAAAAAACCCTCCAACAGAGTAGGCAATTAGAGTACCCATTTTGCGTGGGAGGAGAGAGGGAAGGCAAATAAGCGTCCTCTCGACGCACGACCCAAATCTCTGGCGCGGAGGGCACGGCCGCGGGGCGCAGCGACGAGGAGAAGACGGGCGGGCCGGGTGGCGTGCTGAGGTGCGCCGGCGCGTGGCCGAACCCCGAGCCAGGGCTGGGCGTGCCCTGCGCGGCGGCGAGGCCGGGCGATAAGACGCGCGACGGCGGAGTGAACCGGAGCTCTCCCAAACAGCGCAAATCCTCGACGGCAATACTAGGAGCGGCGCCTCCTCCCTCACCGGCGGCCGTGGCTGCTTCTCTCCCACGGCGGCGGCGACTCCTCCTTCGAGCCGGCGGCAACTCCTCATCGCCGTCCTCTGGCGGCATGAGTGCTGACTACCTCTACGCCGTCGACGACGCCATCGCGGTGTCCGGCCACTCCGCCCGCGCCGCCGCCGCCGTGCATGCCGCATGTGAATTCTTCACCATGCGCCACACCATCGAGGAGTTCAGCCACGCCATCCACGGCGAGGCGTCGCAGAAGCCCGTCCACGACGGGTAGATCCACCCCATGACCCGCTACGTCCTCAACTACTACGGCCTCCTCGCCGACTGCCGTGGCACCCTGGACGTGGTCCTCGGCGACGCTGGCCTCGACGCACGGATGCGGTCCGGCGTCGGCGCGGCTTGACCCACGCGCCTCGTTCAGATGGCGGCGCCGACGGAAGAACAACGGCCTCGCGTGGATCCGTCGGTAGGAGGTGGCGAGTTTTGGGTTGGCTGTTGGAGAAGATAAGATTTGGGTGCGTGACTTTTTTTTGCTGTACGTGACCCAAACTATGGAATGGGTCTTGTGCTTGGGTATGTGCTGTTGGAGACAGTCTTAGAGTGTACCCAAAGTCTGTGTACAGTATTTATGCTTCGCCCTAAGTACACAATGCCTATAAACGGCTTGCCGTGTGTACTGTGTACCTGTACGTGTGGCCGCCCGTTTAGGGGCCTTTTTCCGCTAGCACCAAGTTGATCAGGGGTTGGTACATCACTAACCTACCGCGTCTCATATTTTTCTCCTGTGTTTGGTGCGTGTGTGCATTTATCATTGTCTCGGTGAGCGAGAGTGATTAGATGAAGGAAACGAAACCTAGACTAGTGTTATTTTTGTCCATGCATGGTTGATCTCTGAATAACCATATGTCATGCGATCGAGTCGTCAATGTCGATATGGATTCAAGGACGGCTAGTTTCGGTTGTCATGTCCCAGTCGGAATGGCGCGCAAGAAGAATAAGAAGAAGAAGAAGATGGAGAAAGCAACCCGTTGATGGGCCGTCCGTCTAAGATATAGGGTCCAAGGCTTCTGAAAACTACCTCTCCCTACTCTTGTGTGCGACCACGAAAAACCATGTCATGCGTGTAAGAAGTTTTTGTTTTCTAGTAGAACTAGTACAACTGATGGTCTGATGTAATAAGAGTTTCGAAGGTGTTAATAAGCTAGGCAGCTTGTGCTGTAAGTTGGAGCCACAGTAGCCACGAACAAGACAGTACTGATCGATCTCCATATATACTTGTAAGCCGTACTTTTTCAGCCAACGAATAGTATATTTCTCTCACAACAAATCAGTCAATGGTACTTTCAGTCATGACTTATCAGCCAACGGTACAAATCAGCCAACTGCTCTAATGAATATATACGACCCGTTCCAGAGAGCACTATTAGGATATGCCAATCATGCATATAATAATCATCAGCTAGCACTGATGATTTCAGTAGTAACCTGTTTATGATTACAAGCATACCAAGCTTTCTTTTCCAGCTGATGTGAACTGCTGCTAGCTAGCTAGCTAGCAGTCATATATCTCCTCGATCGGGGATAAAATAAAGCCAAGGTCAAGGAATCTTTTGATTTCTCATCATCATCCATGATCCATCCAAAGAGTGTGGGAGATGTGGTCGACTCTGCTGCTGGCGTGCCACGTGTGACGTTGAGTGTGCCACCGGGGCACTCGTGATGGCGCCCTCTCCTTCTCCTAGCTAGCCCTTGCACGCCTTGCTTGGCTCGTTGGCGAACGAGTGGCGCGCGCAGGTGCAGGTGCAGCGGTGTCTATATGCAAATCCTTTCGAGAGTTTTAGAAGCAACAAGCAAGGGTTTTGGGGGTTTTTTAGCAGCAGCCGTTAGCGAGGAAAACATGCGCGGATTGGGCATGATGGAATATGGATGCAGCAATAGTTTATATGCACAACACGAGTGTGTGTGTGTGTACATGTGTGTGTGTGGCGTGATAGATCCCTTTCGCTGATGCAGTGTTGTGGCGGGAAACATGCAATAGGATTAGGATTAGGATATGCGCTGGCTGGTGACTGATGAGTGAATAGTGATCCACATATTCCTGTCATATGCGAGTGCGAGATCGAGAGAGGTGGTCAGCGAAGGCACTCAAGAACTGCAAAGTTGGCGAGAGCTATAGCAGACTGGACCCAGACTGGAAGCTTGCAGAAATGGACAGCAGCAACCTTTGCTGGGCCTCAGTTCCCATTGGGCTGGCCGAAAGCATACGCATATATATGTTGAGGAATATCCTGGTGAAAACACTGTAGTAAAACAAGTGGATCAGAGGCCGGCCGGAGAGACTTGTCTAGCTGTACTATAAAAGAAGAAGCAACAGAATGACAGATGGATTACCGGCGAGAGGTGGTGACATGCACGTACGCACAGGCACATTTTTGAACGCAATCACACGAAAACATGGGATAGAATGATAGATGCAAATTACAATAACAAAGGTGGTGTGGACATGAGTGAAGGAAGCGTGTATGTATGCATATGCATATATATGCAAAGCAGGTCAGCAATGGCGCTAGCTAGCTGGAGATAAACAACAAAGCACACAAGTTGAAGAGAAAGAAAGCAGCGTAGGAGGAGGAGGAGTTTAATTTGTGCATGTGCAGGTGTCATGATGATGAGACCCGATGACATGACCACACACACCGGCAGAAGTGACAAGGGGAAGCTTTTGTTTGGCCGGGCGGGCTATCGGATCGGATACCATCTGATCGCTCTCTCAGGTGACAGGCAGTCGTAAGCGGCGGCTGGTGGTAGTGCGCGGTACTGTAATACTATAGTGGCGGAGCGGAGGGATGGCGTCCTGATCCGGACATGCGGCCAGCCCGGCGGGGGATTTGCGAGTCAAAAGCGCAATCGATGGATGGATCATGGATCGCAGGTGTGTGGTGTGGCCAACGCCAACCGCCCAACCACAACCAGTATTCGCGGAACAGGAGAGTGCTACTAGCTAGCTAGATAGCTAGGGGATCAAGTGAGCGTAAAGTGAGGTTCCATCAGCAGAGGGCTCATTTGCTGAGATCACCGGACACCAGCCCATAGCCCATTGCTGCCTAGCTTAGCTTGTCCAAGGATGGATTAGGTCAAAAGGTGCAGCAGATGAGAAGGGATTCTGATAGACTTGGGAGTTGGAGGCCCATGGCATTGTTGCCTTTGCCTGCACTGGTAGCAGCTAGGAGAATACCCCACACCGCGCGCATATTGTGCGCATGGCCACTCACGCAAGCATGTCAGCGTGTGCGTGTGGGCGCCAATCTTGCACGGTTACACCAGCTGCTAGTGCTAGGATTTGCCGCTCGCATTTGCCTGCATGCTCGGTTCCCCGACCAGACCCTTGGAGTTTTAACACAAGAAGATGGTGAGGTGCTGAGGTTGCTACCTACGACGAGAAGCTCGGAGTACCATGTACGTCTTGTGAATTGTGAATTGTGAGTTGTGATGCACCGCACCGTACGTACAGAGATGCAATGCAAGAAGCGAGATGGGGTGGATCAGTTCGGCGGAGCTTTAACTCCAAGCCCAACAAACAACTCCTCTAATAACTGAAACGAAAACAGAGCAACTTACGTGGGCTCCTACCTAATGTCCATGGGCTGGCACAAACCCAGCAGACTTTAGGCCCAAATGACCCGTTGCTTCCAGCGCCTTCCTTTGTCACGCAAAAAAAAAAAGATGGGCAGGCCCATGCGAATCAGAAAAAGGAAAATGCTCGACGCGCCACGGCCCACGCTCTCTGGCGCCTGGCGCCGCGCTCATCCGGCCCGCCGTTGCAGATAGGCAAGAAGACACGGCCAAGGTCGAGGACCACGGCCCACGGCGGAGTCTCCGGCCGGCGCCGCGGCATTGGGCCGAAACGCACGAACGCTAGACCATCTGATGCAGAAAAAAGTCTAGGTAACCGTCTGATTCTTGTTCCTGTGTCTACTTTACCCTCCTAAACTATAAAATCATGTATTGAGCACCCTAAACTTCACTAAACCGGGTATTTAACCCCTCCTAGTGGTTTTGCCTAGTGGTTTTGTCGATGTGGCGGTCCAGGCTTGCTCTAACGAGTGACGGGTACCACCAGTGGTTCCACGCCGCTGGCAGCGGCAAGGCCGCGTGGCTCATATAGGAGTTCATCACCGACCGGAAGGACGCCACGAGGACGACGTCAAGGTGCTCTGCAGGCTGCACCTCCGGCTGAGGGCGGCGGCGGCGGCGAACGGCGACGAGCGCCAACAACTCGAAGGCAGCGGGGGCCCGGGCAACAAGAGGCAGCGGCAGCGCGTGGTGCATCAGGTGGAACTCGACTTCGACGTGGTTTACTTGACGCCGGCGCCCGACGTCGGGTGCTCAACCTCCTATGTCACCATGTAGTCGTCGTCCCAGGCTGCTGCTGCACCGGCGCCTACGGACATCAGCTTTCAGTTAGCTTTGTTAGCCTGCTTACTTTCAGTCTGTTTTCAGTCTTTGGTTCTGTTCAGAGCTGGGCAAGCCATGTTGGCGTGTAGGACTAGTGGAGTAGTGCACGTCGTATTCACTAGACGTGGGATGCCATGACCTGTAGTTGTGAATGTGGCAAGTTTAGGTGTCTTTATATTCTAAGCAACATAACAGAAAACGCTGCCAATTGTGACAGCACCAAAACCTCTATGTCCACCGTGTCACTGTGTTGAGATGTTCTTGAGCGCGTCTTGAGTTCACCGGCGACAGTGGTCGCTGGTCATCTCCAACAGCCACCATTTCGTCCCAGGCTGCAGCTGCGCCGGTGACTGAGCTGACCGCCGGCGCTGCCCCTTGTGCTCACGCTCGTGCTCTCTGTCGGCGCGCCCACCACTATATAAAAAAAACACATAACAGATGCGCGTTCAGGCACATCACATGCCATAACGTGTTTATAATAAGGCTTATTACAAACGCGCAAAAAACGCATCTATAATAAGCACATATTACAGACGTGGGTTATCAATACACGACTGTGACAAAAACGATCAAACGTCTACGACAAGCTCTTAACAGAGACTGATGAGTATCTACATGCGTTTGCAGTAAGCTCTTACTGCAGACGCGTGTTGTCAACACGTGTCCGCGACAAGATTAAGATGCGTCTGTGTGAAGAACCATATATTAGACGCGTGTCTGTATACGCGCCTGTAGTAAGAATCCTACTACATACGACATTTGTAAACGCGTCTGTTTAAAGAAACATAGTGCTGATGCGTGTGCAATAAAAGCGTCTGTAGTAATCATTCTACTGCAGACGATATTTATAAACGCGTCTGTGTGAAGAAACATAATGCCGACGTGTGTACAATACATGTGTGTAGTAAGAATCCTACTACAGACGATGTTTGTAAACGTGCCTGTGTGAAGAAACATAGTGCCGGCACGTGTACAATACACACGTCTGTAGTAAGAATCCTACTACACACAATGTTTGTAAACACGTCTGTAGTAAGTAGCATACTACAGACTCGTATTATCTACACGCGTCTATAATATTTTTCTTACTATAGATAGGTCTAGACTACATACGCGTCTGTAGTAAGAAAAATGTTACAGACGCGTCTGTAGCCTAGACGTAGCCCATAGCATAGCCCAAATAGCATAGATATACACAGATCATAGATATGTATACACAGATCTCACAGAAATGACATTTATATATACAAGATCTCAGTTGTTCATTTCAAAACTTAATTTCTTCAAAGTACACACATATCACACACAGTTCACAGATCGATTGTTCATCACCAGGTTATTCTTACATGTTTATATCTCACAGCTCCAATTGTATCTCACAAGCTTCAAACATAGTTCACAAATCAAATGAACATATATACCAGTCTCTTCATCATGGTTTTGTATGTGAACAATAAAACTCGCCTATTTCGTCGAGGATCTGCGACACAATAAATGAGGCAAGCTTCTCTCTAATGTCCGCAAAGTTGATTGGAGTGGACTGCACTTTAAAATCCTAAGACAAAGAAAGGTAGTCATAAGATGAAGTTGCACATGTGTATAGCCATCATCCATAAAATGAAGCTGCACAACAAGAGATGACAATATATATATATATATATAGATAGATGACAATAAATATATATATATATATAATAGTAGCAGTGTCAAAAATTACAAGTAAATATATATAAGCCAGCCATAGTCTACAAAAGGGTCATAACAGCAGATCACAGCAGCAGATTCATCTTATTCTAGATCACAGCAGCAATTTCAAAAATTGACAGCATCAGTATATATGACAACAAGAAGGGGATCAAGGCATTTCAAGTAGATCACAAAGAATTGAGTAGTAGTAATAAATATATATATTTGCAGCTTGTACCGAGGATCGGTCCGATTGGCTCGTGTCATCGCCAAACATCAAGTGGTGGTCCACAAAGAACCCACACATGTGGTCCAGACCTTCTTCACCGGCATCGCGAACATAGGAAACACATGGTTTATATGCACCGCCTTGTGCTCACGCTGCGTTTCTCTCGTCGTTGCGCCCACCACTATATAAAAAACACATAACGGATGCGCGTTCGTGCACATCACATGCCATAACGCGTGCTTATAATAAGGCTTATTACAGACGCCGCGAAAAAACACGCCTATAATAAGCACATACTACGACGTGTGTTATCAATACGCCGATCGTGACAAAAAATGATCACACGCCTCACGATAGGCCCCTTAACGGAGACCGGTGAGTATCTACACGCGCGTCGCGATAAGCTCTTCCCGGAGACGCGTGTTGTCAACACGTGTCCGCGATAAGATTAATACGCCCGTGTGAAGAACCATATATCGACGCTGCGTACATTATACGCGTCAGTAGTAAGAATCCTACCACATACGATATTTGTAAACGCGTGCGTATGAAGAAACATAATGCCAACGCGCAGTACAATACACGTGTCGTAGTAATAATCCTACTACAGACGATGTTTGTAAATGCGTCTGTGTGAAAAAACATAATGCCGACGCGTGTACAATACACGCGTGTATAGTAAGAATCATACTACAGACGATGTTTGTAAACGTGCCTGTGTGAAGAAACATAGTACCGACGCGTATACAATACACGCGTCTATAGTAAGAATCCTATACTACACACGATGTTTGTACTTACTAGAAACTCGTATTATCTACACGCGTCTGTAATATTTTTCTTACCATAGATGGGTCTACGCTAGCCCACAGCAGAGCCCAAATAGCACAGATATACACAGATCACAGATATATATACACAGATCTTACATAAATGACACACACACACACACATATATATAAGATCACAGTTGTTCATCTCAAAACATAATTTGTTGAAAGTACACATATATCACACACAGTTCACAGATCAAATGAACATATATATCAGGCACTTCATCATGGTTTTGTATGTAAACAATGATACTCGCATGTTTCGTAGTGGATCTATGACACAATAAACGAGGCGAGCTTCTCTCTAATTTTTGCAAAGTTGATTGGAGTGGACTGCACTTTAAAATCATAAGACAAAGAAAGATAGTCATAAGATGAAGTTGCACACGTGTATAGCCATCATCCATAAAATGAAGCTGCACAACAAGAGATGACAATATATATATGACAGCAGCAGTATAAAAAATTACAAGTAAATATATATAAGCCAGCCATAGTCTATAAAAGGGTCATAGCAGCAGATCATAGCAGCAGCTTCATCTTGTTATAGATCACAGCAGCAGTTTCAAAAATTGACCGCATCAGTATATATGACAACAAAAGGGGATCAAGCCATTCCAAGTAGATCACAGCAGCTGAGTAGTAATAAATACATATATATTTGTAGTTGTACCTGAGGATCAATCAGATTGGCCTGCGCCATCGCCAGCATCAAGTGGTGGCCTGCAAAGAACCCACATGTGTGGTCCAGACCTTGCTGCTGGCACTGCAAACATAAGAAACACATGGTTAATAATTGAATTGACAAAACGACTTCTCAACTGGAAGTGAAGCACTACTTACTGAAAATTTGAATACATGGGTCAACTTCAATTTTCTTTGCCCTTGTTCGGCTTGGGTTGGCAATTGCCAAAAGCCCTACACATACATGAGTTGTTATCAATTTTTTTTGACTTCCACTAACATAATTAAGGAAGAAATACATGGTCAATATTAGGTTAGACAATACTCACTCATCTATCATAGATTTAATAGGAGTCAAATATGACTTCTTGCCTCTATTGGAGTCGAGGTATATCAACTTCTGCCACATTCGAGCGATGATAACAGCAATCTAGTGCCCACCACAGTTATGTGCAAACATCACAAACTTTTTCTTGGCATATTTCCTTAGGCAATATTTCAGATAATCCACGCTATAGCCTCTATCAGTGTTCATAGTCTTTATTGACACTGGATCTGGATCAATAATGCCAAAAGGCACATCTTTGGCTCTAACTTCTACAATCATGCATCTAGGAATAAAGAAGCAAACAAAAACAATTTAGAAAGCAAATATACGATGAGCATCCCTAGCTAAAAATGAACAAGCCCAGAAAATAGATGAAATTATACTTATAGTGACAACACACGAAGAAGTCCTACATCCAATCCATCAAGTTTGAAGAGGTCAAATAAGTCTTCTAAACAAACAGCGAAAAACTCAGTATCTGCCTCACGCAAAAAATGTTGTTTCTTGAACACAGCAACCATCCTGGTTGTCCTCTTCTCTTCACATTCTATCATGTACCAAGCATGAAGAGCAACACACCCAGGCCCTGCCTTCTCAAGCTCTGTTTCTGATAAGAATCGCTCTCCAAATTTGAAATTGGCGTTGGCCCTGTTCCATACAGAACCCCCAGGGTCACTCTTAGACAATTTGGTGGGTTTCTCCACCTTATGCTGTTGCTCCAATTTGCAGTCACTCTTGACTGCTACAGGTTGTTTCGGTGGGTTAGCTGGAGCAGTTGTGGACTTAGCCTTCTTTGGCTTTATCGGTGGGTCAGTTGAAGCAGTTGTGGACTTAGGCTGCTTCGACGCTGCATCAGTCTCTTTTGAAGCACTCTTTTCTATAGTAGTGCCACTCTTCGGCTTGCCAACAGTTGCACTCTTAGAGGCACTAATCTTTGCCTTCTCATCCCCTATCACAAAGTCCTTTAGGTTGCTTTTGGAGCTCACAGGCAGTGGAGGTCTTGATAACTTTGGAGAATAGAGCACTTTTGATACCACAATCTGGCCTCTCTTCCATTGGACCCTCTTGTATAGAGCCTTTCCAAGAGTTCTTACCTCAGGACTTGGGGCGGACTCAATGGTCTGTCCTCATGTTCCAGATGTACATATGACATGAACTTCTCTCATTAGCCAGAATCCCTTCCTGAAAGTTCCTGAAAGTAACATCACATTGTAAGTAAGAGCGACGACAGATATATATTGTTAACTAAAAAATGAGATTGCACATTGTTCAAAAACTCACATGAGCATCTTTTTTGCATACTTGCCATTTTTGGCGTCTTTTTGCTATGGGGGCAACCTCTTTATGGCCATCTCTTAGGTATGGAGTTAGTTCGCTCACCAAAATCATAGGGAGGATGGAAGTGTCCAAAGGAGGCACTTCATTGGATTGATTGAACTCTTCCTCGTCCACTGGATTTTCAAGTCCGATAACCCGCTTTTTTCCAGGGAGAACCACTTGTCGTTTCTTGGTTCTAGTGTCGCGCACATAGAAAACTTGGGAAACCTAACTTGCGACTACAAATAGCTCGTCCTTATACCCAACTTGGTTGAGGTCAACCATAGCGAAGCGATACCTGTCTTTCATGACACCCTGACTTCCTTGAACCCGTTGACATTGAAAAATAGGCACCTTAAAGCTTGCATATTGTGGCAGAACCGCACAAAATAACACGTTTCTAGAGGCGCTCGTCTTCCACTAGACACTAAGCACCTCGAAAGGGAGCTACATCGGGCAGTTCCGTCGAGCACACCCCAAGGGAGAACTCGAACAATCTACGCTTTTCATCTAGAATCCAATAATGAGAACGAGTTTACAATACTTAGTCCATTTCATACAACAAGAGTTATCGAAAATACATTATTACAATACCAAGATTAGAGTGTGGAATTTAAACAGCGGAATTGAAATAAACATCTAACGATAAGATACAAGGATCCATCTGTGCCCACCAAAAGAATCCCCCACACAACGACCACTCCTCAAGCTGCACCTGCAACAGGGGTAAATAAACCCTGAGTATACAATGTACTCGCAAGACTTACCGGACTAGTGCGAATAATTTCCTGACTTCAAAGGATATGATAAGTTTTATGGTTTGTTGGGTTTCCTTTTTTGCGAAAAGCGGTACTAGTAGTTAATCCTTATGTATGTGTTTTATTAGCAGCCATGATTAGTTCATTAGCTAACCATTCTATGTAAGCACATATTCTACTTTCAAACAAGAGTTGAGCAATCAGATCCATTCATCCCCTTTCATCTTTCAGTTCTTACTACGGTTCTAGACCATAGCCAAGTAGTACCGTATCACACGGCGATTCGTGAACCAATGTATCCCAGCTGGGTATCCCGAAACACATGCCCCGCTTATACCACAGGCACAAGCAAGACCAACCCACCACTCTCCTATCAAGGTGATGAGGACATCGCCATGCTGGACACACGGACGCCATGGTCTTCCCCAAGTTGCAATTCGTTCCCAACTCAGCTGCCACGTCGCCCTCGGATTCAGCAGACACGCCGTCACTGTTTCGGTCATAACTTTCTCATACGACATCGAAACGGGCCGTTCTTGGATGCGCTGGAAAGGGGACAACGACGCCGTCGTTTTGGATCTGGTCCCAGCTCTAGAAGGTCCGTGGATCATTCTGTGTGACCACGGCAAGGTGCTGCATCACCTATTTGGGCCAACTTGGCCATGTATCGTGTCGGGCCTTAAACCCAAGTTGTGGGCGCCCAACCCCTGGCCGTCCCCAACCCTAGGTCGAGTCTTAGACTATAAACACAGTCGTCGTCGCTGCTACATAATTGGGTTTTGTTTAGAGTTTAGTTTTCCATCGAGAAACTGAATCGTTCATTGTAACTGTGGTAACAAATCCTTTTACAGTGATCCAGGGCCCCCGTTCTTGATCTCCTCCACTGTGTCGATTAGTCCTTTGTAACCGAGTTCTAGAACCCTCTATTGATATTCGCGTCATTCATATTTGCAATATCAGATTGCGTGTTTTACCTTCTTGCTTGTGCTCTTCGATTCGCTTGCAGAAAAAGCCTTCTTGGCGAGGTCAATCAAGTTGTGCTTGGTTGATAACCAACGGAGCAGTGGTGTAACGGTTGCAGGGTTCAAATCGCGTCTGATTTGAAGCCGGATCGCCAACGTCGAGATCTCCACAAATCGAACTTACCGGCTACCTCTCGGAAGATCGGGCATGTACTCATCACAAGGGGTCCAGGTCTCCATCCAAACTTGGACTCTAAGCCCTCACTTCTGAGCCCTAGACTCAGTGTGGTGCTTAGACCTCCACCATCCCCGCCTTCAATCAGTCGGTCCGGAAAGAGCCATAACCCACGACAAGAGAGCAATGAGCTTTCCTGCTCCCATAAGCAAGTATGTGCTCAGGATAATAAGTCTGTAACCTAACTACCATCCACAGCAACGAATAGGGAAAACAATGTAACCAAGCTATGCCTTGGCTACAGAACACAACCTATTACACACACCAATACCCGTACCATATCTCTTTTCGGTCTCCATTTCCTTTCACTATTTTATCATGAGAGTAATAATAATAATCACCTATTATGAGTAACGACAGGTTACTCACGCTACCGATAGCCTAAGCATAGCAGCTACTCTACCTATGCTATTAGGACTCATAGGTAGGTTTATCTATGCATGTAGTTTCAATATAAATCCTGTAACGTAAATGCACATCACATATATATATCCATTGATTATTTAAAATAAGGGTTATGCACCGGGGCTTACCTTGGACAGGCAGGGTGTCAGCTAAGTCAGTCGCTGGTGGCTCCGAGGCTTCCTCCTATATGAGAACCTCCTCCTCGTACTCCTCGATCACCTCGTCGTACTCCTGCTCTCCTGTGGTCACGGACTCCACCAACTCGTTCTCTACATGCATGCCATGACGATGCAACCCTTAATATTAAGGCAACAATAATTCTTAAAATAAGAATACATCTACTAAGTCACTAAGCTAGCTCTAATGGCTAAGATACTAACTACCTACCATTTCCACCAAAATAGGTATGGATTCATCTAACAGGTATTAACTTAGCAACTAAAATGTAATCTTACTCTTACTAGCGATTTAACTTATATTACAACTAGGAGCACCTAACTATCATAGTGCTTAGGCTATTCTAGGGCTACAGAAATTATAGGGAGCACATAGTAATACAATGAAGCTACTGTAAAATTTTCAAAGCTAAAGCTTTTACCATTTTGCCACAAAAATTCCCATAATATTTAAACTAATAATATTAAGCATCCTTAATTAATTTAATGGCTCTTAAAGTCAACATATATTTGCACAAAATAAATAGACCAACAGACACAGAATAATTTCAGGAGTCTAACAAAATTTATTTCATAATTTTTGGACATCTACATGATTTTAGATTAATTACACAAAACTGGTTCTTAAATAAAAATACAAAACAATTTCTAATTCTTTACTAAAAAGACGAACCAAATGGCTCAACGCGGCCCACACGGGGCGCGGCCCATGCGTGGAGGCGGCCCACAGCGAGGAGCCCGCGTGCGCGCTGGCGTTTTAGCGAAAACGCACCCAAGCTTTCTACTATTCTCGCAGTCACTATTCGTCCTATTTACTCAGTCAGTACTTATGCACGAAAGACCCCAAGAGAAGCTGTTGTCTTCGCATTGGGGAGGTACGGACTGCGCGGCGTGGACCGGTACGGCCCCGTTACGCCAGTCAACCAGACCCTTGCAGACCTAACTATGGGACCGATGATCACCTATGGGCCGACGCGCGACGATGGGCGGTGGTTGCACGAACGGAAGTGAAGCAGAGCGGGCTCTCCCCGGTGACGGGCGACTATGGGCCAACGGCTAAGTACGTAGGCCAAGTGCTACAGACGCGCGTATGGAACACACGTCTGCCATAAAGTACAGACATGTATAGAACAGAATGCGTCTGCTATAAGTAGGATTACTCAAGACACGTGTTGAAAACACGCGTCTGCAACAACATACGCGTCTACAATAAGAGATCTTACTACATACGCGTGTCACGTACGCGCATCCCTAGAGTTTGATTGCGTTATCCAAGACAGAAATCACAACACGCGTCTGTAATAACTGTTGCAGATACAGACACGTTTTATATACACGTCTCTGTAGATTTATCTCAGACGCATTTTACCAATACGTGTCTCGCAGGCGCTTATTATAGATGCACGTTGACCTCGCTGGATCGAGGACCCTGCTGGCGACTTAGTACATTGTACTATAATAGACACGTTTTACTGGTCATGTCTACGATGAGGTGCCGGGTACGTGGCTTTTATACGTGGTGCACGACACCCGCCTGCTCATATCCCAGCCTCCGTACCGCTGCGCGCGACCTGGCCAGCACATAGGGCACAGCGTCGCCGGACCCGCCCAACGCCACCATCACATTGACGTACGTGTCCCGAAGCTTTGCACGCAAGAGCACCGGTGCTGTCAACCGCCAGCACCACCGCGGCACGGAGCCGCACCGCGCACGCCACCCTGCTGGCCTTCCACGAGGCCTGGTGCTGCTAGCTTCTCCGTGCTCAGTACGTCTGGACGCTGCTGCAAGCTGCACGGCTACGGCACTATGCGAAGATGGCGATGGGGTGGATGAGGCCTCGGCGGACGATGAAGGTGCCGAATTGGAAGAGGACCCACTGGGGCGTTATGCTTGGCAAGTGTAGCGAGCACAGCCTGCTCGACCTCAGCTCAGGACTCCCGAGGGAGGGGTGGCGCCGGGCCGGCGGCGGCAAGGCTTATTATGTGGCGGTGGTGACCAGCGAAGACAGACCGAGCGGCCCCAGCGTCAACGTGTCAAGGTGAATCAATTTGGACTGCCAAGTCAACAAAACTGGGAGTTAAAACCACTAGAGGCGGTTATATACCCGGTTTAGAGAAGCTTAGAGCCTGTTCGCTTCGAAATGATGATCGTGGATTATAAAGGTAAGTATTAACTGCCCTGGTTTGGTGTGAGAGAAAAATATTGTTGCAGCTTATAATCCACGATCGTATAAGTCGAAACAAATAGACTGTAGGATACTCAATACATGCTTTTATAGTTTAGAGGTGAACTAGACATAGGGGCAAAGTTTATGGGGTTAGTAGACTTTTCCATTTGGTGCACAACACAAACAACACATAGAGCTACGTACTGCCCACTGGGTACTACTCGCTCTGCCCTGCCGTGCCGGCCTGCCGCCTGCCCAGATTTACTTGTTTTTGTGTCGTGGTAGGAGTACATGCAGATACTGTTAACTCGGCACGTTGTATACGGATACGGTATACCACAGTCCACACAGGTTTCCGTTTTTTGTTTTGTTAATTAATCCAGTAGTAGTAGTAGTACAGTTTGAATACTGTGTTGAGGTAGACGAACCATACTGTAACATCCTATGTGTTAAGCATCACTAAAACTTGAACATGTCTTCATCTCGCATGTAAAGCATTCAGGGTAGCTAACCATGCCTTGCTTTCACTAAAAATTAATATTTATTTGCTAGTAATGCAATGCATGAGTGTTGTACTGTGTTTCAAACCAAAAATCCTTTTAAGGTACTTTGTGACCTTCTAATTTTGAATTTCACCAAAATACTTGGAATTATGCCCTAATAAACTTTGAGGTGTAAAGTGAATGCTTTAAACTAGTGTCAAGTATGGAGCATGAGTTCAAGTCCAATCAATTAAAATTTGAACCTCAAAATTGAAATCAGAATTGAAAACCAACACACAGACAATTCTGCCTAAGTCCTGGAATTTGGTTTGAATTCAATTTTGAAGGGATTATTAAAATGGATTTCATAAATAAAAATTTTCAAACATGAGTATCATTTGTTAGTATAAAGTTTGTACTACAAGATAGTACTATTGATTGAAAGGGTTGCTGGTTAATTAATAACTAATTAATTCCCTAAGTTAGTTAACCAAATCAATTTTCCTAACCCTAATTGTTTAAGTTCTGAAATCCATAGATCAGTTTCAATCTCTCTCTGTTCTTGGTCCTTGATCTTGCAAACCAGTGAGATTTAGATGTCGATACTTGAAGCAAAGTTGAAGATCAGAGTATGGGAAATAACTTTTATCTTAGGAGCTTTTCAAGTTTACATTTAGAATCTAGAGAAAAACGAGGAAGAAGATTGAGCTTCAGGCTGCTACAGTACTACGATGGGAGCAGTCAGTCTGCCTGCTCACCGCCAATGCCGCCGCCTCCAACGGCGCTCTCTACGCTCGTAGACACGCAACTGATGACGCGTCCGAGTTCAAGCAGCTGCTAGCGTTTCTCGTCGCTTCGCCCACCCCGTTTTAAGCCGAGCCGGCCGCCGCCTTCTTCCTTTCGCCTCCCCTGCCGCCGCCGTCGAGCTCGCTCCCGTCAACGCAATTCACCTCCGCCGCTGCGCTATCGCCCAATTCGCCACGCCTATAGCTTCGCCTTGCCTTTGTGCTCTTGTCGAGCAAGCGCGTAGCGCCTCGCTCCGCCAGAGTTGGCCGCGCGCCGTCTTCTTCCTCTCGGCCGTCTGCAGCGCCGCCATGAGCACCCCCGTCGTGGCCAGGTTGTTCCAATGAGCCTCTCGTAACACCGTTTTATGTTCAAGCCTCACCGTGACGTCCTGTTGCTCATAGGCTCATCCTTTTCTCCGTTAATTCACAGTCCGCGCCGGAACGTTGCCACCTTTGTCTGTTCGCGTCATCGGAGCCGTCGTCGCCGTGGACAGCGCCACCTGCTCCGTCCTCGCTTCGACCATCAGGGCGCACAAGTCACGGTGAGCATCCTTATCGTATAGAAGTCTTTAGCGAGGTCGATTAGGCTCGGGTTTGGAGGGAGCGCCGCTGCGCCGGCGTGCTCTGCTCCGTTGTGCCACCATGGCCGCGGGCGAGCTCGTCCCAAACCCTAATTCTCCCAACCAACCCCTTGGGCGAGTTTGTGAGGTCGAGATGATCATGCATAGGTAACTCGAGTCACCAGAGTTGTCGCCGCCGGTCGTTGCCGCCTCGCCGGAAGCGCCGCCGTGCCGCTGGAATCGCCGCCGTGGGAACCGCCGTGCTCCTAGGGTTCAATCAGTGCCCCCAGTAGATACGCGAGAGAGAGGGGATCGCGCCGGGTAGCTCTCGTCGCCGGTGAGGTCGCCGCCGGCGAGAACCCGCCGGTCAAACGGCGCCTGAGCCGCGGTCAGCGCGGGCGTGACCCCGGTCCCGCTGTCAGTGAGAGGGGGGGGTAGAAAGAGAGCGGGTGAGGAAAGGTTTTATCCTTTTTCGATTTTCAGAAAATGCTAAATCTTGTTTAATTCATAGAAAAATATCTATAGCTGATAAAATCATGATTTTTTTGTAGTCTATTAATGATGTGATATATCTAGTAAAAATATGAAATTATGCAAATGAATAGTTTTTGCATGCTTAAAAATTACCTCTTTTAATTAATAAATGCAAATTTCATGATTTTAAAGGCTAAAATAATTATCTTTTAATCGTAAAGTTTTTTGTGTAAATGTTATGTGCAATAATCAACCTTCACAAAAAGTTTGATACTTTTTTTATAATTTTTAATTATCCACTTAAATACATGCCTTTAATTAAGTAATTAATTA
Source organism: Miscanthus lutarioriparius (assembly GCA_904845875.1). Classification (NCBI taxonomy): domain Eukaryota; kingdom Viridiplantae; phylum Streptophyta; class Magnoliopsida; order Poales; family Poaceae; genus Miscanthus; species Miscanthus lutarioriparius. The sequence goes on along the minus strand of CAJGYO010000003.1, from coordinate 2,488,494 downwards.
ATGCTAAAATAATTAGGATAGATGCTAAAATGACTTGAGTGAACTTTTGGATTGACTGTAGATCTTGGGACACAAAACACCTTTGATGTTCCTCGGCAAGTTAATTACTTGCTTATGAGCTCATAATCAACTTGTTAATAATAATAATAACTAATATTGCTTTGTGAGTAATTAACTAAACTTAACCACAAAGGAAAGTTGTATTCAAGTAATTAATCTTGTTTAGTATTCATAATCCATGCTTAGCACTTCATCAATCTAAGGCATGTATTTTATTTACGTTTAGTGAACGAGAGTGGTGAACCTTTGGTTGAGCAAGTCTCATAGGCGGGCTTTCACTCTGTGGAGGCTGGGTTTGATATCTGTGGTCCATCTGAGGAATCTGACAACACCAACATCGAATGCAAGACCTAGAGCATAAACCCATTCCTTATGTTTTATAAACATTAATCACTTAAGTCTTATGCCTGTTGCATTAAGTAAGATTCGGAGTTGATTGATTACCAATTGATGCATGACTACCTTGGCATTTCAATACTATTCCTTGTCACCCTGCTAGTTATCATAGGTTAGTTATGCTTAGCAGTGCTTAGTTGATAAGATTCGGGTGGTGATTTCATCATTCGCAATGGTTCGATACTTAGGAGATGTCATGAGGCTTAATAATGAATTTGAATAACTTGAGATCGAATGGGACATGAAAATGGTCTTTGGTGGTTAAGCCGACATGGTTTGCCTGGTCGTGCTTGCCCCGTCTGTGTCGATTGAGGTCCGTTCGTTGTAGGCCACCGTGTGGTCAGGACTCTGTAGTACTGGCCACATACTCCGGTAAGCCTAAGACCTCGGCTATTCCATTATGTGAAAAGCTAACTACGCACTGGGAGTGGGAGATGGCGAGATTAGCGTGTACCCACCTTATGGAAACATCACGGATGACGTAGGATGGTGGAGTACTGTATTCTCAGGTAGCGCAAATCGGTTCATGTTTTGGAGGATCCAAGAGAAGGTTGATATATGTCGGTCTAGGGTCTGCATATGTCGTGTGGTCAAGAAACCCCAGCTAGGCTTAAGCGATTTGAATCGCCGTGCTTCTTGAAAAAGGAGACTCCATCATCTGACCATAGATCGTAGATTTATTAATGAAACTTTGGTACTGTCTACACGAAATTTCGCCTCGTCTCGAGGACACACGCAAAGAAGCCGTAAGGGTCTGCGCCGATGGAGTAGAGACCGCCTATCTTTAGCGCAGGATGGTCGATCCCGCGCACTCCTCCCGAGACGTGCACCAATTTGACCTCAGAATTGACAAGGAGAAAAGTTTATCAAGAATTAAGGACGGCATGTGCTTGTGTTGCCAAATAGTCCCAAATGTGCGGCTCGAGAGCCGATATGAAAGAGATCGACTAAGCGAATGATTCTAGCATATTTATGAGAATAAATCGGTTAAAACTCATTGGGTTGTATAAGAAGAATCAATTATCATTCAAGATAAATGTCGTTATTTGAACAAATATTAATCAATGGCAATAAGATATCAATAATAATTGGTTTATGCCAAGCCAATTATTACAAGTAACCGAACCCCTTTTCATATAAAGAAATAATTCAACACCACTTAACCGCTTAATAAAGGTAAATCTAATGAACATGTTAGATCTCATCTATCGCTATGACCAAAGGGGGGGAGGCGTAATCATCATCAGCCGTAGAAACAATAATAGACTCGACGACCCTAACTCATTATTAATATCAGTGGGGCATGAGACAGAATCATGCAGGTCGTAATACAATAATAAGATCATGAGGCTAACATATCTTTCAATCCATCTTTACTTCAACGGTCTCGTGATGTGAACTATTCATGAAAGCACTTGATATCGGCTAAAACAACCGATTCAGGCATAACGCACAGTTAAAGTCATGCCTTATCAGGAATAGATCTATCAAATAACGATCCCAACTTTTATGGTGCTAACAAAGGGGTATGAGGCGGAATCACACAATTGCCGTGATAACGAGGCATGAAACAGTTCTCGCTAGCCAATAAATCTACTCAAGACGCAACATGCTTTAACCGCACGCTATGCACGATCAAGATTGAAGTAAAACGGCCAATAAAACGTAACTCATCGTTTAACGTGTAGATTAGATCAGTTTTAGATTAACAAACGATGGGCTAAACAAGATATAAGACCAATCTAGATCAATCCCAATCTGGACAAAGTGATATTGTTGTAATTTAGATAAATAATGAAAAAAATAAGCAATATCGATAACTTAATGAATCTACCAAAGACTGTCATTCTAAGGTAGAGCCGATAACTTGACCTTGATCTAGTTCATGCAGTGGAGGTCGATCGGATCGATGCAGCCATACTTGAATTAGGCAAGAATCGATAACTAACTTATACCAGAGTCGCAGTGAAGGTCGATCGGATCGATGCAGCCGTATGAACAGAGGTATAAGCCATGACGGTACATACAACAAGCGATTGGAGGTCGATCGGATCGATGCAAATGCATACTTCTTGAAGAACTCGCCGAGATCTACTCTACTCCTACTCCTAAGGGTGGCTAGAGCCGAAAAAAGTAAATGACTTGTATATTGGATTGATTGTTTTCTTTTACAATAGCCGTTGTTTGATATTTATACCTGTCCCTGTGCATGACTCCTGCCTAAGCACGACTCATTATAATTTTTGACCCTAGAGAAAATATTCCTAATTTAAGATAACTTGGACTCTAATCTTTCACTTTTTAGAGTCCAGATGTCTCATCATGGCGCCGATCATAACCTTTGTCATTATCTCATAGCGCTATCTCGAAAAAAGTCGATTCCGCTTTTGCGTTCAAATCACCGGTTCCGATCTACACGCGAATCGATTCCTTGATGACATGATCTCGGAGCTTTCGAGTCCTCGTGATCCTTCTTCCAAATTTTGGTGTAAACATGCTGCCCCCAATTTTGGGATAAAAGAAATTTTATTCCAAAATTATCTCGTCTGTGCCCTCGATAGGTCCGCAGTCACGGTAAAGAATCTTGTTATGAGGTCTCACTGTTTGTCGCCGTCCCATGCCACCATGAGCCCATGCTTCAAAACTTTTATGAGAGCATCATTGTTTCACGGGCATTTGGATTCACCCTTCCAGTAGGCTATAAAAAATATCTATCCGACTGTAAGAGCAACTCAACAATTCAGCCATGTTTCTCTTCTATCTCGCCTCGAAAGCGCCTCGACTCACTTGGACCCTTCATGGTCTATCCTTTTTCTATGAAGATCTCGAGCGGTTAGAAGAATTCTTGTGCATAGGATGATTATGTCGCTCATCTTAGCATCTTGTCAAGCAAGAGAATCAGTTGCTGCGGTTAGAAGAACCCTTGTGACATCACCTAGGTCTTCTGTCCATGCTCGCAGAGCTGTTCTAGTGTTTGCAAGGGCTAAAATGTGTGGACACCTTCCCCTTGTTTGCTCGATCAAATGCCCATTAGGAAAGCCACAAGCTTCTTTCCAAAGGTTTTTCGGTCATCGAAAATCGATCAGTATCCGTTTGGGTAGGCGACTTTTTCCATAATTTTTTCTAACGGGCCGATGTGACTCGTTTCACTATAACTTTCGGCCTTGTGAAGATTCGAACTCCCTTCAATCCAAAGTAATCTTGGGCCGATCGCTGCTCAATGCAGATCTTCTGTATCCACCCCACGATATTCTGCAACTTAGGGATGCAATAGTCCGAATTCGCTACCTCTTCGTTATCTCGTCCCCTCAATTTCCGGAGCGTTGATCCATTTCAGATCTCGGCGCCATTTCCACATCCTTGGTGAAATCTATCTCCTCGCCTTCCCAAGCTATATATATGGGCCACTACTGGGATCAAAAAAAACGACTTTTGCTTCGTTTCAAACCTTTCGCGTCTTGAAAGATAGTTCCTACCTTTCCGTAGGTTTTGAGATTATGGAGAACGATGAAGAGGTTTGTTTGAGAAGACCCTCAATGGACCTGTACCATCACGTCGCCGCCTTCATCATCGGGAGGGTATAACTCGTGATGCCCCCAACGCTTGAGGATAGGGCCGACTGCTGTTCACCTTTTAGGTCCTTTTTTTTCAGTCGATAGCTCATCATTAGCTCCTTGTTACCAAAGGAGGCGGATTGACAACAATGATCTGCTTGCCTCCATTGATCGGCATGGCTAGAGTCTTCTTTGAGTGCCTCTCTCTTGTAGAATCGACTCTGACCATGGTTCGATGTCCACCACCTCCCGAGGCTGATTCAATGGAGGATAGGTTGGCCAAGGCTGAGGCCAGAATTACGGGTGAGATATCTGTCATAACCTTTGCTTCCTTTTAATTTTCATCCTCAAGATTCTGATCATCTCCCCTTTGAATCTTTTTAGATTTATCTCTCCAACTGGAGAGCCTCTGATTGGCTATGGAGCATGCGGCGGGATTTGTCAACGCTAGAGACGCCGCCTCGTGGTTCGCTCCGCATGACGCCCCGAATCATGTCGAGGAGGTCGCTTTGAATGGCGTCCGCCATGGTGCTTTGCCATGGCATTGGCTTCTGTACAAGCCCATTCTGGCCACGAACTTCGGCTCCTTCCCCATGGTTTTCCAGCCGCAGCGCACCCTGAGGATTGCGAACGCCTAATCGAGGATTTCTTCAGTGCTGCTAATTCCATAGCCCTTATCTCCTAGGCCAATGATATAGTAGCCAAAGTATATTTCGGCCCGTAATTTGTAATAGGTGATATTAGCAAACAATTTCGCCATCTTCAGTGATTTTTCTTTTGTTTCATACTTTATACCATATGCATCACCTTGTCCATGTTTGCTTTTGCTTCAGTGGGTGATACACGTTGTACTGGCTTTTACCTCTTTGGGTTTATTTTAAATGCGGAAGTGATACCTTCGATATCGGCTATTAGAGCCGAGAACGAATCGACTATCAAGTATTTATCAAATGTTAGGATAACACCCCATAGAACTTTTGATATCAAAGGTCAAACGATTAATCAACCCAAAGCCAAGCGTCCTATTGCTTAAATGAACTTTTTAATAAATCCATTAACTCAATCGCTACTTACACTTCGACTCGGCATTCACATACGCCGGCCTAAACCCATCTTCAAGACTCAATGCTTATTTTTCCTTTAATCCAACGGCCGACGTGAAGCCGTGACTTTTCTACTAAAACAAACTCTCAGAGCCGATCGCTTGCATCGGCTATTGGCTTTCATTGCTGATCTTAATGAAGCCTCCTTCCCATGACTTGCCGTAAAAGCAGTTTGAAGTCTCCTAGTTCCCAAAAGACTAGATTGGTCTGCTATGCGATACTCACGGACTCATCAAAGACGAACCCGCCTCGACATTATCTCCATGCCATTGAATCAAACAACGATCGATGCATGGTCGCCGGTATATAGCGATTCGCATGAATCCAATCACGACCGAGGAGCAAACTATACGACCCTTTTCCATCGATGACGAAGAATGTGGTGAGCGAGCTTGCTTCCTTCGATTGTTAGTTTGACGCTTATTGCCCCCTGGGTCTTAGACGATTACTCAAGTCCTTAAGCATCATGTCGGTCTCCATCGATCTCTTGGTCTTTTGCCAAGCTTATGAAAAGTGGTGCAAGGCATGAGATTGATAGAAGCACCTTCGTCCACCAACATCTTATTCATCGGCTTTCCATTAACAAGACCTTTCATTTATAAAGCTTTTAAGTGCCGATGTTTGACTGGTTTGTCAAATATTACTTGTTGTACAACTGTTAACTTGGGAACTATCTCCTCATACTCCGATTCATCGAACCGAATAAACTTCTTGATCTCTTGGAGCTCTAAATTTGGCGGCAACCGTAAAAGCTATTTGGATATTAGCCGATGGTTGCTTTCTATCACCGCTTGCTTGGTACGCCATACTTGAGGTTTACCGGATGCCTGAGCCTGTTCCATCTCTTTATTCCTTAGGTGTTGCACCCTTCTCTTCTGACTTCTTGTTAAAACTCCTGGACACCATTGGCCTTTCTGCCAAGCATATTTTGTTTCGTTGCCTTCTTCTTCATAATCAGCCTAGTTGAAAGGTCCTTGTGTGGTTTTGGTAATTGAGTGACAACCTAGGTGGACTAATTGTGTTTATGTGAGATACATGTAATTAGTCCACATGTACATGTGTGTGAGCAACATATGCCATGAAGGTGATAATGGCTTGGAGATGTTGCAAAGCTCACACATGTGATGATGAAGGAGCTCATTGCACATGAGACATGACATTGAGTCATGTGATCAAGGTGGAGAAGATCAAGACAAGACTTGGCTTGATGGACCGTTGCAAGCGTGAAGGGCAAGTCGAAGGCTTTGGAGTGATGGACGGCGTGGCGTGAAGCTTGAGCAAGACTTGGGCGTCGATGGATGATGGCAACGGTGAAGAGCAAGTGAAGTCAAGATCGATGAACCAATATGATCACGTGATGATATGAAGTGGATCATATCATTGTTGATCGTGTTGGTGCATGTGTTGCATCGACGTTGGAGAAGATAGAATGGAATGCGCAGGGCAAATGTATAACCTAGGGCATTTCATTTCACCCCAGTCATAGGTGTGTAGAAAGTTTATGATCGGGTTTAGGATAGATAGCCGTATTATCAAGAGGGGCAAACTTGTTTGCATAATCTGGTCATCTAGTGCCACTCGAGTGATCTAACTTTACATCGTTGCTAGGATCGAGTGGCGTGGCAAGTTGAGTGGTTAATCCTTTGGAAAATGATTGTGAAAATGCTAACACACATACACATGGTGGTGTACACTTGGTGGGGTTGGCACATTTACAAAGGAGATGAAGTTGGAGTTGATGTGGATCAACTCGGTGAAGAAATGGAGGCGAAAGGAGAAACTCCACCGACGGAGTGTCCACCCGTAGAGTGCGAACAGTTCGACGGTGCCACCGGCGCCCTAGTTAGAAAAGACAGGGTCTCACAGAGTGGACCGGACTCTGGTCACGCAGTGACCGGACGCTTCGATTCCCTGTTCGGTCAAGGTGGCGAAGCATCTGGCGATCGATCTATCGAACGGCAGCTTGAAGTGACCCGGACATCGGCATGGCGTCCGTCCGGCCAAGATGACGATGGTGATGCAGACGAGCGAAGAGAAGTCTGCGAGTGACCAAACGCCGTGTGCTGTTTAATCTAATCGCGTTCGGCCGGGACGTGTCAGTCATGTTCGATACCATCTTCGAAATGACCGGACGCTGGAGGCTCTGAGTCTGGTCGGTTGAAGGCTGCTTGCGTCCGGTCGTCCGATGACCGTTGAGATCGGAAGAAACGGCGTTTGAAGGAGGGGACACGTGGCGAGTGTCGCGTGACCGACGCCGAGGTCCAGCGTCCGGTCAATCTGACCGAGCTCCCGGTCGTCCCGACTTTTGCCTAGTGAAGGGGTAACGGCTCTATTTGTTCGTGTGGTTATAAATAGAAGCCATGGTCGGCCTTTAGGCCGAAGCGAACACACTAGAGCCTTAGTGGCTTGTGTAGTAGTGCTTGAAGTTCTTCATCTCACACATACTTGATAGTGATCATCCGATTGTGTGAGTGAGCGATTCTAGTGATTGCATCGTGAGGTTGCATCGAGTGGCACTAGGTGATCGAAGTTGCAAAGCCGGTGGTGCTTGTTACTCTTGGAGGTTGCCACCTCCTAGACGTGCCTAGTGGTGGTCTCCATCGAAGCTCGCAAGAAGCTTGTGCGGCGCCCCCGAGAAGTGCTTTGTGAGGGACATTGTGCCATTAGCATGTATGAGCATGAAAGAGCAACTTTAGTAAAGCGTGTCATTGAGCTACCATCACTT